>JZKD02S0698712.1:362917-378968 GCA_000966675.3 Picea glauca | reverse complement strand
AGAGAGAGAGAGAGAGAGAGAGAGAGAGAGAGAGAGAGTTAACATGAACATGTGTGCATTCTTGTTCCTAATAATGCACATCCACTTTAGGAACGTGTGCACATTCTTAAAGAGTGTGAATTTTATTTTCATTTAAAAATATTTTTTGGGAAAGAGTGTGATCCATATGGATGTCGAAGGCCTCCCACCTATTCCAACTAGTTCATTTTGACAGTTTTCCAGTTTGGCAGTTTTTTCCTAGTTTTCGGGTACCCGAATTTCGGGGCCATTTTTGAGGCCCTAAACAACATTTTTAGGGATCGCCACATTTAGATTATATACGAATTCAAAATCTGACAGAAACATGTGCAGTCCTCGTATATACCTTTCCAATGGGCTATTGTGCGCCTAAAACGAAGATCGTATGCAAAACTTACGACCCTGAGAAGTTGATGTACTAGCTTACCCCAACGGGGCCAACATGGCTTTTGGCGCTTCATCTCCTAGGGTTAGGTTTTTGGATGTATAGGGTTTTGGAATTAATGATTATTGTAAAAAAGGCCTTCAGATCCTCATTTTAATCATCTTCTTGTGAATGAGTGCAACCGTCACATCTCTTCTCAGAGATAGGCCGCCACCATTCTAGGAAGCTTGTTTTCTACTGCATTTTACAGTTTCAGCTTATTTCCTTATTGAATAGAAACCAATTTTACTGTATCTCTGCTATTATTTGTTAAACATATTTTAATAATTTGTATTCATTTCATTCTTCTCATAAAATATGGATCATTGGTATCAGAGCGGTCTGCTCCTTTTCGTTCTTAATGCATGTCCCCAACGAGGTCAGGGTACAAAGAATTGGGTCTCCAGATTGTTTCTCTCGAGGAAAATAAAGATGACGGGAGATGATATCCTTTCAAAATGTTGCTTGAGGAATCCCTCACACAACATAGGAAGGAGATGATGGATATTTTTGCACAAATCCTTCAATGACTATTGACAGGAGACACATCTTCCTCGAGCGGAGGTGGCGCCCCATTCAAGGTACAAATCAAATTTGATGTTCCTATATTTGAAGGTCAGATAGACACAATTGTTGTAGACAAATGGTTGAATCTAATAGAAGGGTATTTTTCTGTCCATAATTTTTCGAATAGAGAAAAGATTATGTTTGCGCTCCTCAAATCTATTCCCCATGTCAAAGATTGGTGGGAAACTTTATGTGAGAAAAAGGAAACAGAGGAACCCTCAATATTTACAGTTGTGGTCACCTGGGAATCCTTCAGGGATGCTATTAAGGAACAATACTACCCTGTCAGAAGTTATGAGGACTTGTATAAAAAATGGAATACACTGCGGTAAGAAAGAGACCAAGCAATGACAGAGTTCACAATCATCTTCTATACCTTGCACACCAAGCTGGGTATCAAATATTCTGAGCGACATCTGGTGCTCTGCATAGATACATCCATACCGAAATTGATTTTTTGGACATCTCTTCCTTGGGTGTGGCCTATAGATATGCTGTCAAAATCGAGCAGAAGCTCAAACAAAAGACGCGACAATTTGGGCCTGGGAACCCCTCGCAGCAAAATCTTGGAAAGGGTAGGCCCAACCCACAGAACAAAGGACAAATAAAATATGGACAACATCAGGACAACCATTGCAAGATGCAAGCAAAGAAGGACACCAGAAAGACAAAGAAAGATACTGGCAAGTGGTGCGACTTCCATAAGAGCTCTTGGCATAACACTACTGATTTCCACTCAAAGAAGTCATTGGTGGCTGAAGTGAAATCCTTTGAATCAGATGTGGATTCTAAATATGAGTTAGAAACAGAAAGGGGGAGTCAGATAATTGATGCAGAACCTAGTGCCACCATTTCTACCACCAAGCTCCAGTTGTGTGAACCAGACGAGCCAGAAGAAGGCGAACTCCTTTTCCATTCACAGATGTGGGTAAAAGGCACCCCTCTGCAGTTCATCATTGATAGTAGTATCCAGAAGAACCTCATCTCAGCAAAGGTCATCAAGTGGCTAGCCCTGCCAACAATGCCCCACCCACATCCCTACACCACTAGATGGCTCCACTAAGGAAGCGACATCCATCTCATCCAACAGTGACGACTATAGTACGACATCAAGCCCTTCAAAGATGAGGTATTGTGTGATGTTTCTTCTCTCAAAGTTTGTAATGTTCTTTTGGGCCAACCTTATTTATGGAAACATCATGTTGTATATGAGTCTAGGCCTCATAGTGTTATTATTACTTTGAACAGGAAATTGTATAGGATATCCGAGGCAGTCCCACCTAGTGATATTTCCTTGATCTCTGCCAAGCAATGCATGAAGGTCATCTCTCAGACCGGGAAATTTGTCTTCTTCGTGATTCGCTCTTAGAGTGAGTGAAAGATCGCAGCCACATCCAGGGCCTCCTTGGATGATCTCTCCACACAATCGAAGCAAGTGGATAAGTCCATGGAAGAATACTCAGATATCTTCTCCTCACCTATCGGGGTACCTCTACACTACCAGGTCAAGCATCCCATCGATCTAACCCCTGGTGCACCACTACCCAATGGGCCAGCCTATCGTCTCTCTTTGTTAGAAAACATGGAGATAAAGATGCAGATCCAAGAACTACTCCACAAGGGGCACATCCGTACCATCTCATCACCTTGTGGGAACCCATTCATGCTGGTGCAGAAGAAAGACAGGACATCACAACTTTGCATTGATTACCATGCCCTGAATAAAATCATAGTTTGGAACTGGAACTCGATTCCTCGAATTGATGACCTCCTTGATGAACTCACGAGGGCCAAATACTTCAGTAAGATTGATTTGAAGTCTAGCTATCACCAGGTCCCAATAGAATAGACAGATATATGGAAGACTACCTTCAAGTCAAAAGAAGGTATTTTCGAATGGCCTCTCATGCCCTTTGGTTTGACAAATGCTCTATCAAATTTCATGAGGATGATGGATGATATCATGTGACATTTCACCAATACTTTTTTCATGGTGTATCTGGATGACATCCTCATCTACAACAAGACTTGGGAGGAACACTTGCATCATATTCAACAGGTTCTGCACACACCCTGTGGCAGCACAAGGTATATGCCAACTTGGAAAAATTCTTCTTCATCATGGATAGGGTCCATTACCTAGGATACATCATTTATCTTCATGGTGTGCATGTGGATCCAGCCAAGATATAGGTCATCCGCAACTGGCTAGCCCCAACCACACTCACTGAGCTTCAAAGCTTCTTGGGCCTTCCCAATTTCTATCGCAGGTTCGTGTTGGGATTCTTTCAGATCGCATGGGCCCTCAACCAAGTAATCGGGGGTGGTGGTAAGGAAAATTTTGTGTGGGGCCTATCCCAACAACAAGATTTCGATGATTTGAAGCAACTCTTGTGCTCATCCCCAGTACTTTCATTACCAAACTTGCAACAACCCTTTGAGATCGAGACAAATGCTTCAGACTATGTTGTGGGCACCGTTCTCACTCAACATAGCCACCCTGTGGAATATCATAGTGAGACACTATCAGATGTTGTTCATAAGTACCTTACTTACGACAAAGAAATTTACTCCATTGTGCAAGCCTGCCTCCAATTGATACATTACATTCTTGGGAAGGAAACAATCATCCACACTGATCATAAGCCACTGCAGTTCATGTAGACACAAGGAAAATTTCAGAATGACCACCATCAAAAGTGGTCCACATACTTATAACAATTCCACCTCAACATCAAGTATAAAACAAGAAATACCAACCGAGATATTGATTTCCTCAGCCGACCTCCATTCATGGCACTTACCATGGTGCTAGAATCTCACAGCCACGAGACCTCTGAATGGCCCCACCTCTATGAGACAGACCTTGACTTCGTCACCACCTACCAAATGTTGGGCGTGTTATCGCACAGTTTTAACTTGCCTGAAAGATGAAGGCAAGTGAACAATAAATTGGTGTAACAAGAGGTTATCCTATCACTTTCACCTAAATAAGATACCTCTTTCTCTTTAGGGGTAATATCCTAGGGGAGATGTCCCCGGTGACCTGGGGGTTTGAGAAGGAAAAGGTAATAGTATCAAGAAAGTTATTCCCCTCTCACAAGTCACACTAATAAGAAAGTCCCTGTTGTAACCTAGGTATGCACCCCTGCCCCTCCTCTCTCATTTCCCTATGCCTTCATCAATTTTTTCCTCTTATGGTTGGTGAAGTTAGTTTCCCATTACTAAGTGACTTGGTTTTTTATCGTTTCTTTCTAGATTGAGTCTTCACACATTTTGTTTATGTTTTTCTTGAAGGATAATTACATGTCATGATTTGGTTTAGAATGCTTGTCATCATGTTTGCCATTGATTGAGCTCACAATAGGTTGACCAATCCTTTTTGTATGCATAGGAAACACCCATGAAAAAAACACAACAATTCAAAAGAAGTCAGTTCCGAGCTCACATGGTGGGAAAAGACAGGGTAAAGTTGCAACGATGGAGATCCAACAGGCCACTCAGATCGACGGTTTTCGTGCATTCAGGGTTTTCAACATTGTGCAAGGTTTAACGACAAGCATAGATCTCCAAAGTTTCGAAGCCCCGAAGTAACAAAGTGTCGAACTTCTAGAGCCTCGAAGTGACAGAGTGGGCCCTCACTGCCATGTCACTCTGAGCCCGTACTACTCTAAGAGTTTTTCAAATCAGCATAGGCCTAAATCGCCAAAGGGCCGAACTTCCAAAGTCCTGAAGTCATTAAAATTGATGGTCAAAGTAATCACTGTCTAATTAACAATAAATGTGAGTTAATGACTACAGGTGAAAGTCACTCTGGGAGATTTTTATGCTTCAAAATCCAAAACTCTCGAAGTTCTGGAGTTCTGGAGCCCCGAAGTGCTGAAGTGGGCCCTCACTACCACGTCAATCCAAGCCTGTACTACTCTGGGATGTTTTCAAACGTAGCACCACAGGTCTCTCGAAGTTTCGAACTCCCAAAATATTTTAATGATTAAAGTATTAATCTCGGGTTAATAGGTCTAATATAAGCACAGATTAGTGACTTCCTGAGATTAGCACTGCAAGAGATTTAGATGCATAGAAAACCCAGTTCTCCGGAGCTTAGGAGTGCCGATGTGTCAAAGGCATGTGGCACTCATCAATCATGACACATGGCGCCCATCTCAGGCCCTTTGATTGTGTCATTCGCGCTATTTCCAGGTGACGCATGTCCCTCTCTTTTCATGAGACGTCAACGATATAACGTTAGGTCACCATGTCACTCTAAGAGTTCGACCATTCGAGAAATGTTCATACTTTTCACTCATAAGCTCCCGAACCCTGAAGAGATGGAGTCCCGAAGTCCCTAAATGATGAAGGTTAAAGTTTTAAAAGGGGGCGCCAAACCAGGAATGGGGAAACTACACGTCCAAACTCTAGAAAAGCGCAACATGACTTGCTTTTATCCTAAAAAAGATAAGTGGGGAAAATACATGAACACATTTCCAGTGGTCTCTAGTGGCCTCCAACAGTGCACGTGCATGCCATGAACGATATAGAATTCAACTCTGTCACTCTTGGTCATTTCTTTCAGATCTCAGTTCATTTCAGCGCATGCATCAGTCCAGTTTCATTGCCAGTAGCAATTTTCAGTTATTTAATTGCAAGAATCTTTTAGTGTAAGACATAACAAGTGGTATTCTATGTGTGATAAGAACCACTCATTTTTATTAAGTCATGGTAGGAGTATTCATTAACATACTCCAGTAGTGTGTTTTAGTTAAGTTAATAAGTTGTTTTACAGCCAAGGTGTAGAGATAAGCCTCAGTTCCACACTGGTTGAGGGCATCCACACCTGTGATAAATAGGCATCTTTTGAATGTTAGAAGGGTGGAGTTTTTTTGGGAAATGAGATCAATAGAAAAACTGGTTGGACCCATTTTTCACATGGACTAAAGCTCTCTACTTGGTGAAGATACTATTGATGACAATGTGTTTGTGTCCAAATTTGTATGTGTTTCTTATCTTGAATACAGTTTTGATTTGTGCAAAGTACATTTATTTTCCTTCAGATACTGTATAAATTGTCTTTATTAATATGCAACCTATGATAACAACCATGCTTTGATGAAGATTTGTTTTTATTGTAATGATCTGGATGGATCTATGGAACATCAAAAAAGTTTCAGAAGTGTCAATAGGCAGAGAAAAGGAAAAATTTAAAGTTCCAAAAACTCTATAAAATTGACATGATAGCAAAGAGCGTGTCTCAATATTTCCAACGACGCAAATGACTCATCAAACTAAGTTACGGTTTGAAAGATATTCACGGTCAAAGTTGCGGTCAAACATGGTCAGTGAATAGGGGACACATCATCATCCGTACTGCTGACATCACCAACACAATAGGTTGACATCATCGTATGAGATGATGACATCATCATGCCACATGGAAGCACCATAGGCTACCACATGTCACCCTCCATTGGACTTTTCAGAGGTCCACGTGAGCCAATAGGAAAGTGCCATGTGGCACCCCCAGGAGATGCCACGTGGAACCATCCAGAGAGTGCCACGTGTCCCGTACAGTTGGATGAATGTGACATCATCATCCAGGTGGACCAATGAGAATATTCCATCTGGCCCAATAAGCAAGCAACACGTGGCATCCTCGAATTTCTCAAGGACAACCCGTATCCGAAAATTCAAAAATATATATTGGTGGGACCCCGCCAAATTTGGTGGAGGTCCGCCATATCTGGTGGAAAGCACCACATCTAGAAGCATCTAGCTATGTCTGGCGGGAGTTATAACCACAAAACTAAAATGGGAGACCATGGGGTTTGACCCCGGGACCTCCCCATAGCTAGTGCCTTAACTTTACGCCTGTACCAATCTGCCTCAACGGTCACATTCTGATATTTGTATGCCCAAAATTATTTTAAAGCCGAGTTTCCACCAGCCACCGGGGGGGAGCACACCAGTCCACTCAGGTCTATACCGACATGTATTTGATGCAGAGTACAGTGCATTAATTTCATAAGAGGGCACACAAATTGAGACAAAGGTCTAGAGGAGGCCTGAGAGTGACGGTGTCCGATGGAGACGATTTGACAGACATTTTTAGGTAATTTGGCAACGCGAATCCAATGGCGAGGTCTGGTTTTGCAGCATAGCTTCATATCAGCAAGCTAAGTTCTGGAGAAGCCAATGTAAGCATGCTTTTCATTATGTTGTTTTGTCTTTAAATATTTCATCATAGCATGCGTGTTACAGGTCTGAAAGAGCATGGAGAGGCTGCAACAAGGTAGCAAGATTTGTTTATTCCTTCTATATATTCTTTTCTTCTCTTCTTCCACATCAAACCAACCAGTTACATGTGACAGAGAAATTGTGGCACTTGTATGATAAGTGGCCAATGAATCAGTTCTAAATCTCATAGTTTTGAGATATTTGTATGGGATGCATATTTGTTCTTGGATCCGAGAAGCAGATCTAAGACACTTGATGGCTCCCTGATGATGGAGATCATATTTTATTCTTCCTCTTTTTATTATTGAGTATGTGGGAATGATGTCCATGTCAGCATCATGGATGCCTCATGAGCATGAGAACTTGTGAATCTTGTATACATTCTTGATCACATTCCGATCTCTTGTTGCCATCACCGAAAAGGGACTTTGGCCTTACAACTTGTAAAGGAGAGACATCATTACAACGAGGAGAATAAAGAAGTCAAGCTTTGGAAGCAAGAATCGGAGCGGTATCCCACACTGGGTGAACCCCGTTATCAAAGGAAGTGTCATATCCATTATGTGTCTTATGTTCTTATGTTGATTTTCTATGAATTTTCGCACATAGGATATTAAATGCAAGCATGACATATAACACATAAGAAAAACTAAGGAGGTTTTATTCACTTTGGATTCAATCTTTTGAAGACTTTAACTTTAGCTTTAATTGCAAATCGCTGAAGTAAAACGATCTATAACTGACCCTTTTGAAAGAGTAACAAAATCAACCAATTATTGGAAACTTGTTACCCTCGGGTTCATATCACAGGTTGTCTTTATTAATATGCAACCTGTGATAACAACTATGCTTTGACGAAGATTTGTTTTTATTGCAACCTGTGGGAGTAATTTTGTTTTGATACATGTTTAACATCTTGAAATGATATTTTAAGTATTAAACTTCTTGCAACAGATTATTCATTGAGTGGTTTGTTGTTTCCCTTTGTTTTTTTTACCTATATTATTTCACTTGTTTGTCACTAGTGTTCCACTAGCCAAGGAGGACCCTCATCCTTATCATTTTTCCAACCAACCATGCTCTTGTCTTGGTAAAACCAACCCTCTAACTGACCAACAAAATTAAAAACCAACCATTCTAAACTTGAGGTGGCCTAGCTTTTCCCTTTAGCAGCCAGGTGCAAACTTTAGGACCAACATCTTCTGGTGTCATTATCGGGGAACAGAGTAACGAAATATCTTTCCTTGGGAGAACGACATTGAATAGATCTGACCTTTGATGGTGAACAAAGATCAAACACAAATACAATTCCTTCTTTCACCTAGCAACTCCACTGAGTAGAATTTACAAAATAAATATTGGTGCCCAAAAAAAGACTCAACAGATCCAAATATGAACATGTCAAAGCCACCAAGGATCATCCTAACCCTGATAAGGACACATTAGTCTCTGAGCCAAAAAATAAACTAATAAAATTCATCATAGCTCATAGATATACCTCCCCCCTCAAGGGTAAATTTGTGCCCAAAGAGTCTACTTCTCTTCATCATCACAAGTATCTTGAATTTGCTAGACCTGAGAATCACAATTCCAAGGAACCTCATACATCTTCAACTCGTGACTCTACTTCATCATCCAGTCCAGCATCCACCCCTGTAGCTCCCATAAAGCTTCAGATTCATGTTACCCAAGCAATGGCTGATAACAAGATGGATGCCATACTTGCTGCCAGATATGCACCCCTAGTTCTGCTTGTAGGCCTACATGCACTCCCAGCCACATATTACATGAAATATTTACCAAGATATAATGGGGAAGGTGATGTCACTGCTGAGGAACATATGGTATCCTTCTATAGTTTTTCATACAACTTTAACATTGACTATGTAGATGTGTGGATGAGGTTGTTTGTGCAGAGACTAAATGGGGAAGTAAGGAAATGGTTATGGGGTCTTCCTCCAGCCTCCATTGCATATATTTAGGCGTTATATGAATCTTTCATAAAGTAATGGGGAGATAAGAGAGATTATCTCTACTACATCACTAGGTTTGGGGCTCTAAAGCAAAAGAATGGTGAATCTATTCAGACTTCACCAAGAGATTCAATAAGATGTATGGTAGAATCCCAGATGAGATCAAACCAATTGAAGCCTCTACCAAGATCACTTATGCCAATGCATTTGATGCAGAATTCTCCCTTCTACTGAGGGAGAGAAGATCCACCACCTTGTTGTCCATGGAGGAAGCATCCATTGAGGTTGAATCCAATATCTTGGCATCGGATAGGTTAAAGACTAGATCTGATAAAGACAAGAAGAAACAAAGAGAATATTCCCCTGCCTCCTCTAACCTGGCCACATCCAATCCAAAACTTGATGAAATGACCAAAACTTTGAAGGATTTGACATTTGAAATAGCTAGGTTGAAATGGGAGTCTAAACAACCAAACATATCTTTTCAAGGGGCTGGAAATAAAAATCCAAATCAGTTTAGAAGGCCTAACGATGCACCTCATATAATGCAGAGAGAAAGGAGGAATGTTGTGGATGATACTGTTGTTGTACTTTTCAATGAAACATATTTTTATACCAGTCACTTAACACAACAAGAATATGAGGTAGCACAACTATCAAATCAGTTTGATAATCATATAGGGGAAGAGGGAGTTATTCAAGGCCAACCCCAGAAAACGTATGACTTAAGGCCTAGAGCAGGGGCACCCAAAGCCACCGCCTTTGATCAAAACAAACAGGTTGAAGTTCCTCCCAATCCAAATCCAAATAAAGGTATGTCATCTAAATATCAACAACTTCCCTGATCCAAACCTTCATTCCTTGAAATAAAGGAAGTTGATAGGCCACCAACCTCTTTCATCCTAGAGCATGAGTTGAGAAAGATCAAGATCCTTGTTCCTTTGACAGAATTGATGAAGAATGAACCTTTCAAAAAATCCATCATGAAAGTTCTACATCCAACTATTTCTATTGTATCTTTTGATGTAATTAGTCTGCAGGATGAGAACCCAACCATTATTGTGGGTCCACACATTGAGGATGGCTCTGATGCTTCTCCACCATTCTATATATATATATTTAAATGTCCATGATGAAATCCTGCATAATTGTCTCATGGACTCAGGAGCCTCGCACAATGTTATGCCCAAAGTTGTTATGGAAGAATAAGGTATGGAGATCACCAAACCCTACCAGGACCTGTACTCCTTTTATTCTAATAAAGTAAAATGTTTGGGACTGATAAAGGATATGGTGTTTTCTTTGGCACAATTACCAATGAAGAGTCTAGTGATGGACATTGTTGTGGATGACATTCCCCTGAAATTTGGTATGCTCTTATCTAGAACTT
This sequence comes from Picea glauca, assembly GCA_000966675.3. Taxonomy (NCBI): domain Eukaryota; kingdom Viridiplantae; phylum Streptophyta; class Pinopsida; order Pinales; family Pinaceae; genus Picea; species Picea glauca. The sequence continues at coordinate 368,365 of JZKD02S0698712.1, read as the reverse complement.
GGGCTAAGAAGGTTGGAGGATCATTACAAATGGACTTCACTTATGCCACCATCCCTATGTTCAGAGGAGAACATAAGAGGCTATACAAAGAGGTAATCTTATCCTATATCATCAGTGACCATCAGAACCCAAGCAATCACCCAATTTATGTTGTTGAGGGTGAGATCGGCTCATCTATTTTTCATTTAAATGATGACAAATACGAAATATCAGTCAGCCAATGCCAAGATCAGCTACTGACAGATCAACAAAACAAAGTATGGAAGATGTATTTTGATGGCTCTTTATCAAAGGAAGGATTTGGGGTAGGTATAGTCCTCATCTCCCCTTCACAAGAGGTAATAACACTCTCTTATAAGCTGGAGTTTGAAACTACTACTAATATAGCTGAATATGAAGCTTTGGTGCTAGGATTGAGGGATGCCAAAGACATGGCCATTGACTGTTTAGCATTTTTTTGTGATTTTGAGTTAATAATAAATCAAGTCAAGAACATATATCAAGCTAGATAACAAAGGCTCAAGAAATACATAAACGAGGTATGGGACCTAATCGACAATTTCTTTCTGGAATTTAACATATCCTTCATTCCTAAAGAGGAGAATCAGAATGAATATTCTTTGACCTTAGCTGCCAACACTTTTAGACCTCCCATTGGTCCAAATATTAAATATTAGGTGGAAATTAGACATAGAAAAACCATACCAGACAACATAATGCACTGACAAGTCTTTAGTGATGATTGTTGGACACACTTACTACACTGAGAGGGGGGGTGAATAGTGTAGGGATCTTTCTCCCAAAACTTCCCTTTCAAAAAAAACTCCTTAGTTAGAAATCACCATTTAGTTATTACTTATTGTTTTCATTCATAATCAGTTAAATGTGAACATGCATCAACAACATATATCAACTACATATATCATCAATAAATCATGACCACAAGGAACACAAGGAACACAAGATGTATGTAAAATTTTCTTTTTTATTACGGACTAGAATCCTTAGGTTATCAACAACAACTGAATAGAGTACAACTCTACAAGAGAACCAACTCTATAATGAAAGACTCAACTTACACCCTCAACACCAACTGAGATGAGGCAACAATCCTTTGTAATGTACCTCATATTTACCAAATAATGTTTTTTTTGTTTATCTGCCTTCTATAAAATTTCTTGGTGGACGAAAGGATACTAGTCATACAACTCTGATGTCAACTTGGTTACAAAGAAAAAATCTATAATAAAACCTTGTTATAAGACTCTATTATAAAATCTTACTACAACTCCTAATTCTAAACTTACCACAAGATATCTTATTTATATCATCTTACTTAATCATGAGTAGAAAGGTTATAAGAAGGATCCCAAGGCTCTAACAAATCCCTTTCATTCTTTATTCTTTACCCTTGTGCATATAGGACTACGTATATAAGTGGGGTCTTATAAATCATGCTAAAACTTGTCTTTATCACAAGGTTTTGTATTCATTCACAAGTCCACAAGTTGATTTTAACCCTAGGAAGTCTTAACTAGCTTTTTGTTCATAAAGTCATGGGGCGAGTTTTCCACTGGTCAACTAACATAACTACTGAGTCACGGTCATTTAGTGATTCTTAGAACTGGTGGTTGATCGTAGTGAAGTAATTATCCCCAAGATAACATAGGGGGTATGAAAAATGTTCTTAACTTCCGTCAAGTTATGAAGGTGTCAAATCATGACGTTCCTTAAGTGGGAGAGATGGTCCACTGTCATAATAGTTAAATCTCTGCAACTTCATTAATGACAACCCTACTAATCTCATTGAATTTGTCTGGCTCTGCACCCAAAGTATCATGTCGACCCTGTCATCTTCACATGGCTACCTATCCTATGTACTCCCCACATTTATTCTGAGGCGACAAGGCGTCGTTTAGGGTTATGGGTAAACCCATTGTTTGTAATTTCTGAGTTTTTGTTCTTCTATGAAGCGTTCTATGTATCACATTTTTCTCTTTGAGTCTAAGTCTATAAGTAACGATGTAATGCTCCATGGAGGTTCTGTATATCACAGTTTCTTCTTAGAAGCGAAGTCTAAAGTGTAAAGGGTGGTCGCGCCATGGATGTAACCGACGGCATGACCTAAAACTATGGTAAATGATTCCTTAAGAAAAAGCCTCGATAGGTTAAGTAAGGTGGTGTATTGGTCGCCAACATTAAGTAATTTGTTACTCTGTTAATCATCATCGTGTCCTTTCAGTCCTTTTGTGTTCTTCTTTTCGGTAACCTCTTTGTCCTTGTTCATCGACGTCTTTCAGGGTTAAGGTTGCTTGACAGTATACAGTTTAGATGATACGAAATAGTTGTGTATTTCTTAGGTCTCGACTTTACCTTCCTATTTTATTATTCTTTAAAGAATCACGAAGAGGTATGTCAACCCCGTGAGTAATTCGCTAAAGAAAGAATCTTTTTGTTTGAGTAGTGTAATAATTTACCTTTCTAACTAAATCCCCTATGCTGGATGGAGTCGTCCTTCCTTAGATTTACCAAACCCTCTGATGGTTCTTACCCTTATTATTTGATTTAATTTCTTTTGTTTCTGTGATGCCCTCGAACAATTTATTGGGATTCCTATGGCATATGACCTTTTGAATTTAAAATGAAATTCCTATCACCCAGATGGGAGGTGATTAATCCCCATCACCGTAGTGTGACGACTCTATTTTAATGTTGAATATAAGTATTCGCTACAGTTTTGGTTCAAGAATGTTTAAGTTAATTCCTTTAATAAATTATTTGTGAAATGTCTATATTATTGTTTCAGTTTCTACTTACAGCGTATTTGTACAAGTTAGGGGTTTCCCTATTGATTAATTATTGGTAAGAGAGAATCTTATGAGATTGTTATCGTCACTAATGATGGGCTTTATTTATGCGAGGACCCATCAGAGACTTAATGTGCCTTCCTCCCTTGACTCAGACATCCATTTAGAAGGCAAGCGATGGTCAAGGTTTTGAGCTCATGAATCAAATATAAGTATCTCGTTGTTTAACGTTTAACCTACTCTTGTAAATTCTTTCTTCTGTTACCTATTACTCAAATAAAGACTAAAGTTTTCAGGGTTTTATTTTTCCTTTGCATGTATATTTTTCAACCTATGCTAGTCTTGGATCCTCACCTCTATCTTCAACACAAAAGGTATTCAGGTTCCGAACCCATCATCACTCGGGCTATCTCTACGGATTCTGGAATCATCCAGAGGGAATCGTGCACTTCAACTAGTTCTGTTATAAATAATTTATTTTGACTTCTGGAAAAAAATGGTTTGTTGAGGGAATCACTGGGGTCATTTCCATTATTGGCATAACTCTCATCTTTGTACAAATATTAAATTGGTATCTTTGATATTAGACCTGGTCAACTATGTATACATTTTTCTATTTATTTAATAAAAGGCGTTCCTGGCCGAAATTATTTGAAAATGATGACTTGTATCAAAGTGAGTTTGTTGTTCAATTTCGAGTACTGAACTTGTTAATTAGAAGAGAATTAATGAAGTTTATATAATTCGAATCTATCTTGTGCCAATTGCCTATTTCATTACAGAAAGTAAGAAAAAAAATTCCTAGAATTAAATAATGTGGTTAATAGTGCCATTTGTTCTACTGTATTCGATTCACATATAAAAAAGAATGGATCGGTTGTTTCTTTTGACTAAAATATTTTAACTCTGCATTTGATTTATGGATGTGGTTACATGTCTATTGGAACTTTATCATACTTAGAGTATATGAAAGAATTATTATGAGAACATACTTATATACACATATTTACATATACATATTTGTTTATGTAGACACTAGGTTCTATATTTCATTATCATGCCTGCCAATAGAAATTAAATATATACTTGTTACAGATCTATCATGGGAATGTATCGATTCATAGTAGCTTAAATATACACTAAGTGGAATATAGCGTCCTGATTTCATTTATAAATCTGAATTTGTACTTGCAGAAAGCACCTACTTCATATATATATAGACTAGTTTCAATCTGTTCATACCTAGATGTTTTACACCATAAATTTTGATGTATAGGAAATACCTATGTTATAACATGAATCCAATTACAGAAAAAAGTTACTTCCAAAATTTAGTCACACAAATCCATTCGATTGTTCTAGGAAAAAAATCAAATAATTTCTAACTTTCATACAGACTCTAATTCAATCATAAAGAACTCCTCAGGAATTGATTATAACTATTATGTCAAAAGTTTGACTTCACACATTCGTATAATCAAACAATTTTCATTCAGGTTATTGTGTCCATATAGACGTTAATGATTACGCTACTTCTATAACTAATTCATTCCACAGAGATAGAAATAATTCACTTTAGATACAACAAATATATTACATCAGATATACGGTCATTCACACAGAAAAGGAACAGAATACACATCTGAACCAGTGCACGGGAAGACAAAGGGAACAACCACGTTCCTCCCAACCATAGAACAGGGAAGCCAAAATACTTGCCCGATTCACCCCCTAGCCTGACCATGAGTCCATGAGGGAAAACATGGAATCTCCTCTTCAACAATGTCTTCCTCTCTATAGTCTCCTCCTTGCCTCACACTTAATGTTTAGTGTTCATAACAGCAAGTACACAATAATTCTTTCTCCCAGCATACTAGACAACGTCCTGCCTCCTCACCTATGCTATTTATCAAACAATATTTTTGCTCAAGTCTTTTTCCCTCACTTGGGAATTTCTGCGGCTTTCTAAATCCCTGTTTTTCAGGGGCTGCCAATGGCCAAATCCCTAATTTTCCACTTGTAACAATCATCCCAGAGGTAGTTCCAACATGTTCCCCACTCATGGAGTCATGGTTAGTTGAATTTAACATGGTTGTTGCATTTGTCCCCCTGCAATAATTAAAACAATATTATGTTTACATACAAGTGTCATAGTAAAATAGTTAGTTGGGTCAAATCAGATCCCTGTCCAACAGTCATAATAATTAATTACAATTACCAAATTCAAAAATTCAGAATTTCCATAAATGGAAAAAGTTCTCCAAATTCGAATTTACAAAAAACGAAATAATTTTCCTAACAATTTTCGAATTCAAAACTAACTTATTTTTGTTGGTTATGGAGCCTGATTATCTTCCTGATTTATAGGTCTTTTACTTTCAGCCGTGTTTATACCCCATGAAGTATTTACACCCCAGAAGTATGTACACTCTTCCACGCGGGGGAAGGCAGAGGGGGGGGTACCCCCTCTGTGGGGTCCGGGGGGGCTATCCCCCAGGCTAGGGGGTCTAGGGGCAAGCGGGCCCCTGGGGGCGAAGCCCCCGAAGAAAAAATTGCCTTGTAAAAGTATATTGTAATTTCATTGTAAATCTGGACCATTCATTATAAGGTCGCAGATCTAACGATAGAGATTATGTTAGGG
>JZKD02S0698712.1:337503-357197 GCA_000966675.3 Picea glauca | reverse complement strand
CACTTATCAAATTTAGCATACATTTGGTGATTTCTTAAAGTTTGCAGGACGATTCTTAAGTTCTCTTCATGTTCTTCTTCCATTTTAGAATAGACCAGAATATCGTCGATAAATAAAAGTACGAACTTGTCCAAGTATTGATTGAAAATATTGTTCATTAGACACATGAACATGGTTGGTGCGTTAGTGAGTACGAAAGGTATAACTACGAATTCGTAGTGTCCATATTTGGATCAAAAAGTTATTTTTCTTATGTCCACATCTTTTATCCTAACTTGGTGATAACCGGATCGTAAATCCAATTTCGAAAAGATCTTAGCCCCGCCTACTTGATCGAATAGATCATTTATCCTAGGTAAGGGATACTTGTTCTTAATATTAATATTGTTCAATTGTCTATAATCGATACATAGTCTTAGGGTACCATCTTTATTTTTCACAAAGAGGACTGGTGCTCCCCATGGTGAAACACTCGGTCTGATATATTCTTTGTCCAATAATTCATGTAGCTGAATTTTTAGTTCTGTTAATCCCTGCAAACTCATCTGGTAAGGTTCTTTAGAGGTAGGGGTTGAACCATGTAGCAGGTCTATAGAAAATTCTATTTCCCTTCTAGGGGGTAATTCAGGTATTTCAACAACAAACATGTCTCTAAAATCAAGTAAAACAACAAAGTCTTCCAAGTTAGGCTTGTCTTTTTTCTCTAACAGGTTTGTTACTTGGATGGCATAAACTTGACATCCCTTTCTCACACATTTCTTGAATTGCATCACTGATACTTGTCTAAATGATACAGGTTTTGGTATACCTTCGTATGTTCTAGTAGTGCGATAATCGTCTTTATAATTAAGTGTCTTTGTATAACAATCTAGTACTTCTTTGTGCTTTTCCAACCAATCCATTCTGATAATCATATCATAAGATCCTAGTAGTAGGATGTTCAGATTTGTTCTTATGTTATGACCATCTAAGTTGAACTCGAAATTAGAAATAAAGTCAACTACTTTCCTTTTAGTTCTTGTAGCTAGTTGTACTAGCCATGATTTTGTGTGCTTCAGTTTCTTAAGTTTATTTGACTCTACTACACCAGGAGTGATATAACTTAATGTAGCTCCAAGGTCAATTAAAACAGAAATTTGAGTGTTATTTATTTTACCTTCGATTTGTACCACAGAGGACTGGTGGTCAGCTTGTCGACCATCTATGGCTGCATTTATCCAATGCAAGATTCTACCCACATCACCCACCGTCGATGCTTCCTGCAAATTATGAACAACAATTTTATTTGCTGAAATCAAATGTGGACAGTTCCTCCTTAGGTGAGGTTCTCCACATTCCCAGCACTTTAATGGCTCATGGGGGATATCCCCAAACTTCTTTGTCCCCAGATTTACTAGTTTTCCGTTGTCTTGCATATTCGGATGGTTGGAGTGAAAATATTTTATCAGAAAGCCTTTTTCTGCATTCCGATAAGGAGTTGGTTGGTACCCCTTCGTCCACTGGTTCATTTGGTCTTGTTTCTTATCCTTCCAAGCTTTGGGAAATTATTTCTGTTGTTTGTACTGGTCGTTATTGAAGGAAAATCTCCCTGCGGACAGGTAGATCTCCTCAAAGAGATAGACTCCTAACTCTAATACAGAAAGTGTTTATCATGGTCATTGACTTCCTTTTAGATCTAGGTGAACTGATGTATGAGGAGGAAGGAGAAAAGAATTACCTTTTATCAAAGTTTGTCCCTGCACGCTCCGAGTTGAGCTCTAATCTTTCGCTCCTCGATAAGCCCTATAGACAAACAAAGTACAACCACTTCCTACTCTATCAAGATTAGTCCGAAATAGGTCTATTTACTAAAGAGACAAATTCATGTGAGATTGAACACGAATTAGAAATAAACAGGCCAAGAAAATTATATTAATGAGGACAAAACATTGCTTACAGCCATAGATGAATTGTAGTAGTTTCGTCAAGTCCTCCTTGTCTACCCCTTGCTCAAAAGATCCACGATCCAAATGATGATAGCTTCACTGATTTCTCCCTATGAGATCATAGGTCTCTTGCTTCCAAAATATCTCTGTTCTAACACCACTTATGAGATCATAAGTTTGGTGTGATTCTCCTTTTTCCATCCCCCTTTCACCATTAGAAAGCTTGCTTATATAGCCTTGGAGGGGCTCAACAACTTGAGATATCCTTGGGGAAGGTGAGGATTTTCCTCCTTCAGTTGAGGATATGCCCTAAGATCATGGCTGGACTAGGGATTCGAGCTCACCTGCCTTCTAAGAATGAAAAGATCCTTCCCCCATTCATCTCAACAACTCAATTGTTGCCTAAAATAGGTAGTTCTCCCTCAAAAGGGCACTCAGAGCACTATAACGCTCCCTAGTAGGCTTTAGGTGAGTGCCAACGCTCATAAGGGTAGGATCACTCCTGCAGAAGGGCCAAAGAGCTTTATAATGCTCCCAGATAGTGTAAGGGGGAGCGACAACACTCCCAGAAGAGGTATAAAGGAGCGCTCCTCTCCAAAAAATCAGTTTTTGAGGTGCTTTCAGATGGCAAAAGGTTTGTAAGCCTGCTGACTCATTTCTCCTCTTCCAAATCAAATGTTTGAGGTGTTTCAAGTGTCCTTCTCATGTCATTATAGGCACGACATAGGCATCATGACAACATGCTTTCTTTGACACTTGCGACACTTGTGAGCAACATGCGACACTTGTGACCTTTGCAATGACGACACTTGCGACACTATCAAAGTGAGTATTGTTTATGTGTAACAGATTGCCCCCCAAAGTATGAAGTTAGAAGATGATCTGATAACTAAAATTCTTTGTATACTTTCAAGCAAGGGTATAGACGTAGAGAACCTGACAGAAGCTGCACACAAACATCCAACAAATATTACGACATGTTTCAAACCCAAGGCAGGCATACCTATGCTTGGGTGATAAATACTTGCAAGATATGGCCGCCATACAATACACTGTGGATCCATAATTGTATTAATAAAAAGGTATAGCCACTAAAAATACACTATGGATCTATACTCCCATGACCTGAACTAATCATAGCCACGAAGAATACACAGTGGATCTACAAGATGACAAGACATAGCCACGACAAATACAAAGTGGATCTATGTAATAGTATATGTGTCATTGTTCAAAAGAAACTCCATCGCAACCTGGGAAAAGTGCATATCAAAGTGATCACTCAACCCAGGGTCTTCTTACCGATCCCGATGTAGTACGAATCTAACCAAGTGAATAGATGTCCTGATGTCGAACATGGAAGAAACCACTTGATTACCGGTCAATGATGTAAACCGTTAACAAGCGCGAGGGAGATCACCATTAATGTCAATGATTCCCAAGGTACCCTAGTACATTCCAACGAATGTGAACGGATGGGCTGAAGTCGAACATCCGTGGAATCATTCGATCAGAGGTCAATGATGTAAACCCACTGTCGAATGTGAGGAGGCCTGCCATTGAGGCATGCAGGTCCCAAAGTACTAACTGGTTTCTAAGTCTAGTTCCTGGATAATGTGTTGAAGTTGACAGGAATAGGCTCGTCAAAGGAGGGCCTTAATGTATCCCCCATCAACGACACGAAACAGACATAGAGATGTAATTGGTAGATCAAATGAACATGGACTGACACGGGTATTGAGACAAGATATTTGTGATGGCTGACTCTCGAGGCGGATACTTCCCTTGAACACTGAGCACAACAACAGAAACATGACATGGACCAAAATTTAATGATGAATTGGATGTTGTGACTTACGTCAGGTGACCCAAAGGAGTGAAAGAAACTCAAAGGATTGGCTCAGTGCAAAGGTTCAGCGGATTATAATGTGTGCAAAAGACAAAGTGTCGTGTTCAAGGGTGACTCTAAGAATTACTTGGTAATGTTCTCAAGAGACTGCTTGTCTTGCTTCTTTCAAATTTTCCCCCATCCAGATAGATGAGTACCTCTTTTTAATTTAACAAGCTTGAGGAGGGTAACACGTGCTCGATATAACTCACCTTCGGTAAGTTCCTCTTCCTTTGTTTAACGAACTAGAAGAAGTAAGGGTTCGGTCCCATACAGGCCTGTCGATGTTTGTTTTAGCGAGTCCAAAGACATAAAACTCGAAGGATTTTCATGATTATAGAGTCTGGAAAAACACTTAAAAGAGAACTCTCTCAGTTCCTTTTTCGTAAAATAGTCTGACGAGACCGAAAAAGATATAAATTATCGCTCAACAAATGTTTTCTTCAAATACTTTAATGAGCGTGAAGAGAACAAGGTCGCTCAGCAATCTTTTCATCTTTAGAGAGTCTGAAAAGAACTTAAATATGACTTCAGTGTTGTCCTTTTTCGTAATCTTAGTCTCGCGAGGCCGAAAAAGAGATAAATTATCACTCAAAAGACACCCTTTCAAACCGTTTAACGAGTGGAAAAGGAAGCAAGATCACTCGGCAATCTTTTAACGTTTAGAGAGTCTGAAAAGATCTTAAAGGAGACTCTAGGGGTTTTTTTTTTCGTGTATCTATACAGGTCCGAAAAAGAGATAAAAGTCTACCCAGATGCAATCTCATGTATTTACGAGCACGAGAAAGAACAAAGACTAAGCTTGGTATGCCCCCAGCTTGAAAGATAGTGGCTTAACTCCAGAAAGATCATCAAAGGCTGGAGACATGCCCTCCAAGCTTTGATTCATTCACCAGCTCTAAGGTCGTCACCAATTTCTCTAGATATGAGAAAAAGGAGAAGGGTGGATGAAAAGATGGTTCAAGAGAGGTAACTGTTTCATTTTTTAACGAGCTTGACATAGGAAAAGAACTATGCTCAAGGCCTCTGTTTCATTTTTTAACGAGCTTTCCACAGAGAAGAGAAACTATGCTTGTGGTTTTGTCTGGATCATGGCTTCCAAGAGGATAATGCTCTGGAAGGGTACCATGTCAATGGATAAAACGTGGTCATGGCCTCCAAGAGATCTTCACTGGATGGAAGATAATCACTCGAGAAGGAACACATGTCGAGGGCCACGATAGGAGGAAGGAGATCAGGTTCCAATAATCCTACCGAAGAAATCACCATGTCCACTACCGGATCCAAGTCGTCAGAAGTTGAGGTCATGGGAGACAACGCCACATAATTGACATGCGGCTAGGGTGATACTGTCTACATATAAGAACCACTTAGGGAGGTAACCCATTCGGGGTCGATGAATGAAAGTTGATCAATAGTCACAATTCTTCCATTGTGAGGAAAAGATATCACACGAAAAATAGTGGATACAATAGATTTCATGGCATAGACATAATCCCGCCCGAGGAGTAAAGAGAAATCCAAGGGGTCTCAGACTACCATGACATTGATAAAGACAGTTTTCCCTCCCAAAGTTACAGGAAACTGAGGAAGGATCCCTAAAGGTTGACTAGTTATTTTGTTAAAAGCTAACAGATTATGTGTAACCGGTGCAAGCTGCAGACAACACAACGCATACCAAGCAACAGAAGACAAAATACTAATAGACGCACCTTCGTCTATCAACGTTTGAGGAACGTCCCGACCACGAACCTATATTGTAATATGGAAAGGAATGTGAGAGGGAAGACGAGGTCCAGTTAGGGCACCCCAATAAAAAAGGATGGCTTCAGTACTTGGAGGGGGTTTCATAAGAGAAGGAGGAATGCCCCTCGGCACGATAGAGTCTGTATTAATGAGAAAAACATGGGCAATATCGGGTTTACTCTCTAGAAGGGGAGTAGGATCAACCGATGATTGGATCGGATCAACCAATGGTGGACTTGGATAGACCACTTTAGCACTCTTCAGAGGAAGAGTGGGACTGACCGAGGAAGGGAATGGATCAGTCACTTTGACATTCCTCAATGGAGGAATGGGATCGACCGATGGAGAAACTGGATCGACCACTTTGGCACTCTTCAGAGGAAGAGTGGGACTGACCGAGGAAGGGACTGGATCAGTCACTTTGGCATTCCTCAATGGAGGAATGGGATCGATCGATGGCGAAACTGGATTGACCACTTTGTCACTCTTCAGAGGAAGAGTGGGACTGACCAAGGAAGGGACTGGATCAATCACTTTGACATTCCTCAATGGAGGAATGGGATCGACTGATGGCGAAACTGGATTGACCACTTGAGTTTCATTCTCCAAGGGAAGAATGGGGTCGACGGGTGGAAATGGATCGACTGCTTTGGTGTCACTCTCTAACGGGAGAGTGGGATCGATCGAGGATGAAAACAGGTCGAACACTTTGGTGTCACTCTTTTGATGAAGAGCGGGGCTGATCGATGATGGAACTGGATCAACTACTTGGGCTCGTGGTTCAATCGAGGAGGAAACTATATTGACCACCTGATCAACTGGACTGACTGGGGGTGGAAGCAGATTGACCAGTCCATCAACCAATGATGGGTTGGAGGAAAGCTTACGATAACCTTTTGGAAGTTGAATTTTTTCCAAAAGAAAAGAATCCTCGTCCATGCGAGGACAAAGATGAGAGTAATGATTACCTTTACATAACATGCAAGGGAACTTGACAGTTTGCTCATTCTTACCAACCTGAATATCACTAGTTGATGGGGTATCATCAACATGACTAACAAAGGCCGATGACATGGAGGACCACATTTCTAAGACCTGGGTAAGACTGGGGCAATCTCTTAAAAAGTGGTCACCCTTACAAAGGCTGCAATGGAATTTGGGTTTTGGATTCTTCATTTTAATCTTGTTGACCTCATCAACACTCCCAGTACTATTAATAGTAACTGGTTTCTTAGAGACAACATCTGATGTTGTTGGGGCCTTTGTCCTTTTCAGGTTCTTCTTTTTCTTCTCTTTCTGTTTCTTCTTCTTCTGATCAACCTGGCTACTTGATTTAGAGCTTTCACTAGGCGAAGAAGGAGAAATGGAAGGAGACTTGATGGACGAATAAAGCAAAAAGTCGACATGAGGTTGATGTGTGGGTGGTGTGTTGACATCCAAAGTATTAGGTGCAACTGAAACATTGGGAGGATTCAGGATCACCGGAGTGGGGAACAACCAAACTGATAATCCAATAGTGATTCCTGGAAGACTCAGTGTGGCAACATATGGAGGACCAAAGTTTCCAAATGAAGGAAAAGTATAAGGTTCCCCAAAATAATGGGTTCCTCCATTGGTACTCCCAGGATTCGATGCCATTAACAATGACTCGACCTAAGGTCCACTAAGTAAAACAAACAACACACGCTATGAATCTGAGAAGCAATCAATCAAACAAACCTTCCTATGATGAAACCACTAATTGGTGATGAAATCCAACGTCGTGAGATCAAAATAGGAAGAGGCGAGGATAGAGCGGGTGGATCAGTTACGTTGGCAACCTGCTTAACGGACTTACGCCTTGGTGTAAGCTTCCATGCAGTAATTGTGGATTTACCCTCCAAGGAGCCCGAGTGAGTTTGACCAATGTCTGTTCCAGGTACAGTGAGACTTCCCTTCACTGTCACCTTGTGTGAGACCCTAAAGATTGTGGCTACTAAGGTCACCAACTCATAGTCAACCCCTGGGTGGGTACAGTCGACAGTCCATTCGAAACATATGGGCAGGATAACAAGTCCGAAATCAGCTTGAAAGGATCCCACACATAATCGTGGGTATACCTTCCAATGACCCCCAATATACGATATGACCACTACAAATAGTTGGTCCACGGAGGGATAATCTCCGTAACTCACCTGAATGCGACCTCATGCGTAACCCCTGTGTGAGAGGGGGATCCCAGCAAGCCAATACAACAATTGGATTTTACTCTCCCTACCGAAAGATACTAATTTTGTTTGATAGCTTTGGAAAGTTATCCTTTAAACCTATTCCAAAGCCCTACACCTTAAACTAATGTAGGTTTGCTAACAAAGATGTAAAAAGTATGATAAATTTTAGTTAAGCATTGATTTTAATGGCTGTTGTTTACTCAGAGGGTGTACGAAAGTGAAACTGATGGAATGATGACTCAATTCCCAAAAATATGCATGAAATATGATAAGCAATCGTTTCTTTTTAATGATTACCTATTTAAGGGAAAGAGGAAGAGTCGTTTTCACTATCAAACCCTTGATAAGGAATGCTCTCAATCAACTTTGTTCTCAATCAAATCCAATATGATGCGACAACATTTCATAAATGCAAACTAATCATTAATATGTACCTTTTTCATTTTCATGCGAACGATGATCAATTCAATGAAAAACTTGTCCTGCCAACTACCCTTTCAGATCAAGGAGATTCAGACAAGAAAATGCAGATTTCGCACAAACAACACCCTTTTTTTTTTGCGATCAAACAAGAAAAAGAAAACCAAAAATGCAAAAAGAAGGAGAAAGAGATTGGATCAGATGACCTCAAAGAACCAAATGAGAAGAGTTGTAGACTTCTAATGTCCTTCACTAGAGTTCTGCTCAGTCGGATAGAAGAGAAGAAAGCAGCGGATTGGTTTCAAGCTCTCAACAACAAAAACTCAAAAATGATGAAGAAGGGAATAAGATATGAACAAAAAGGTGTTTACTTCTCAGGAGGAAGCATTTCCAAGGTCAAAGGAAGAATCATTGAATCACAAAGAAGCTTAGCAAGTGAAAAAACAGGGTTTGGACCTCCAAAAAATACAATTTTTGAAGAGATTTTGAACAAAAAGGGTTGGTGCTCTGGTATAAGGGCCACCAGAGTGTTATAAATATCTGTCTAACACTTCCAGGGAGTGTTGGTTCTCTGCTAACATGGGAAGGGGGGTGCCAGGCTAAAAAAACTCATAAAAAAGTCCAAAAAACGAAAATTTTGATCAAATTTTGACAGGTAAGCTGAGTGTGATAGGGTGAAGAGTCAATCAGCAAATGCAATCAAATATGAAGGGGTGAACAAGGTCAGAAAACAACCAAAGGGAAAGACAAGGTCTCTGAGGAAGATCAAAACTAAAAGTTTGATTCGATCCCCAGTGGAATCGCCAATTTTTGTTGAAGGAAAATCTCCCTGCGGACAGGAAGATCTCCTCAAAGAGCTAGCCTCTTAAATCTAAGATAGAAAGTGATTATCATGGTCACTGACTTCCTTTTAGATCTAGGTGAACTGATGTATGAGGAGGAAGGAGAAAACAAGTACCTTTTATCGACGTTTGTCCCTGCATGCTCCAAGTTGAGCTCCAATCTTTCGCTCCTCGATAAGCCCTGTAGACAAACAAAGTACAACCACTTCCTACTCTATCAAGATTAGTCCGAAATAGGTCTATCTACTAAAGAGACAAATTCATGTGAGATTGAACATGAATTAGAAAGAAACATGCCAAGAAAATTATATTAATGAGGACAAAACATTGCTTACAACCATATATGAATTGTAGTAGTTTCGTCAAGTCTTCCTTGTCTACCCCTTGCTCAAAAGATCCACGATCCGAATGATGATATGATGAAAAATATCTCTGTTCCACCACCACTTATGAGATCATAATTTTGGTGTGATTCTACTTTTTCCAACCCCCTTTCACCATTAGAAAGCTTGCTTATATAGCCTTGGAGAGGCTCAACAACTTGAGATATCCTTGGGGAAGGTGAGGATTTTCCTCCTTCAGTTGAGGATCTGCCCTAAGATCATTGTTGGACTAGGGATTCGAGCTCAACTTTCTTCTAAGAATGAAAATTTCCTTCCCCCTTACATTATAGCACTCCCTCAAAAGGGCACTCAGAGCGCTATAACGCTCCCTAGTAGGCTTTAGGGGAGCGTCAGCACTCCTGGGGGTAGGATCACTCCTGCAGAAGGGACAAAGAGCTTTATAATGCTCCCAGACAGTGTAAGGGTGAGTGCCAACACTCCCAGAAGAGGTATAAGGGAGCGCTCCCATCCAAAAACGCAGTTTTTGAGGTGCTTTCAGATGGCAAAGGGTTTGTAAGCCTGCTAACTCATTTCTCCTCTTCCAAATCAAATGTTTGAGGTGTTTCAAGTGTCCTTCTCATGTCGTTATAGGAACGACATAGGCATCATGAAAGCATGCTTTCTTTGACACTTGCGACACTTGTGAGCAACATGCGACCTTGTGATGAAAATGCAACACTTGCGACCTTTGTAATGACGACACTTGCGACACTATCAAAGTGAGTATTTTTTATGTGTAACAGTCGTAACACATCATTGATTTCCTGAATACTTCACTCAAGGACTTAGGGTTATCAAACTCAATTTTGTCCCTATAGGACTGTGGTAAACAACTTAGGAATCACTATATTTTTACCTTGTCCTCCCGAATATAAGGTGCGAACCTTAGTAATTCCAGGAATTTTTTTATAAGGTCCTCCATCGTCATATGACCAAGTCGTAGCTCATAAAATTATGTTGTTTTCCTTTCATAGTAGCTTTCGGATAAGTACTGTTTCTTGAAATATTTCTTAAAGTCAGACCATTCCATTTGTTTCTCCTTTAGGCCCTTGGCCAATTTCAGATCTTGCCATCAAATTTTGGCCTTCCCTTTCAGATTGTAAATGGCCATTCTAACCTTCATATTGCTGGAATAGTTGTATATCTTGAAGTATTTTTTTATGCCTACTAACCATGCATTAACTTCTTTTCCTATTCTGTATTCTCCATCAAAGGTAGCTAGTTTAATATTCTTAAATTCTCCTTCAAGGTGGTCTACTTGTTTTCTTTTTCTGTCTGCTTTAGTTTTGTCCTCAGCTGAAGGTGTACCTTCAAACAAACTGTCTCCTTTTTTTGCTTCAGGCCCAGAATTCTTGGAGGCCCTTTTTCTGACCTCTTCATCATGGTTATCTTCCTTTGGGATTTTCTTGGTCACTATACTGCGTAGGAGGACTTCATTTATTTCCTGTCATTCCTGCTGTGCTTTCTTCAATTTTTCATTGTCGGCTTTGAAAACCTGCAGCTCAACAATGAGATTCCTCATGGTTTCTAGAAATTCAGTAGGTGAGCTTCTGTCACTATTATGTCTCTAATTTTTAGGATTCCCTTGTTCAAAATTCCCATCGAGCCGGATTTTTGCGTCATCCTGTGCTTCCATGATTAACACAAAACATAAAGGTTTTGTTAGTTTTCTATGAACAAAATTATATGATTAAGTAAATCATGTGGCCCTGCTCAAGGTCCAAGTGTTGTAACTTTCGCTCTGATATCATATGTAATGTACCTCATATTTACCAAATAATTTTTTTTTTGTTTATCTGCCTTCTATAAAATTTCTTGGTGGAAGAAAGGATACTAGTCATACAACTCTGATGTCAACTTGGTTACTAAGAAAAACTCTATGATAAAACCTTGTTAAAAGACTCTATTATAAAATCTTACTACAACTCCTAATTCTAAACTTACCACAAAATATCTTATTTATATCATCTTACTTAATCACGAATAGAAAGGTTATAAGAAGGATCCCAAGGCTATAACAAATCCCTTTCATCCTTTATTCTTTACCAAACCCTCTGATGGTTCTTACCCTTATTATTTGATTTAATTTCTTTTGTTTCTATGATGCCCTCGAACAATTTATTGGGAGTCCTATGGCATATGACCTTTTGAATTTAAAATGAAATTCCTGTCACCYAGATGGGAGGTGATTAATCCCCATCATCGTAGCATGACGACTCTATTTTAATGTTGAATATAAGTATTCGCTATAGTTTTGGTTCAAGAATGTTTAAGTTAATTCCTTTAATAAATTCTTTGTGAAATTTCTATATTATTGTTTTGGTTTCTGCTTACAGCGTATTTGTACAAGTTAGGGGTTTCCCTATTGATTAATTACTGGTAAGAGAGAATCTTATGAGAATGTTACCATCACTAATGATGGGCCTTGTTTATGAGAGGACCCATCAGAGACTTACTGTGCCTTCCTCCCTCGACTCGGACATCCATTCAGAAGGCAAGCAGTGGTCAAGGTTCCAAGATTGTGCATCAAAGATAAGTATCTCGTTCTTTAATGTTTACCCTGCTCTTGCAAATTCTTTCTTCTGCTACCTATTACTCGAATAAAGACTAAAGTTTTCAGGGTTTTATTTTTCCTTTGCAGGTATATTTTTCCACCTATGCCAGTCTTGGATCCCCACCTCTGTATTTGATGCAAAAGGTATTCAAGTTTTGAACCCATCATCACTCAGGCTAACTCTATAGGTTGTAAAATCATCTAGAGGGAATTGTGCACTTCAACTAGTTTTGTTATAAATAGTTTGTTTTGACTTCTGGAAAAAAATGATTTGTTGAGGGAATCACTGGGGTAATTTCCATTATTGGCATAACACCCGTCTTTGTACAAATATTAAATCGGTATCTTTGATATTAGACCTGGTCAACTATGTAATACATTTTCCTATTTATTGAATGAAATATTTTAACTCCGCATTTGATTTATGGATGTGGTTACATGTCTGTCGGAATTTTATCATACTCAAAGTATAGGAAAGAATTCTTATGAGCACATAATTATATACATATATTTACATATACATATTTGTTTATGTAGACACTAGGTTCTATATTTCATTATCATGCCTGCCAATAGAAATTAAATATATACTTGTTACAGATATGTCATGGGAATGTATCAATTTGTTGTAGCTTAAATATACACTAAGTGGCAGATAGCGTCCCTATTTCATTTATAAATCTGAATTTGTACTTTCAGAAAGCACCTACTTCATATATATAAACTAGTTTCAATCTGTTCATACCTAGATGTTTTACACCAGAAATTTCAATGTACAAGAAATACCTATGTTATAACAGAAATCCAATTACAAAAAAATGTTACTTCCATAATTTAGTCACACAAATCCATTCAATTGTTCTAGGAAGAAAATCAAATAATTTCTAATTTTCATACAGACTCTAATTCTATCATAAAGAACTATTTAGGATATGATTATAACTATTATGTCAGAAGTTTGACTTCACACATTCATATAATCAAACAATTTTGATTCAGGTTATTGTGTCCATACAAACGTTAATGATTACGCTACTTCTGTAACTAATTCATTCCACGGAGATAGAAATAATTCAATTTAGATACAACAAATACATTACATCAGATATACAATCATTCACATAGAAAAGGAAAATACTACATATCTGAACCAGAGCACGGGAAGACAAAGGGAACAACCACGTTCCTCCCAATTGTAGAACAGGGAAGCCAAATTACTTTCCCGATTCACCCCCTAGCCTGACCATGATTCCATGAGGGAAAAATTGGAATCTCCTCTTCAAGAACGTCTTCCTCTCTCTGTAGTCTCCTCCTTGCCTCACACTTAATGTTTAGTGTTCATAACAACAAGTACATAGTAATTCTTCCTCCCAACATACTAGGCAACGTCCTGCATCCTCACCTATGCTATTTATCAAACAATATTTTTGCCCAGGTCTTTTTCCCTCGCTTGGGAATTTTTGCAGCTTTCTAAATCCCAGTTTTTCAGGGGCTGCCAGTGGCCAAATCCCTGATTTTTCTCTTGTAACAATCATCCCAAAGGTAGTTCCAACATGTTCCCCACTCATGGAGTCATGGTCAGCTGAATTTAACATGGTTGTTCCATTTGTCCCCCTGCAATAATTAAAAAAATATTTTGTTTACATACAAGTGTCATAGTAAAACAGTTAGTTGGTTCAAATTAGATCCCTGCCCAATAGTCATAATAATTAATTACAATTACCAAATTCAAAATTTTGGAATTTCCATAAATGGAAAAAGTTTTTTAAATTCGAATTTACCAAAAATGGAATAATTTCCTAACAATTTTCGAATTCAAAATTAACTTATTTTTGGGGATGTCACAATCCTCAACAGATATCAATCTGTCAACAGGTACGTGACCTGTCGGTAGTTCAGCACACGTATTTACGTGCCCTACCAGTAGTACAACTCGCGTATGTACGCGACCAGTCTATACTACATAATGCGTATCACTTCTAAGTTACTTAGGGTTTTCTCTTCAAGATGAACTCGGATCCTTTGCAACCTTAAATCACATTCTCTTCTGTCTCTCACCGTCCAATCTAGCCCATAACCAATCACAACACATCCAAGCTCTCCAACAACTTACTCACACTCCTCAACCATACAATATGATATTAATGACATTATATGACTTTGATTCTACTCGACATCAATCCATTCACATCAAATACATACTTCATCAATAAGACATTGTTTATTTGACATCAATCAACATCAATAATTTGACATCAAACCTTTGACCTTTAACATCATTTAATCATCCTTTGGCATCAATTAATTCCTTGACATCAATCCTTTGACATTAATCAATCAATCATCCTTTGGCATCAATCAATCCCTTGACAACAATCAATCACTTGACATCAATCCTTTGACATCAATTAATTAAACCTTTGGCATCAATGGAAACATGACCCAACAATGATCTAGAGATGCAGAGATTTCTACACACCATTGATGAATTATCCAATATCTCAATCGACCAATAAAGACAAGAAGGTGAAAATAATGAATTAGAAAATCATCAAACATCTCATCTGCTAAAGATAATAACTAGCCATGATATTGTGGAGCTGAAAACCAATCACATTCCAAGAGGACTAGTGCCACTGGAAAGATTATTTAACAGTAATGATGTTTCCAAAGTAGCGAATCTGAAGAATGAAGAAGAAGAGATAACATATTGCAATATTGGGACCAATCCCAAGATCATCAAGTTGTCCAAAACATTAGCTGCGGAACAAAAGGACAGGTATGTCAGTCTCATCAAAAAGTTTTCTGATACTATTTCATTGTCATATGATGATTTAAAGACATTTGAAACTGACATCATCCAACACAATATACCTCTGAAGGTTGGCTCCAATCCATTCAGACATAATATTAGGCAATTTAATCCCATGCCGATGTCCATAATCAAGAAAGAGATGAAACGAATGTTGGATGAAAGGATTATTGTACCATTGAGTTACTAAAACTGGGTGGCCAACTTGGTACCGGTGAGAAAGAAAAATGGGGAGATATGTTTGTGTGTTGATTTTCGAAACCTCAACAAGTGTTCTCTAAAAGACAATTACCCCCTCCCCAAGATGGATCATATTTTACAAAGGGTGGTAGGTGCCCACATGATTTCCTTGTTAGATGGATACTCTGGTTATAACCAGATAACAGTGTGTGAAGAGGACAAATAAAAAGAAACATTCACCACCCCATGGGGAACATTCATGTACGACAAGATGCCTTTTGGGATGATGAACGCAGGGGCCACCTTTCAGAGGGCTATGGACATAGATTTCGTGGGGGGAAAAAACAAATTTATGGTCATATATTTGGATGACATCACCATTTTCTCCAAGTCTGATGATGAACATTTGTAGCATCTGGAGAATGTTTTTCAAAAACACAGGAGATACAAAATATCTCTGAATCCTAGGAAGTCCCACTTTTCCATGCTAGAAGGGAATCTCCTAGGTCACATGATATCGGTAGGAGGCATAAAATTGATCTGAAGTGATTTTGTTCCATTCAAGAGATCGAAATACATAGAAATAAAAAGGCTATCCAATCTTTCATCAGCAAGATAAACTTCCTAATGCACTTTGTGCAAAATTTTGCCGAAATATTGAATCCTATCACTAACATGTTGAAGAAAGATGTTGTGATAAAATGGTCACTAGAGGAAAAATCAACATTCCAAAGGATCAAGAGGGCTTAAGATGAATCCCCTGTATTAGCCAACCATGACTATGCCAAAGATTTCTTCATCTTCTCTTTCGATTCTGAGGATACCATTGTTTTTGTACTGTTGCAGAAAAATGGAGAAGGGCATGAACAACCGATAACATTTTTTAGAAAAGATCTCCAAGATGATGAGTTGAAGTACGATATATTAGAAAAGCAGTCTTATGCATTGATCAAAGAACTCAAGGTCTTCAGGGTATATGTGTTACAGTATATCATAACAGCCTTTGTTCCTAGCAGCAGTGTCAAAGAGATTATGGTCCAACCAGACAGTGAGGGAAAAAGAGGGAATTGGATTGTCAAACTATTGGAGTATGACCTACACATAAAAACCACCAAGATGATCAAGGGACAAGGACTTTCCAAGTTGTTATCCGAATCAAATTGTAAGTGTTACAGATTATTTTGTTCACCTCAGTGATCAACTAACAACATGTGCTCATATTCCCTTAAAATATTGAAAGAGAATTTCTCCATGAGAAAAGTGGTTTTATTTTCCTCTTTCAAAATCTATAACAAGGAAGGTTGTCACACCCTACTATATGCATGGGGTGCGACGATTCTTGATCATCACACTCTTCACTAAAACTGGACTACGACGTCGTTGCAGGTTGCCTGTTCATAGGGTGTGACAATGCTTAAGAAAAGGAAAAGTCAAAATTCACGAATGTTCTAGAAGGGAATCTTCTAGAAGATGAGGTGGCCTCCGATCGGTTTGGATATTACTCGCTTCTCTAATTTAGTGGGATCATACTAATCCCCTCATCCATCTCTCTTTCACCCTATATAACGAGGGATATCTTATGGAAAAGTCTAAGGTTTGTAAGGGCTTGCATATGCATGAACAGTTTTACTACAAATTATTCTTGAGAGCTTTTCTTTAGTTCTCTAAGTCAGATTGTGGATCTTCTTCATCAAAGGCATTGGAGAAAAGGTGTGTGTGTTGGATAAAAGAGCCATTGAAAGGGATATTACAACATCAAGGCGTGTGTTGTATTCTCCACTTTCCATTTAATATAATGCAGTAATACATTTCTTCCCTGTAAAGGTGTCTTAACTTTTATTGTATAACTCCTTGATCGTATATATAGAATTCATTAGAATATATATATCTTTTTTCTCTCTCTTTGTTGGTTTGTGATTCTTAAAATAGTTGCACCATTCCACAAACTCAAAGAAGGAGCTACGAGGACGATACTAGCGAGGATCAAGCGTCGTTTAAAAGGTATGTCACTTGTACCTCTCTAAACAAGTTTATATGTCCATGAAATCTAAGGTGAAGTGTGTATTTTGTCTTGTTTTGTTCTAACTTCCTATGGGATTTAGGGAGATCTATTTGTTTCCACACTTAATGATTAGTCCGATAACAATAAGGCGCTATAATTTCATCAAATATACACCCAATCAAATGCACCCATCATACGTCCTTGACAAGACAACATGCAGATATTTGAAAATTACTCTGCTTCCCCTTGGTATAGAAACATCATTTATTTTCCGGAGCATCTTGAATGTCCACCATATGTGAAGAAGACAAAGGCCAAGTCTCTCAAATTGAAGGCTATCAAATTAATCATTTCAAAACAGAACTGGTATTGGAGGGATCCTACTGGCATCCTATTAAAATTCCTTGATGAAAATGAAGCTAAACAAGTCACAATAGAAATGCATAGAGGAGTATGTGGAGGAAACCAACATTAGAAGGCCATAGCTCTCAAGATCCTAAGGGTAGGGTACTACTGGCCCACCTTTTCCCTGATGTATTTACTACTGTTAGGGCCTGCAATGAATGTCAGAAATTTGCAGCAAAACAAAACTTATTATCACTACCCCTAAAACCTATCACTTCCAGTGGTCTATTTCATCAATGGGGGTTAGACTTCATAGGTGAGATAAATACACCCTCCAGTGGGAAACATAAGTGTATTATGACTGCCACTGACTATTTCACAAAGTGGATCGAGGTCGTTCCCAGCAGGAATGCCACTGATAAGGTGATCATGAATTTCCTGGAAACCAATATTTTTGCTAGATTCGACTGCCCTAACAAGCTTATAACAGATATTTCCCAAGAATTCAAGTACAAAGCCATGATTCATTTCTGTGGAAGTCATAACATTCCCTTGACACATTCCATGTGTTACTACCCTCAGGGGAATGGTTTGGCAGAGTCATCAAACAAAACTCTCATCAGGATTATCAAGAAGTTGTTGACCGAAAACAAGAAATCTTGGGACTCTAAACCCAAATATGCTCCATGGGATGACAAAATCAGCACAAAGAAGTCTTTGGGAACCTCGCAATTTCATATTGTCTATGATGTAGACACTGTCTTTCACACCCGGCTTGGTATACCAGTCCTAAAATTTTTACAGGAAGAGATCAAGGAGCCAAATGGCATCCAAAGGAGAATCTTCCAGATTATAGAAGTTCAACAAAAGAGAGTAGCACTGGATCAGAAGACTAAAGCATACAAGAGCAAGATCAAATCAATGTTTGAAAAGAAAACCAAGAACATGGTATTTCAAGAAGGTGACCTAGTCTTGAGGTGGGATGCCATAAGGGATGACAAGTTCAAGCACTATAAGTTCGATAACCTTTGGTTTGTCCCTTTTAAGGTGGTTGAGGTTCTTCACAATAACATATTTATCTTTCATAATCTCGATGATGCACAAATCTTCGGAGGCCCAGTAAATGGGCGCTTCTTGAAACATTATTTTATTTAAGGATGAGGGAAGGTCCCTCTTGTACCATAGATGTTTTCTTTTTATTTTGTACATTTGATTAGTTATTTGTGTGTGAATAAAGACTCCATATTCCAACAAACGCACTGGGGTGCAGCTGCAATTTTGGATTCAATAAGATGCATTGGTTGAGAGGCAGTGACAGAGATACACGACTTACAAGAGGAAGTAGAGGTAAGAGAAGTTATTTAATTCTAAGGCACATGATCCAATGTTATTAGCACCTCATAGGGAAGTGTTATCCTCGATTGGAGCCAATGTTGTAACCTAGGTCTGCACCCCTTCCCCTCCTCTCTCATTTCCCTATGCCTTCATCATTTTTTTCCCCTTTATGGTGGGTGAAGTCATTTTCCCATTACTAAGTGAATTGGTTTTTTATTGTTTCTTTCTGGATTGAGTCTTCGTGCATTTTGTTTCTGTTTTTCTTGAAGGATAATTACATGTCGTGATTTGGTTCATAATTATTGTCATCATGTTTTCCATTGATTGAGCTCGCGTAGGTCGACCAAGCCTTTTTGTATGCATAGGAAACACCCATGAAAAAAACAAAGGAATTCAAAAGTAGTCAATTTCGGGCTCAAATAGTGGGAAAAGACAGGTTAAAATTGCAACGATGGAGATCCAACATGCCACTCAGATTGACAGTTTTTGTGCATTCGGGGTTTTCAACATTGCGGAAGGTTTAATGAAAAGCACAGATCTCTGAAGTTCTGGATCCCTAAAGTAGCAAAGTGTCGAAGTTCTGGAGCCCCAAAGTGCCAGAGTGGGCCCTCACTGCCACGTCACTCCGGGCCCATACTACTCTGGAAGTTTTTCAACTCAACATAGGCCTAAATTTCTGAAGGGACGGACTTCTTACAAGTCACACAGATAAGAAAGTCCCAAATATTTTAATAATATGAAGCAAAGATTTTTTTTAAGTGTACCTACCCAGAACAAGACAACAAGAAAACACAATTTGCAAGTACCAATTGATATTAGTGCTTCATAAAACCTTGGACTTTGAATAAAAGAAATAAGATGATATAAAAGATGAAGCAACAAAAGTTTATAAAAACAATGTATATATAATGATAGATTCACAATTATGCCTTAAACAATCTTCAATAATGACCAAAATGATAACCTAAAATTTACAATATTCTAGTATTTGTCAGAAGCAAAGAAGGCAATGTAAAATCAATGTTAACACTTGCTTTTAGAAGCTTTTACTG
>JZKD02S0698712.1:308776-319944 GCA_000966675.3 Picea glauca | reverse complement strand
TTAAGAAAAATCCCCAATTTCTGCAGCGGAATTCACGAGAAATTGATGCGCACAAAAATGAATGTGTGCGGGTGGGCACACTAAAAATGCATTATGCACAGTAAAAGCTTGAGATATGTAAGAATTGAGCACTGTGCGAAAAAATGTTAGCGTGCAGGTGCACGCGCTAAAATTTGGTACCGCGCAGAAAAATAGTGGTGTGTTGGTGCATGCACTAAATTTTGACACCGCGTGGAAAAATGTTGGCGTGCGCCCTAAATTTTGGGTGCCGCGTGGAAAAATGTTGGTGTGCAGGTGTGTGAACTAAATTTTGGCTCCGCGCGGAAAAATAATGATGGCGTGCGTGGTGTGCACAGTATTGGCAGAGTGCAAGGGAGTTTGGTTGGTGCGCGCACAATGTGGGTATATGTTGTCACGCAACAATTTAATTAATGGTGCACGCAGAGTATTTGTGTGTGGTGGGGCCATACTAAACTTTGACATGGTGCACCGCATAGAGTGAAATGCACGTGAAATATCAGCGCATGATACAAAAACTACGTGCAACAGGTAATAGTGCAAGAACCAAAACTGCGCGCGGTGGATATTGGTGCGTGACATAAAAGTAGTGCGTGCAAGTTATTGGCGCGGAAAAGAAGTGATACACATTGGTTTTAAAGTGCGCGAAGAATGATTTACTTTGTGTTGTTGTTGTGCATGGTGAATATGGGTTGGTAGGTTGAAATTTGTGCGCGCGAAGTCGTTTGGAGGGTGAATAACAACAAAAAACCAATGATTTTTCTGCGACGTTTTATATCATTTGAACGTCATCTTTTTACAACACGTTTTTGAGGCCCTTAAGATCGTTTTTAGGTACTTGAAAACCACGAGAAAAGAGTGTGCAAAGGTACACTATGTCTTTTCAGATCAAATAAAATATCTCAGAGAGAGATTTCTAATGGTCTAAACTGTTTGTCAAACGAAGCTTTTATGAGAAAGTTACAACACAAACAGTGGAGGGTAAATTTTAAGACCCATCTGACTTCAAAGAGCCATAACTTTCTGCTCCGGAATCAGATTGAGGCACAGGAGCACTCAATGGAAAGATATTGAACCATAGAAGAAATTACAAGAGCTGGATTAAATTTATGGGCATGTTAAAAGTGTTTAATATGGAAAAGAAGGTACCTGTAGCATACCAGTTACAATATGGTATTTTGGTCTGGAATTTCAACAGGCTGTAATTAGCAGCCCATAACCCAGAATGAGGTGAAACTTGGAAAAAATGTCCATAATATGTATATGAGGAAACCTAATTGATATCCTACAAAAATTCCAAAGGATTAGGTGCAAAAATGCATATTACAGCGCAAAGTTGTGCCAAGTTGAAAAATGAACCAGAAAAATTAATGGGCAATTTTAAAATAGCCATAACATTTTTCCAAGACTCGGAATTGATCATGGGAGTAGGCGTTGGAAAGGTATTGGACAGTGGAATCTAAATATCCACCCAGAAAATTGATCTGAGCATAAAAATTTCCAGGAAATCAAAAGAAATAATTATGATATATTATTGAACCAAAATGGTTCATATTTTTCATGAAATTGTTGAAGCAGTTAGCCTGACAAAGTCTTTTGGCTACACATTTTGCAAAGTTAACAACAACCAGATTAGATCAAGATCAGCTTAGAGTCCAGAGTAATGGAAGATCCCAGGTCGACACTTGTCTTCCTAGAGCTGCATGTGTTCCATTTAGCTTACGTCCCCCAGCCACCAGGAACTTAGGATAACAAAATCATATAATGTTCACTTTAGTCTTCAGGAAATAATATTAAAATATTATTCCTCTAGATTTAAGTCCCATATTTTGGCCCCTAGACCTAATACTTAGCCCCCTTTTCCTTACCCTACCTAGTGGTGCTTAGTCCCCCATAAATATTCTTCATGGTCGGTCTACATGCAACAATGTTTATATTTTATTAATAATGATCTACATAATTACATATACAAAAGATCAGGCTCTTGGCCTTGGCATCTGGATCACCATCCTAATAAACACATAAGTCTTTCAACTTGTAACCACTTGGCTCACCAACCTATAAGAAAAATTACAATTCATAAGGGGCTCGGCCTTGAGGTATTACAATCCCCTCCCCTTATTTTTGCATTGTCCTCAATGCAACTTATTTACAAAACAGCAACAAGATTTCCAAAATCTTCAAAAAGATGTGGGTACTCTGCCTGCATAGTATATTCATGCTCCCATGTTGCGTCCTCAGGACCGTACCAGGTCCACTAGACTTTTACAGGTCCTATGGCTCGATTCTAGAACTGATTTCTTTTTCTATCCAGTATACGCACCGGATGCACCTACAAGACGCCTTCTTGTTCCACCTAAATCACATTCCAATCAATTACATGATTAACATCAGGTATATATTTCTTAAGCAATGAAATATGAAACACATTATGTATAGTCATGGATGCAGGTAGTGCAAGCATATATGCCACTGGTCCAATCCTTTCTAGGATTTCAAATGGACCACAAAATATGTCTACCAACTTGGAACAGTTTCCCAGCTTCAAGGAACTTCTGTTAGATTTTACTTTCAGAAAAACATGATCACCCACTTTGAACTCCCTGTGGATTCTGTTCTTATCAACATAATTCTTCTACATGTCTTGGGTAGATTTTGAATTCTGCCTAATCTTCAACATTTATTCTTCCATTTCCTTGAGCAACTCTGGCCCAACCACTGCTCTATCTACTGGATTATCCCATCTTACTGGAGTATTTCACTTTCTGCCATAAAGTGCATCAAAAGGGCTCATCTTCAGTGATGCTTGATACCCATTGTTGTAGGTGAATTATAACAAGTGTAGGTAGTCTTCCCATTTAGACAGATTTTGCATCACATACATCCTTAGCATGTCTTCTATCACTTGGTTAACCCTCTCTGTTTTCCCATCAGATTCAAGATGATAAGAAGTACTGAAGTTTAGATTTATTCTGAATCCCTTAAACAACCCCTTCCATAACTTGGAGGTAAATTTTGGGTCTCAGTTAGACACAATTGTCTTGGGAATTCTATGCAATCATGCCATTTCTTTCATAAATGTGTCAACAACATATGTTGGCTTGTGAGTAGTCTTTAATGGAATGAAATGGGTAGATTTCGTAAGCTTGTCCACTACCACCATGATTGAATCATGTTGTTTGCCTGTTCTGGGAAATCTTGTGATGAAATCCATTGTCACCACTTCCCACTTCCAGTCAGGAATGGGTAAAGGCTGCAGCAACCCTGCTGGGTGCCTATGCTCAACTTTAACCTTTTTGCATTCTGTACATCTGGTGATGTATTCTACAATCTCTTTCTTCAGACCTGGCCAAAAGTAATGGCTCTTGACTGTTGCCACAATCTTTTGATATCAAGGGTGTTCTCCATAAGGTATATTATGCATTTCATGCAAAATCATACTTTTCAAGTCCTGTACATTAGATACAAAAATTGTGTTCTTGTACAGAAGTATTCCATCTTTTTCCAACTTATAATTTTCCACTTTTTGTGGCATCTCACCTTGTTGTAGCTTTGCTATCAAATACCTGTACTACAAATATGCAATTGTAGCCTCCGAAATTTTGCCTTTAATATTAGTTCGGTACATGCTAATGGTTGTAGCATGTAATTTGTGTACTCTCCTGCTAAGTGCATCAACCACTTTATTCTCCTTCCCTTTGATATGCTTGATATCAAAATCGTACTCATAGAGAAACTCCAACCACCTACTTTGTCTAGCGTTCAAGGTTGGCTGATCAAACAAATACTTCAGACCGTTGTGGTCTATTCTCAATTCGAACCTCTTCCCCATGAGGTAATGCCACCATTTCTTTAGAGCTTGTACTATGGATGCCAACTCCAAGTCATGAGTTTCATAGTTCCTTTTGTCCTGTTTCAAATTTCTGGATTCATAAAAAATTACGAATCCATTCTGAATGAGGACTCCTCCGAGTCCTTCTTTGCATGCATTAATTCACACCACAAAATCTTCATTTGGATCTGCAATCCTCAAGATTGGAGCACTGGTTAACAGTTGCTTCAATTGTTGGAAGCTTCTCTCACAATATTCTGTCCACTGAAACTTCTTCTCCTTCCTTTGCAAGGAAGTGATAAGGTGAACTATCCTTGAAAATCCTACGATAAACCTTATGTAATAAGTATCTAGAACCATAAAAGATCTAACTTCTGCATGTTCCTTGGTGCTGTCCATTCTCTGATGGCATCAATCTTCTTAGGATCTACAACTATCCCATCCTTCGAAATAATATGCCCCAAGTAATGGATCTTCTTTTGATAAAATGATCACTTGCTCAATTTGTCATACAACTGGTGCCCCCTTAGCACTTGCAACACCATCCTTATATGATATTCATGCTCTTCCTCCAACTTTTAATACACCAGAATGTCATCCAAGAATACTATGACAAACTTGTCTAGATAGTCCCTAAATACACCATTCATCAAGAACATAAAAAAAATTGGTGCATTCAACAGCCCAAACGGCACCACTGTGAACTCGTAATGACCATACCTTGTTCTAAAGGAGGTTTTGTTGATGTCTTCATCCTTTATCCTTACCTGGTGATATCCCAATCTAAGGTCTATCTTTGAAAATATCTTCGCATCCTTCAATTGATCGAAGAGGTCATCAATCCTAGGAAGAGGATATTTGTTCTTCACAGTTACTTTTTTCAATTGTCTGAAATCGATACACAATATCAACGTCCCATCCTTCTTCACGAACACGACCGGGGCACCCCAAGGTGACACGCTTGGGCGTATATACCACTTCTTCAAAATCTGTTCAAGCTGCAATTGCAACTCTTTCAGTTATGGCATACTCATTATGTAAGGAGCTTTTGACACTAGAGCTGCTCTAGGTATTGAGTTTATAGAGAAGTCAATATCTCTCTTTGGGGGTAGTTCGGGTACCTCCTGAAATACATCTTCAAACTCCTTTAGTACCGCATGATCTCCAATATTTGAGACCTCATCCTTATATGCTTCCTCCACATGGGCTGCAAATAATTGACAACCTTTTCTATAGCACTTCTTCAGCTGCATTGCTGAGATTTCTCTGATAACAAAAACTCTGGGAATTCATTGGACTGTTCTCCAATTCCCTTCCTTATCCATGCAAGTGAATGCCTTGTTACAACAGTCCAAGATGGCATGGTGTTGGTCCAACCAGTCCATCCCAATTAGACAATCATAAGAACCTAAAGGAAGAATGTTCAATTCATCCTTTGTTCTCAGTCCATTCATGTCCACTGGATAAGAATTAACTAACTCAATGAATTTTCTCTTGGTTCATGTAGCCAATTGAACTAACCAAGACTTTCATGTTTGCTTCTTGACAACTGCAAAATTTCCACCACTCTAGGATCCATATAACTATGTCTAGCCCCTAAATCAATTAAAATAGTAAAGGCATGGTTGTTGATCATACCTTCTACTTCAATCATGTGTGATTGATATTCTTCTTGCTTGTTGTCTAGAATTGCATAGATCCTTGGTACTCTACTGCCCATTTCCTCCACTATTTCTGCCTGTTGCACATTGTGGACAACTCTCACTTTGTCATTTTTGTGGGGGAAATATTTATACCTATGATTTCCTTTACAGCCCCAACATTCTATAGGTGGTTGTCTTGGAAATTGTCCACCCACTTTAGCCTTTCTGGGCTCTCTAAAAGAAGGTTGTCCTTGAGGATTGTTCCTGAAAAATGGTGGTTTGTTTCCCTTTTTCCTTTGCTCCCTCTTAAACTTCTTCTTGTCTTCCCAAGATTTTTGGAAGGTAGGATTTTCTTTTTGCTGATCATATAAGCATTTTTCTCTCCTTAAGGTTTCTTCCATAGTATTTGGATCATCATACTGGATCTTGTCACTAATGGGAGATGATAGTCAACTCATATAACTTTGAATTTTGACAGTCTTGTCCCTGATGAAGGGAACATACTTCAACAATTCCAAAAATCTATGTTCATATTCATCAATGGTCATGCTGCCCAACTTGAGTTCAAAGATCTTCATGTCATAGTATCTCTTAGTTAAGTACTTCTTTTCAAAATGTCTCATGAACTCTTTCCATGTAACATTCTTCTCTGATGTCTTTTACTTTGACAAGATGCTCCCACCATGCGAATTCCTTTCCTTTAAGTTGGTAAATGGAAATTCTTCCTTCTACATGAGGAGAATAGTTATGCAGTTAGAAATATTTCCTCATGCCCGGTAGCCAAGTATTGGCATCTTCATCTTTATGGTGTTCTCTATAAAAAATAGGAGGTTTAATATTGTTCATTTCCCGCTTCAGTTCATCCAGCCTAGATCTCCTATGTTTTCTGGTAGGAGATGGGCTTGAACTACTGTGTGCCTCCTTATTGGAATGTTTTGTGGAATGATGATGATGCCTGCTAACGCTACTTGATCTTGTTTTCCTCTCAGGATTTTTGCAACTCCCTGTTTTTCTTGAGTCACTCTCCTTATCCAACTTCCTTTTGATTCTTTACAGACTCTGCATCAACTTTAACTTTGATTTTACTTGTTGATCCCTGGATTTCATGAGCTTTCTATTATCATCTTGGTGAGCCTAGGCATCTTCTTGCAATTGTTCAATGATTTTCATCATATGCTCTTCCTTATCTATCTCCTATCCATGTCCATTGGAGTTCAATCCTTCAACTCCCAAATGAACATCCATTCATTTTGCTTCATCCTCGGAATTGGAAGCATTCCGTTCCTCTTCCATTTCTTTTGCACTCAGTGGAAATTCTATTCAGTTCTGGGACTTGTTGAACTTCTGCATCACAATGTGCATACAACCAGAATTTGTCAGGCCATTATTCCTTAACAAATCCCACAACATTCATAAACAAATTTGATTCAAGGAAACGTTCAGTTTTCATGAATTTTTTGAGCTCTGCTCGGCTCCGTAGTAAAGTCAGGCCTTATCCCTTTTCTCTCAGTTCCCCAACCCACGCGACCATGGGTCGTGACCAAGCGCTAGATGTCAAGGTTCTCTATTCTGGACTTCGGCTTTAGGAAAAATCCAATCATATCATATCAGTTACTCCGAGTTCCAAATTATCGAACTCGTGAGGCAGGCAGATCAACCATCCACCATACCTAACATCCGTTGGCGGACATACGCAAGGAAAAATCTGTCATCAAATCCTCCGGGACTTCGGAGCTTTGGGAATTCAAAGTTTCGGGTCTCAGAGGTTCGAAACTTTTGTCCTGGAGTCACCCACACTCGCTTCCCTCTCCAACTCCCGACTTCCGAACTTCCGACCTTTCTAGCCTCTGGGCCCATAACACAGCTGTCACCAACCATGGTGGTGACACATGGTGTACTTAAGAAGGTCCACATTACCCCAGGAAACGCCATCCAGGCCCACTATATCTACATTTTCCTTCAAGACCCACTGGCACGTGGAACACATCCCATGTGTCCACGTCCCTCCAAGTGGCGTTAGCATGACCCACTACTTTGGCTCTTCGGGACTTCGTAATTTTGAGCTTCGGGAGTTTGTGCGTCAGCACATCCCACTTTTCCCGATAGTCGAACTCCCAAAATTACAATCTACTGTTCTACTTGATCCAATGGTCAAGCTATTTTTCCCAGATCTGTGGCATATATCTTCTCAAGATTTTGGAGTTTCAGGTATCGTAGGTTTGTGGCTAAATGCACCCCACTTCTCCCAATTGTCGAATCTCTAAAAGGTTTCTAGGATAACCTTCCTGCACCTTCTCTGGATTTGATGGTCGTGAAGGGATCTCCTTTTTCCCTAACAGATCCTATGACTCTCAACACCCCAAGTGTTGATTTCTCTCTCTCTCTCTCTCTCTCTCTCTGGTCAAACACTATGCTGCCTGCGGTTTTACTCTACGCTACTCCTCCTGAGTTTCGTAACATGGCCAAGAAACCCGTTGGCACTAAGAAATATTCTAAGGTTTGAAATTGGTTCCATTTGAACACCATTTCCACTCGAAACCTTGGGTCCAAAGACCACTTATCCGACCCATCCAAGCTCAACTTTGAAACTTGGGGCTCTGATACCATATTGTAACATCCCCGACCATCCAAAGACCAGGTAATTCTACCATGCAGAATTTACAGCTTATATAAAATATATGCATTTTAATGAACTTAACATAACTAAAATAGAGTTATTGTTATCATACAAAATTAAATAGAATTAATATCAATTCATACAAGAAACGAAATACATGAAGAAATACAACATCATAACAACATGCATAAAATACATAATTAAGCACATAATGATACTTGTCTTTTATCTAGAGTAAATACACTAGCTGCATGTAAACCTTCCATGAACCTCCCAACCTTAGACCACACTGCTCATCATTCTCAGCAGTAGGTCACCCCCGAGCTAGGACTAAAATCCACCGAGCAAGGTAATTCTAGGCTTGGCAAGGACAACAAGGAAGTTGCACAAAGCAACAGGAATGATCTTTTATCCCAGGAGACACTTACGCCCACAACACACAAAACCTCATTCCCCACACACCTGCTCCACCCCAGAAAGATAGACCTTCACTAATAGAATTCCATCAGCCAGTACACCTACCTTACCTTGGGCTTCAACAATAGGCTGGACCAGAAGTCTCAGAGTATTGTGGCTGCTATAGGACTCTCTTCCAGGAGAACTCACTTCCCAACAAACTCTCTCACCTAGGAGAGCTGCTCACGAGTCTAATAACTAGCCTTCGACTCAACTACTGTCTGGTATGTTTGACAACAACATCAAAAATAATAGAAACAACAACAGGGAAAAATGGGTATGGACACCCGAAAAGGAAACGACCTAACACTAAGTCATAACAGGGCTCATGCAACTACAATTGCATCAGGATTCACAAGAAACAACACATGACGTCTTTCTCGTTTCTGGTTTCAGAGGTATGAGAGGTATGTCGAGGTTAGACAATGCAGAGGCAAGAATGGTTCACGTACAGGATGGGAGAATGGCAGGACGACCAACCTTCCCATCAGGGTTTCCTTCACTATGCGTGGGTATGTAGATGAAATGCAGAGGCAAGACCGTTCAGACAGAGTACCACTAGTGAAATCAGATGAAAGATGGCAGGAAAATGACTCGCGATCACGAACCCTCCAACATAGTTGACACTTCCTCTTTTAACTGCATGAGCCCAGGTCGACACTTGTCTTCTTGGATCTGCATGCATTCCATTTAGCTTATGTCCCCCAACCACCAGGAACTTAGGATAACAAAATCATACAATGTTCACTTTAGTTTTCAGGAAATAATATTAAAATATTATTCCTCTATAGGTAAGTCCCCTAGTTTGGCCCCTAGACTCAATACTTAGCCCCCTTTTACTTACCCTACCTAGTGGTGCTTAGTCCCCCATAACTCTTCTTCATGGTCAGTCTACATGCAACAGTGTTTATATTTTATTAATAATGATCTGCATAATTACATATACAAAATATCAGGCTCTTGGCCTTGGCATCTGGCTCACCAGCCTAATAAACACATAATTCTTCCAGCTTATAACCACTTGGCTCACCAGCCTATAAGAAAAATTACAATTTAGAAGGGGCTCGACCTTGGGGTATTACAATTGGACAGTTGGTTTTCATTGATGTCAACCCTTGGAGATCAATGTAAACCCTTGGAGAAGTCCGGAATACGCAGAGACGTGATCGAGTCAAATCTTGGAGAAGTCTAGAATCCCTAGAGACATGGAAGAGACCATTGGACAGTTGGTTGATCGTTGGACAACTAGTTTTCATTTGTATGGTCAATGTTGTTGGTAAGTTGACTAATTTCATCCCTAGAAGAAGTATGAGAGATGGGTGTAATTGACAAAGTCTACAAGAAGCCCTGGAGGTGTGGTTTTGGAAACCGAAGTTGTTTGAAGAATTTGAACATGAAGGACAATGTAAATGCATGCAACATACTGATGGATGGATAGTTCTTGTCATGCAATTTCCAATAGTAGGTGGTGCACCACGTGGTTCCTCATGGTTGAGGAGTTATGGCCTCATGAAGTTGGAACCCCCAAAGAATGGTTAAGAATCCCTAAATATTTACAAAGTCATTAATTAAGGGAAAAGTGATTGTAACAAGAAAGTACAGGTTGACCCTAAAATTAAGGAAAAGGGTAAAATAGTTATGACCCTAAAATGAGGAAAAGGGGTAAAACAATTATGAACCTAAAATCAAGAAAAAAGAGTAAAAATAGTAAATTAGGGTTCTCTCTAGCCAACCTTTAGGCTTTCCTCCCTCCCATTAATATTTATTTTAATCTTCGCTCTTCAATTATAATCTAGGTTTCTTGTCCTGAAGATGGATCATGATCTGGATCTGAAATGTCGGCAATCCATTCACAACACTGTGGTTTTTCCGAATATTGTTAAAAATCCTCACCACATAAATCTCTTTGATGAAGGGTAAAATAGTTATGACCCTAAAATTAGGAAAAAAGGTAAAACAATTATGACCCTAAAATTAGGAAAAAGGGTAAAACAATTATTACCCTAAAATTAAGAAAAAGGGTAACACAGTTGTAACAAGAAATTAATTAAGGGTAAATTGGTTACAACAAGAAATTAATTAAGGGTAAAGTGGTTGAAAATAAGTGACATGAAAGAGTATAAATATACATCAAGAGTCTCACATTCTTTCATACAAGTTCATTGAATATCTATCTAGTGAACACTTGATCTATTGGCGAATATGAGGTAGCGAGGATGAGGTAAAGTAAAATAGTATGCTAGTGTTAGGTTTTTGAAGACTGATTGTTGGTGTTAAATTTATAGCAGCTGCAAGAGCCATTTTCTGGGAGGATGGAAAATACCCTAGACGTGATTTAGGGCCCCCAGTGCACCCCTAGGGTTCTTGGTCTGGGACCAAACAGTCAGTGCCAATGCAAAAGACCCTTGTTAGCCCCCCAGTATATGACTGGGGTTCTTGGTCCGGGACCAAGCAGTAAAGACCCCTGAGAGGGCCCCCAGTATATGACTGGGGTTCTTGGTCTGGGACCAAGCAGTTAAAGTCCCTATATATGTCTAGGGCCTCTAGACATGGTCCAGGGTACCCATGCCTAGGGCATGGGTTGATCATTGGTCTTGTACCT
>JZKD02S0698712.1:258885-269014 GCA_000966675.3 Picea glauca | reverse complement strand
CTTCTCTCTTTTGTTGAACTTCTATAATCTGGAAGATTCTCCTTTGGATGCCATTTGGCTCCTTGATTTCTTCCTGTAAGAATTTTAGGACTGGTATACCAAGATGGGTGTGAAAGACAATGTCTATGCCATAGACAATATGAAATTGTGAGGTTCCCAAAGACTTCTTGGTGGTGATTTTGTCATCCCACGGAGAATATTTGGGTTTAGAGTCCCAAGATTTCTTGTTTTCGGTTAACAACTTCTTGATAATCCTGATGAGAGTTTTGTTTGATGACTTTGCCAAACCATTCCCCTGAGGGTAGTAGCACATGGAATGTGTCAAGGGAATGTTATGACTTCCACAGAAATGAATCATGGCTTTGTACTTGAATGCTTGGGAAATATCTGTTATAAGCTTGTTGGGGTAGTTGAATCTGGAAAAAATATTGGTTTCCAGGAAATTCATGATCACCTTGTTAGTGGCATTCCTGCTGGGAATGACCTCGATCCACTTTTTGAAATATTCAATGGCAGTCATAATCCACTTGTGTTTCCCACTAGGGGTAGTGATAGTAAGTTTTGTTTTGTTGCAAATTTCTGACATTCATTGCAGGCCCTAACAGTAGTAAATACATCAGGGAAAAGGGTGGCCCAGTAGTACCTTGCCCTTAGGATCTTGAGAGCTGTGGCCTTCTAATGTTGGTTTCCTCCACATACTCCTCTATGCATTTCTATTGTGACTTGTTTGGCTTCATTTTCATCAAGGAATTTTAACCGGATGCTAGCAGGATCCCTCCAATACTAGTTCTGTTTTGAAATGCATAATTTGATAGCCTTGAATTTGAGAGACTTGGCCTTTTTCTTCTTCACATATCGTGGACATTCAATATGCTCCAGAAAATAAATGATGTTTCTACAGCAAGGGGAAGCAAAGTAATTTTCAAATACCTGCATGTTGTCTTGTCAAGGTCGTATGATGGGTGCATTTGATTGGGTGTATATTTGATGCAATTATAACGCCTTATTGTTATCAGACTAATCATTAAGTGTGGAAACAAACAGATCTCCCTAAATCCCATAGGAAGTTAGAACAAAACAAGACAAAATACACACTTCACCTTAGACTTCATGGTCATATAAACTAGTTTAGAGAGGTACAAGTGACATACCTTTTAAACAATGATTGATCCTCGCTAGTATCGTCCTCGTAGCTCCTTCTTTGAGTTTGTGGAATGGTGAAACTATTTTAAGAATCACAAACCAACAAAGAGAGAGAGAGAAAAAATATATATATTGCAATGAATTCTATGTATAAGATCAAGGAGTTATACAATAAAAGTTAAGACACCTTTATAGGGAAGAAATGTATTACTGCATTATATTAAATGGAAAGTGGAGAATACAACACATGCCTTGATGTTTTAATATCCCTTTCAATGGATCTTTTATCCAACACACACACCTTTGCTCCAATTCCTTTGATGAAAAAGATCCATAATCTGACTTAGAGAACTAAAGAAAATCTCTCAAGAATAATCTGTAGTAGAACTCTTCATGCATATGCAAGCCCTTGCAAACCTTAGCCTTTTCCATAAGATATCCCTCTTTATATAGGATGAAAGAGAGATGGATGAGGGGATTAGGATGATCCCACTAAATCATAGAAGCGAATAATATCCAAACCAATTGGATGCCACCTCATCTTCTAGAAGATTCCCTTCTAGAAGATTCCCTTCTAGAACATTCGTGAATTTTGACTTTTCCTTTTCTTAAGCATTGTCACACCCTATGAACAGGCAACCTGTGACAATGTCGTAGCCCAGTTTTAGTGAAGAGTGTGATGATCAAGAATTGTCGCACCCCATGCATATAGCAGGGTGAAACAAACTTCCTTGTTATGGATTTTGAAAGAGGAAAATAAAAACACTTTTCTCATGGAGAAATTCTCTTTCAATATTTTCAGGGAACATGAGAACATGTTGTTAGTTGATCACTGAGGTGACCAAAATAATATGTAACACTTACAATATGATTCAGATAACAACTTGGAAAGTCCTTGTCCCTTGATCAACTTGGTGGGTTTTATGTGCAAGTCATACTCCAATAGTTTGACAATCCAATTCCCTCTTTTCCCCTCACTGTCTGGTTGGACCACAATCTCTTTGACACTATTGATAGGAACAAAGGTTGTTATGATAAACTGTAACACATATACCCTGAAGACCTTGAGTTCTTTGATCAATGCATAAGACTACTTTTCTAATATATCGTACTTCAACTCATCATCTTGTAGATCTTTTCTAAAAAATGTTATGGGTTGTTCATGCCCTTCTCCATTTTTCTACAATAGTACAAAAACAATGGTCTCCTCAGAATCGAAAGAGAAGATGAAGAAATCTTTGGCATAGTCATGGTTAGCTAATACAGGGGATTCAACTAAATCCCTCTTGATCCTTTGGAATGTTGATTTTTCCTCTAGTGACCATTTTATCACAACATCTTTCTTCAACATGTTAGTGATAGGATTTAGGATTTTGGCGAAATTTGGCACAAAGCGCATTAGGAAGTTTATCTTCTTGATGAAAGACTGGATAGCCTTTTTATTTATGTGGATTTTGATCTCTTGAATGGAACAAACTCACTTCAGATCAATTTTATGCCTCCTACCGATATCATGTGGCCCAGGAGCTTCCCTGCTGGCATGGAAAAGTGGGACTTACTAGGATTCAGAGATATTTTGTATCAACTGTGTTTCCGAAAAACATTCTCCAAATGATGCAAATATTCATCATCAGACTTGGATAAAATGGTGATGTCATCCAAATATATGACCATAAATTTGTCTTTTCCCCCCACGAAATCTATGTCCATAGCCCTCTGAAAGGTGGCCCCTGCATTCATCATCCAAAAAGGCATCTTGTCGTACATGAATGTTCCCCATGGGGTGGTGAATGTTGTTTTTTCTTTGTCCTCTTCACACAATGCTATCTGGTTATAACCAGAGTATCCATCTAACAAGGAAATCATGTGGGCACCTACCACCCTCTGTAAAATATGATCCATCTTGGGGAGGGGGTAATTGTCTTTTAGAGAACACTTGTTGAGGTTTTGAAAATCAACACACAAGAGTATCTCCCCATTTTTCTTTCTCACCGGCACCAAGTTGGCCACCCATTTTCAGTACCTCAATGGTACAATAATCCTTGCATCCAACATTCGTTTCATCTCTTTCTCAATTATGAACATCAGCATGGGATTAAATTACCTAATCTTCTGTCTGAATGGATTGGAGCTATCATGTTGGACAACTAAGAAGGGGGGGTGAATCAGTTGTTACCATGCTTAAACAATTATGCTTCTTTTATACTCTTTGTAAAAACATTGAATGATGATCACAATAATGCAGGGAAATAAACAATGGCACATTCAGCATCAGTCACATATATGAGAAACATAGAGACAAATATTTCCCGAGGAAACCCATATAGGGTAAAAACCCCTTTTTCTTTATATGATAAGTAATAGTTACATTCTTTACATTATCATACATATGAGCACCAATTCATAATGAGGCTACAACCTCATTTTTGCAAGTTGCTACTTGTTGAGAGCATCAAATCTCAGTTTTCTCTAGCACCCACTAGAAGGAAGGACCAACTCCCTAGTTTCTCTAGCACCAACTAGAAGGAAGCACCAACTCCCTGAGTGTTTCCAGCACCAACTATATGGAAGCACCAAGTCCCAATCATACAAACACCGACCTGTATAATAGAGAACAAGAGTTATCCCTTGCACCACCCTGCCACCCTAGTTTCTCTGGTTGTAACCAGATGGAAGCTACAACTCCCTGTGTTCAAGCACCACTTGAACCTTTGAGGATAATAGTCCTCCCTAGCACCTCCCTTCCACCCTGAAATATAAATATTTGCTACTAGATCTTATTACATTGATATAATGTTCAACAATGGCTTACCAGACTCATCACTGTTCTGTTGCATTTCGTTGCTCTGTCTGCCTCATTGCCTTCCTGCACACATGACTTGCGTTGTCTGTTCTTCTATTCTTTATGCTCTGTGAACCATGTCCATTCACTGCATAATTCCTCTTCTGTTCAATTCAACTATTGCATTCTCCTCCTTCTTCACACATGAATCACCTTCAACAACGACAATCACAGCTACACCAATAGAAACAACAACCGCATCTCATCTATGTACTATGTATTTATAGCTTTTGTGCACCTTGTGCATGCAATGCATGCAATACCTCTTCATACTCACACCACACCGATATCCTCCACAAATCAAGTGCTCTGTCTGATCATCATCATGACTGTTCACCTTCTTTGGCCATTTTTCCACTCGTTCAGCATCACTGTATGTTATGCTGAGATTCCTCAGCCTCTCTAGCAGTTGAGACTCTTCGTCTTCTCTATGATAGTCGAGATCACCTTATTTGTTCTAGTTACAGGCTTCAATGCTCATCCAATTGTCAATCGCCTCCACGAGCATCTTCATCCCTCCTAAAGATTCACAGAGACTCTTCATCTCCTCTATCAATCACCTCGAAGTGTCTTCGAGTCCTCTGGCAGAAACCATCAGTGGTTTCTGGCAGTTACACTATGATGTGCAACATTAGCCCTCCGATCTCCTTGAGTTTCATCTACACTGTTGGATTAGCTATGAAGAATATTGTCGTGATTTATGTGTTTTTCACTTTCACAATTCGAAGATTCTGCGATGAGGAATCTTGACTCTTCATGTTGCGAGTTCTGAAATTATGAAATAGATCTTTTTTTCACTAGCTCCTTCCTCAATATGACCAAGGCCATGACCAAGTGCTTATGCATAAAGTGCTTTTCGCAAATTCGCATTTCGTGAATCTGGAGATGAGGCATCTCGACTCTCCAAGTCGCGATCCCCAAAACCTCGAAATGGAGCTTATCTGAACTGACTCCTTCCCTTCTCGTGACCATCGGCGGTAACCATAGGCTGTGCCAAAAAGGCGCTTCATATTTCACAACTCCATTGAGTCTAATCGACGGTTGAAATCTCCATAGATTTGACGGTCCATATCTTATCTCAATATCGCATCTCACTATTCCTTAGATGGAGGTTCTCGTCACTCCAAGTCGCGATAGGCGAAGCTCCGAGATGGAGCTGGATCAATGGTCCAGAATCTTGGTGTATTGATGATCTAGATCTCTTCATGAATTCACATCTCGCGGTTCCTTAGATGGAGGTTCTTGTCACTCTAAGTCGTGATAGGCGAAGCTCCGAGATGGAACTTAGATCAACGATCCAGAACCCTTGGTGATTTGATGGTCCAGATCTTATCGTGATTTCGCATCTCACGATTCCTATGATGGAGGTTCTTGTCACTCCAAGTCGCGATAGGAGAGA
Organism: Picea glauca; assembly: GCA_000966675.3. Classification (NCBI taxonomy): domain Eukaryota; kingdom Viridiplantae; phylum Streptophyta; class Pinopsida; order Pinales; family Pinaceae; genus Picea; species Picea glauca. Next base: position 263,630 of record JZKD02S0698712.1, on the reverse strand, counting down.
CTCCGATATGGAGTCAGATCAATGGTCCATATCAAACCTTGATCTGACGGTTGAGAATGTTTCATGATTTTGCATATCACGAATTTGAGAGGTTAGGGAACCCTGTTCCTTTGAATTTCTAGTCAACAACATGACGATCTTTTGCCATGTTTCCTATGGACCCAATGGTTCATATCTTGTTTTTATTTTGACACTTCACAGGCCTTCTTCATTCTTGATCAACGGTCCACAATCCTTGGTGATCTGACGGTCAATATCTTTTCGCGATTTCACATTTCGCGATTTCGACATTCCTATGGTATTGTTTCTTTCCTCTCCAAGTCGCGATTCACGAAACCCTGAAATGGATTCTTTGACATGCTCTGATCTTTCACCACATGTCCTCTTGATCCAATGGTCCACCACAGTCCTTTCTGACGTGGTCTGCCATATTCACCTCCTGGATCTGACGATCCAGATCACACCTTGATCCAATGGCTAGGATCATTTTTCCACTTCGCGATTTCGCATTCTTGATGTGTAAGTTATCGACACCTTCAAGTCCTGATCTATGAAACTCTGAAATGGACTCAGACCAATATATTTCATCATTTCGCACTTCGCCTCTTCATCATTTTAATGAATGTGTGGGTTCTCCCTGATCCAATGATGGTCGGATCTTACGCTCAGATCTGATGCCTAAGATCTATCCTCCTCTTTTGTGTGCTCTTCTTGTTTGAATTCATATCTGATGATCATCGGGGATTCTGAATAAGATCCAATGTTCACTGTTGATCCTCCTCTTCCATTATCATTGCACTGCTGATCATGTTGATCTTTTCCATCGTTGTTCTTTCCATCAATGACAAGCTCACTCCTTCCAACAATCCTCTACACTATCTCTTCTAAAATTATCGAGCTTTCTCTGCAGCGTCTTCCTAAAATAATTCTGATACTTCTTCTTGTACTCATGTCATCTTCATTGTTGTACTTTCCATCAATGACAAGCATACGATGCCTATTAAGCATTTTCCAACAATCTCCCCCTTTGGCATTGATGGCAATAAAGACACTCAAATTCTTTTCTCCCCCTTTGAAATCAATGTCAAAGAGAACATGATCCCCCTGAGTTGTGGCAGTAATTTTAGGAGGTATCAGATATTAATACCAACACAAACTCCCCCTAACAGGAAGGACTCTCTTATTTGAGGCCTGCAAATGTTTTTATCCAAACCAGAGTCTTCTTTTTATGATTCTTGGACATGTTCATCCTCAGATTCCGCTGTATCCTCTGTAGAATACTCAAAATTTCTCACCTCTCTTACTCAGACTCCTTCATCAACCTTTTCTTCTCATGAGTGGATGACTCCCCCTATCACTGTTATCTCTCTGCTGCTGACTCTTTTCCCCTTTTTTTCCTAAAGGTTAACTTTCCTTGACAAGGTCTTTCCTCTTGTTACTTCTATAGGATGTCATGTATATCATTTTGTAAAACAAAATGTTGTTGTTGAAGAGGCTGCTATCCCACTGACACTCTGCATAATTGTTTCTTGTTACTGTTCAAACAACCCTTGGATCTCCCCATTGATTCTCATCGATTTCTAATTCTACATTTCATATTTCTTCCATGATGCATACAATCCAAGGTTTTTATCTCCATATTCAATCACAAGAGAAAACTGTTACACCCACTCTCATACCTACTTTTCTTTCTCACAAATGAAGGACCTGTATCATGTTTCTTAGGAGCATTGATTTCTACCTTGTTGAGTCCAATACTGGATTTGTCATTTGGTGATCTATGGCTATCCAAGATCTTATCTAGGGTCATGGACTCGTTTAAGAACTTTCTTTGGGTGTTTGCCTTCTCAACCTTCAAGACTTCTGCTTCCAGCTTATGACATGGTTCTTCTCCGACTTCATCCATGGGGCAAATTCTAACTAAACATGCTTTTATTGTATCTGAATATTCTTCTTTACTTGCAGGGGAGGGTTCAATTTCAACATCGTTAATTGTCCTTATGCCTTTATTCACCACTTGTCCTGAGTTTATGTTCACCTTACATTCTTTGGACGTGAACACCTCTTCACTGCCTCTGTCACATTTTTGACTTGTACTGAGCAAATTATGTTTCAGATCATCCACAAGCAGAATGTATTGGGCATCTCCTTTGTCATTACTCAAACTCATCATCCCTCTATCCTTGATTTTACTTGGTTTATCATTTTCAAGAATCACATTTCCTGTTTTTCTTTTATTTATGGACAATAGCTTATCCTTGTCTCCAGTCATGTGCTTGGAACATTCACTGTCTATATTCCTAGAGGCCTTTTGTTTTTGAGTTGAAAGTGCTTGACCACATTTTTCACTATCTTTTCTTTTCCATGTGCTGGGCTTTCTATATAAGAACTTTATCCTTGGGTCTTCTTTGTAATTCTTCAGATGGCAGTTTGCAGCTTTGTGGCCAAAGTTGTGACAATTATAGCATTCAATCTCATTGTTCAATAGGTCAAAGTTGTTGTTGCAGCATTGTCTACTCGTTGACTATTTATTATTTCTTGACCTCCTTAGTTGTATGTCTCTAGACTTAGTTTGGAAATTTTCAATCTATGATGGTTTGTTACTTGGCTGTATCATTCTTTGTTGAGGCAAATATTTATTCCTTTGAAATCTTAATTGCTTATTTCTAAGTCTTAAGGAACAATTTACAGCTTTGTGACCAAAGTTAGAACATTAGAAACAGTATCCATAGAAAAATTATTTGTACTTGGAAAATGATTGTCTTCTTTGAGCAAATCGATTTCTTCCATGTTGATGATGTCCTTAAGCAGGTAGTACATTATTTATTTGTTCTATAGATTCAGTCCTGGCACCTTTTTCTTTACTCATCATGGCACCTGATTATATTCCTTTGTTTCTGCATGTTTGTGGTTGTCATTGGTTGTATATTTAACAAAATTGATGGGTTCTTTATTTATTGGCTGACCATTACTTAATCCCTCTTCAAAATCCAAACCAGTTTTCAGATTTGGTTTTCTTTGTTGATTCAAAATGGTGGTTAATCCTTCTAAGGCTTTGATACTAGACATATTCTGATGATACAAGGTTTGAAACTTCTCCATCTCTTTCCTAGTTTTCACTACTTCTTCTTCCAGGGCTTCAGATCTTGCCCTCTTTTCTGATAGCCGATGTTTCAGAATATCCTCAATCTTCCTTGCCTCTTCTAATTCCACTTTCAGCAGGGCAAAGTATTCATCAGGTTGTTTACTATCTTTCTCAAACTGTATCAGCAATTGTTTTTTCTTTCTGTTCTTAATTATTAGTCTGTCAATCTCTTCTAGTGCACTGATCAGTTCTCCTTCCATATCAACCACAACTTCTTAATCATTCTCTTCACTGCCTATTCTTTCATTATCATAATCCTCTTTGGCCATAAGCATGAAGTCAATTACTTTATCTTCACATGAAGAATCACTATCGGTGTCTTCTGAGGAGTCGTCATTGTTTACACATAAACTCTTCTTCTTATCAAATCTTCTTGATTTCTGCTTCTCTTCATCTTCAGAGTTTTGATCATGTTTCTTGTGTGGACATTTATTTGCAAAATGACCTATCTTACCACAGTTGAAACATTTGAAGGGAAGCTTACCTTGGTACTTTCCTGATCCTTTCTTTAATCTTCTCACAAATGTTTCTTCAATTTCATTAGGCTCACAATCCTCATTCTTATATGCTTTAAATGATGCTTCTCTAGAGGTGGTTTTATCTATAACTATCCTCATTTCATATGAATTCAACGTTCCTAGAAGTTGATCAAAAGATAAAGTATTTATATCATTAAGTTCTTCTATAGATGAGACCTTTGGGTTGGACCTATCTGGCAGAGATCTCAAAATTTTCTGAACTAAAGAGGGTTCCTCAATTTTTTCACCAAGTGCTTTCATTGCATTTACTAGTTCTTCAACTCTCAGAAAATACTTTCCAATGGTTTCATCTTCTTTCATCTGTAGCTTTTCAAATTGTACTTTGTAGGTTTGAAGCTTGGCATATTTCTCCTTCTCATTACCTTCATAACTGTTAATGAGTTTTTCCCACATTTCTTTAGCAGTTTGAAGATGCATCACCTTCACAAACTCGGCTTATGCAAGTCCATTCAAGATAGCATTCATTCCCTTAGAATTAAAGATAAATTCTAATTTATCATCTTTGGAAGCTAGCACAACAGGCTTTATGTATCTAGTCTCTACTACATCCCAGACATCAGCTCCTAAGGCCATTAGGTATGTTCCTATTCTAACCTTCTAGAAGGCAAAATTTGTTCCATCAAATAGAGGAGGCCTAGTGACTGAAGTCCCTTCATGGCTTGTCATGTTTAAGCTCTAGGATCTACCCTTAGATAAAAAGGGGGTCGGCTCTAATACAAATTGTTGGACAACTAAGAGGGGGGGGTGAATCAATTGTTACCATGCTTAAACAATTATGCTTCTTTTATACTCTTTGCAGAAAGACTGAATGATGATCACAATAATGCAGGGAAATAACCAATGACACATTCAACATCAGTCACATATATGAGAAACATAGAGACAGATATTTCCCGAGGAAACCCATACAGGGTAAAAATCCCTTTTTATTTATATGATAAGTAAAAGTTACATTCTTTACATTATCATACATATGAGCACCAACTCATAATGAGGCTACAACCTCAGTTTTTCAAGCTGCTACTTGCTGAGAGCACCAACTCTCTATTTTCTCTAGCACC
>JZKD02S0698712.1:213369-241422 GCA_000966675.3 Picea glauca | reverse complement strand
AGAAGAGCTTCAATCTGTTGAAGCGGAAGCTAAAGGAACAACCAGTTTTGGTGTTGCCGGATTTTCTGAAGACATTTCAGGTGAAATGTGATGCAAGCGGGTTTTCCATTGGAGTGGTCTTGAGTCAAGAGGACATGCCAGTTGCATATTTCAGTGAGAAGCTGGATGAGGTGAAACTGAAATACTCCACGTATGATAAATAATTCTATGCTATTATCCAGGCGTTGAAGAAGTGGAGGCATTACTTGATCCTGAAATAATTTGTATTGTACAGTGACAATCATGCATTGCAGTTTGTGACTCAACAGGAGAAGTTGAATCATAAACATGCTAAATGGGTAGAGTATATGAATAATTTCACGTTTGTGATTAAACATACTTCGGGTACTGCTAACAAAGTGGCTGATTCTTTGAGAAAAAAGTGTTTGTTGTTGCGGGAGTTCCGAGTCAAAACATTGGGTTTTGAAAATCTCAGGGACATGTACGCAGGAGATGCAGATTTTGGAGAAGTGTATGAAGCAGCTGAGAATCCAGTTCTCAGAGATCGGAGTCCTTGGATAGATTATATGATCCAAGAGGGATTGTTGTTCAGAAGCAATCAACTGTGTATTCCGAATTGCTCCATGAGGGAGAACCTGTTAAAGGAGAAGCACAGTGGTGGATTAGCAGGACATTTCAGCCATGACAAGACATTCGCGAAGTTGAGTGAATCATATTTTTGGCCAGGGATGCGAGCAGATGTCAAGATTTTTGTAGAAAGATGTCGAGTTTGCCAGCATTCGAAGGGAAGGAAGCAGAATGCAGGTTTTTATCATCCATTGCCCATACCAGAGAGGCCATGGGAGGCGATTAGCATGGATTTCGTATTGGGATTGCTAAGGGCGTAAACAGGTGTTGATTCGATCTTTGTGGTTGTGGACAGGTTTTCAAAGATGGAACATTTTATTCCATGCTAGAAAACCAGTGATGCGACTCATATCGCAAATCTATTCTTCAAGGAGGTCATTCGACTTCATGGATTGCCGAAAATTATAGTTTCGGACAGAGACACGAAATTCATAGGGAATTTTTGGAGGACCTTATGGAAGAAGCTAGGAACTAACTTAGCGTTTAGTTCTTCTTATCATCTACAGATAGATGGACAAACAGAAGTGGTCAATAGAAGACTGGGAGACTTGTTGAGGAGCTTGGTGACAGAGCACCATAGTAGTTGGGATAGCATATTGCCACAGGCAGAGTTTGCATACAACGATTCAGTGAATCGAAGCACAGGGAAGAGTCCATTTCAGGTTGTATATGGGATGCAGTCGAGAGGAGTTTCTGAATTGAGGGATTTAGAATAGACTGCTACTAGTAGCGCTAGTGCAGAAGAATTCGCTAAGGTGATGAAGGAACTTCACAACAAGGTGAATCAACGACTACTGGATTCGAGCCAGGAGTACAAGCGCAGAGCAGATCAGCATCGGAGACAACTTCAATTTGAATTTGGTGATCTAGTTTTGGAACATTTGAGGAAGGAAAGGTTCCCAAGGGGAACATACAAGAAGCTGAAAATGAAGAAAATTGGGCCATGCAGGGTCCTGAAGAAATTCGGAGAAAACGCTTATGAGATTGAGTTGCCGGATGGCATCAGAATATCTTCGATATTCAATATCGCAGATTTATACCCATATAGGGCTGGAGAATCAGAGACTGGAATGGAGCAGCCAGTGATCCAGTGGGTGAAACAACTGCCAGTTGCAGAGAAGCCACAGATGGAATGCATACTGGACAAGAGAGTAAGCAAGAAGACCAGGAGAAAAGAATACTTTAAGTATCTGGTCAAGTGGAAGAATCACCCAGTGGAAGATGCCAGCTGGGAGAGTGAAGCAGTAATACAGAAGTATGGACAGACCGTGTAGTTTCTCATGGACAGGAGCCCATGAAAGTTTTCAAGCCGAGGAGTATGATGCAGGAGCATCGCCAACACCATCAAGCGAGCCAGCGTGGAGCGGAGGACAGCTGGACAAGCTAGCACAAATTTTGAAAATGCCTTGGAACTGTTGCGCAAATCTTAAATGACTCATTTAAGAAGAGGCACCTTTGTATATTGTAATGGACCTTGAGCGGATAGCTCTCGTCCTTAGGTAGATAGTCGGCTTTTAATGTAGTTAATGCTGGTAGATAGGTTTTTAATTCTAGATTTGATAGCTTAGAGCCCAGGAGGGAAAACGGATATAGACACCCTCATTTGTACATTGTAACATTAAGCAATATTAACAGGAGCAGGAAGAAAAGAGTAGAAGAGCACGAGAGAACTATATGAAGAACACCCATGTACAGACATTTGAATTAATAGAAGAACTCTGATTCAAATTCATGGTTTGTGTTGATTCTCTGTGTGTTGATGTTGATATGATCATGAATGTTTATTTCCTATCATCCATTTGCTTTTATATGCTGTATATGTGATTTCATGGTTGAATTGAAGTCTGAGAGGGTGAGTGAATGAGTTTCAATTGTTTCTCTAACTGAGCCAGAGGATTCCTACAAGGAATGCAATCAAATTGTCCGCAAGGAATGCGTTGACAAAAAGCTTCGGTTAGAGATAACTTTTATTCTCGTTTCCTCGAAGGTGCAGTTAGGCACAGTGTCGTGCAAGGAGTGCACAGGCCAAGGGAAAGTCTCAGAGTTGCGATTCTGAGCAGAGTATCAGAAGACTGCTGCTGTAGGAGTGCACAGAGTCGAAAGAACTTCAACACTCAGCTGAGGTTGAAGGGTTGCCGCAAGGAGCACGTGCAAGAAGTTCTCAGAAGGACTTGAGAAGTCGAGAACAAGCTTAGGAGGAGTAGGCCTTCGAAATCACTGAAGGATAAGTGCAGGGAAGCTGTCGTTAAAAGTCTGAGGGAAGCATCGCAGGTTGGCGAGCGAGTGAACGAGTCTCATGGGGAGACACCTATTCATTTCGAAGKATTATCAAAGGAAGAACGGATAGTCAAAATCCTCTGAGGAKATTTCGCGAAGTTCTGAGGGTCGTTGGATCTTGCGGAGGTGCAAGGAGGTTACGACGAGAACATCGGGAGGTTTAAAGCTCAGGAAGGGCAGAGCCGTCGATCTTGAGTCTCAAGGACCGTCGGATCTACACGTGATATTGTGTATCGGSGATTCRCGAGTTKAAGCTCCTAAAGATTGAAAAGAGAATTGCGATATCACGAGTAGCGATATCCCGATAAGATSAGAACCATCCATCAGCAAGGACGCGTATTAGGAATCGTGAATCGGAGTATCGGGGTTCGAGAACAGGATACTCAGATAGTTTGAAATCRCGATCTGCGATATCCCGACGGGAGAGTTGGGTGGGCCACAGCAGGAGTTAGTGGAGAATAGGTGGCACCATATCGGGGATCAGGAAAAGGTAAGTCCCAAATCCTTTGATATCAGGATTCGCGATCCCGCAAAGTCTGATATTCTGATAGAAGTGGCAGGGAGTTGAAGTGACAGCTCACGCGTGCGTCAGAGTTTCAGCATATAGCGAGTCGGGAGTCGGTAAAGTGAATGGTTTGATATCACAAGTGGAGAAATCGCGATAGAGAAAAAGTCCCGACAAGGTGAGAGAAAGTCAACATTGACTGACCATCGGGTCTCGGGGATTCGAGAGCCCAATGGTCGACAGTGAACTTGCGAAGTCGCGAGTTTCGATTTCCCAATAAGTAAAGAGAGGGAAGTTGCATGAAGATATCTATGGGTGCATATTTCTCGATAGGGAAATAGAGGAACCTTGGAGTTCTTTGGGACGAAAGAAGAAGAATATCCTGTGGGAGCGGACATGCTCCGAGGAGTGCGGTCTACGTCAAAGTTGCATCTGAATGCAATTCATTTGAAGGCATTCTTTTTGTTGCATAAATTTGCCAGGAAAATGTAAAAGATGGATAGGATGTTCACTTTTTGCATCCATATATCTTTTTCATTTCATCTCTTATGTACCCACATGTTACGGGGTTTATGTACTTATGTTTGTACTGGAAGGAGAGTTGAAGAGTCATGCACATGCATTTGTTTTTGTATGTGTAAGCAGTGAACCTGGTGATGGTTCATCATGAATGATTCATGATTGTAACATGATTGTGTATCATGTTTGTCGACTTGTCATTTTGGAAGGTCGATATGTTTCAAATGAGTTTCAACTTGTGTCGATGTTGTCTAACGACTATGTTGTGTCGATTGTGTTTTTTCGACTTGTGTTTAGTCGATGGTGTTTATTGACTTGAAAGTTGATTTTGAGTACACCATGATGCAAGAAAATGCCATGTGATTTGATGAAGTAAGAGATGCGACAATTTGTTTGAAGAGAAAAGACTTTGTTGGCATCATTTTTCAGTCTCGTAAATTTGTTTTCAAGATTGATGGTTTTCTTGGCTTGTGACAAGATGTCGTAGGAAATTTTTTGCAGCCATTGGGGAGTTGATTTTGTTGACGTTAAAGAGTTCGAAAGAGGGACTTGATTCTCATTGGGAAGGTTGCTATTCTTCCAAGCACAAAGAGAACAGTGGGTCAGCAGCAGCCAGAGAGCAGTGGTTGAAGGACATAGTCAGTTGCAGTGCAAGGCATGTCAAGGTATCCAGGTGATTATCAAAAAGGCTTTTCAAGTAGAATCAATTGATAGAACTTGAAATAAAAAGAGTATTGAAGCTCAGATAGATAATCATAAGCTTTTGTGGGTCCAAAAGCCTTTCAGTGGGAAGGTGTGATCAAAATCTGGACCAGGGGTCAAATTTTAGCTCAAAAATCAACGTTCTTGGAATTGCCTCAAGATGCACGAGAACGTATCCCTCGTCATCATGAACCCAATGCAATTCATTTTGTCTCAAATGAACGTCGGGAGTGAGAGATATCACGATCTGTCTGAATCGTCAAAGAGGTAAAAAAAGGGACGTTGACTGTGCAGTCCATACAGTCCGTACGGATGCTGACGTGGCATGTCCGTACAATGACATGGCAGAGTTGAATTGGCAGGTGACGTGGCATTCATTTATTGGCAGATTTTGGGAGAATTATTTGACGACACGTGGAATTTATTGGTCAAATAGTGTGGTGCCATGTGGCCCAGTCATGGGCTACCACATGGCACCGTTTTTAGTTGGTTGGTTGTAAAATTATATGGGGTTCATGGGGGTCGAACCCCAGACCTCCCTTTGGCTCCACACTTTGTTAGAGTGTGGGATACCACTAGCCCACACGTTATTACTTGTAAGCTATATGTAATAAAAGTTATTTGAATTCAAATTATGCTATGGTCGGTGTGGGGGTCCGGGTTGGGGCTTAGCCCCAGCCCCCAGCCGTACTCTCCACAACATATGACCATAACTTCCGACTGTTGCATACGTGGAGTTTTGATAGTTGAATGTTAGCCTCGGTCCTATATACAACACCACATGACCACATATGGAGCACGGGAATTGGTTTCAACTGTTGTATAAAACGAACGCCACTTGTCTTATTTTTATTCGCCAATATAAACGGTTAGCCCTTTTGCTATTTCGTGAGGTCTTATGGAAGACCCATGTGCCCGTGGTTTTGGCAGTTAGGGGCTGGTGCGCCCATAACTGTTCAAAAGTTTGCACCTTTGGCGCAGTTGCACCCAGTGCCAGGTTTTTGCACTTAAATAAGCATGTGTTCTTGGTTCAAGCACACAGAGGTGTGTTTTGGCGAACCAGAGCAAACAAGCTTGAAGGAAGAGAATGATAGGAGGCCTATCTTTCTCATTTTTTGGCCATTGAGGTGTCGTAAAAGCCCATATAGGGGTTTTTGGACATCCTGGATCCATTGGCACTGTTATCAAGGCCATTTGAAGACTTCTTATGCAAGTTTTTCACCATTGAAGTCTCAAGAAGCTCCAGGGAGCTTGAAGCCCTCATTGATTGAGGTCATGTTTTGGTGAGTCCAAGTTTGTTTTCTCTGACTGAATAGTCATTTTTGGCTAATTGTTATGCTCTGAACACATTGGGTCAGGTTTCAGAGGATTTTGAGGACTTTTACAGGTTTTTTTTCCAAAGAGAAGCTCAGTGAATCTTAAGGCCACATGTAGAAGAGGTCATGCCTGGATGAGCCATGATCCGTTTTCAAAGTTCTATTAGTCATTTTTGGGGTTTTTATGTGTTATGATCCCAATGGTACAGTATGTTTTTTCATTGGATTTGAGCAGCAGATTTTAAAAGAACTTTTGACAAATTAATCCTAGAGAGCCAAGTCCATTAATGGAGGCTCAAGGAGATGTAGCCCAGAGAGGGGTGAACTCCTTTATCATCTTGTTCTTATTGTGAGTTTGATGGTATATTTTCTACAATTTATGTTGTTGTGTATTTATTTAAAGCACATATATAACCATTTAAAAGAACATATCCTCACACATAAGCATTTACAAGAAGATATATAAATTTGGCACATAAATTATTCTTTCATATTTTAACACATGAAGCAAGGTCCTGTAAAGTTTCATTTTAATGAAGTAGAGGGTGCTCGCATAGCATAACAAGTCAGCCTTCTATTTTTAGATCATTTCTATAACGAAATAGGCAATTTCCACAAGACAGATTCGAATTCTATAGACTTCATTAATTCTCTTCTAATTAACAAGTTCAGTACTCGAAATCGAACAACAGAGTCACTTTGATACAAGTCGTCATTTTCGAATAATTTTGGCCAGGAACGCCTTTTATTAAATAAATAGTAAAATGTATTACATAGTTGACCAGGTCCAATACCAAAGATACTGATTTAATATTTTTACAAAGATGGGTGTTATGTCTATAATGGAAATGACCATAGTGATTCCCTCAACAAACCATTTTTTTCCAGAAGTCAAAACAAACTATTTATAACAAAACTAGTTGAAGTGCACGATTCCCTCTGGATGATTCTAGAACCTATAGAGTTAGCCTGAGTGATGATGGGTTCAAAACCTGAATACCTTTTGTGTCGAAGACAAGGGCGGGGATCCCAGACTAGCATAGGTGGAAAAATATACCTGGAAAGGAAAAATAAAACCCTGAAAACTTTAGTCTCTATTCGACTAATAAGTAACAGAAGAAAGAATTTGCAAGAGTAGGGTAAATGTTACACAATGAGATACTTATCTTTGATGCACGATCTCGGAACCTTGACCACCGCTTTCCTTTCGAATGGATGTCCGAGTCGAGTCGAGGGAGGAAGGCGCAGTAAGTCTCTAATGGTTCCTCTCATAAACAAGGCCCATCATTAGTGACGGTAACATTCTCATAAGATTCTCTCTTACCAGTAATTAATCAATAGGGAAACCCCTAACTTGTACAAATATGTTGTAATCAGAAACCAAAACAATAATATAGACATTTCACAAAGAATTTATTAAAGGAATTAACTTAAACATTCTTGAACCAAAACTATAGCGAATACTTATATTCAACATTAAAACAGAGTCGTCATGCTACGGTGATGGGGATTAATCACCTCCCATCTAGGTGACAGGAATTTCATTTTAAATTCAAAAGGTCATATGCCATAGGACTCCCAATAAATTGTTCGAGGGCATCATAGAAATAGAAGAAATTAAATCAAATAATAAGGGTAAGAACCAACAAAGGGTTTGGTAAATCTAAGGAAGGGCGACTCCATCCAACACAGGGGATTTAGTTAAAAAGGCAAAGTATCACACTACTCAAACAAAAAGATTCTTTCTTTGGTGAATTACTCATGGGGCCAACATACCTCTTTGAGATTCTTTAAAGAAGATTAAAATAGGAAGGTAAAGTCGAGACCTAATAAATACACAGCCATTTCCTATCATCTAAACTATATACTATATAACAACATTAACCTTGAAAGACGTCGATGAACAAGGATGAAGAGGTTACTGAAAAGAAGAACAAAACAGGACTGAAAGGACACGATTGTGATTAACAAAGTAACAAATTACTTAACATTGTCAAACAATACACCACCTTACTTAACCTATCAGGGATTTTTCTTAAGGAAGCACTTACCAGAGTTTCGGGTGATGTCATCGGTTACATCCATGGTGCAACCTCCCTTTACACTTTAGACTTCACTTATGAGAATAAAGCGTGATATACAAAACCTCCATGGAGCATTACATCGTTACTTACAGACTTAGCCTCAAAGAGAAAAATGTGATACACGGAACCCTTCGTAGAAGAAAAAAAACTCAGAAATTACAAACAATGGGTTTACCCAAAACCCTAAACGACGACTTTCCACCTCAGAATAAATGTGGGGAGTACAGAGGACATGTAGCCATGTGATGATGATAGGGTGGGCATGATACTTTGGGTGCAGAGGCAGAAAAATTCAATGATACTAGTAGGGTTGTCATTAATGAAGTTGTAGAGATTTAACTATTATGATAGTGGACCATCTCTCACACTTAAGGAACGTCACAATTTGACACCTTCATAACTCAACGGAAGTTAAAAACATTTTTCATACACCCTATGTTAGCTTGAGTCAGCAGTTCGATCCTAGTTGTCATCCCTCCACTGGTTTTTTTTTGGGCTAATTACTTCACTACAATCAACCACCAGTTCTAAGAATCACTAAATGACCGTAACTTGGTAGTTATGTTAGCTGACCATTGGAAACTCGCCCCATGACTTTATGGACAGAAATATAGTTAAGACTCCCTAGGGTTAAAATCAACCTGTGGACTTGTGCAGGAATACAAAACCTTATGATAAAGACGAGTTTTAGCATGAGTTATAAGACCCCACTTATATACATAGTTCTATATGCACAAGGGTAAAGAATAAAGGATGAAAGGGATTTGTTATAGCCTTGGGATCCTTCTTATAACCTTTCTACTCGTGATTAAGTACGATGATATAAATAAGATATCTTGTGGTAAGTTTAGAATTAGGAGTTGTAGTACGATTTTATAATAGAGTCTTTTAACAAGGTTTTATTATAGAGTTTTTCTTTGTAACCAAGTTGACATCAGAGTTGTATGACTAGTATCCTTTCTTCCACCAAGAAATTTTATAGAAGGCAAATAAACAAAAAAAAACTTATTTGCTAAATATGAGGTACATTACATATGGTATCAGAGCGAAAGTTACAACACTTGGACCTTGAGCAGGGCCACATGATTTACTTAATCATATAATTATGTTCATAGAAAACTAACAAAACCTTTATTGTTACAAACAAAAACCTTTCTATTTTGTGTTAATCATGGCAGCACAAGATGACGCAGAAATCGGGCTCTATGGGAGTTCTGAACAAGGGCATCCTAAAAATCAGAGACAGAATAGTGATGGAATCTCACCTACTGAAGTTCTGGAAACCATGAGGAATCTCATTGTTGAGCTACAGGTTTTCAAAGTCGACAATGAAAAATTGAAGAAAGCAAAGTAGGAACAACATGAAATAAATGAATTCTTGCTATGCAGTATAGTGACCAAGAAAATCCCAAAGGAAGATAACCATGACGAAGAGGTCAGCAAAAGGGCCTCCAAGAATTCTGGGCCTGAAGAAAAAAAAGGAGACAGTTTGTCTGAACGTACACCTCCAGTTGAGGACAAAACTAAAGAAGACAAAAAAAGAAAACAAGTAGACCACCTTGAAGGAGAATTTAAGAAGATTAAACCAGCTACCTTTGATGGAGAATACAGAACGGGAGAAGAAGCTAAGGCATGGTTATTAGACATCAAAAAATACTTCCAGATATACAACTATTCCAACAATATGAAGGTTAGAATGGCCATTTACAATCTGAAAGGGAAGGCCAACATTTGATGGCAAGATATTAAATTGGCCAAGGGCCTAAAGGAGAAATAGATGGAATGGTCTGACTTTAAGAAATATTTCAAGAAACAGTACATATCCGAAAGTTACTATGAAAGGAAAAAGACATAATTTTATGAGCTACGACTTGGTCAGATGACGATGGAGGACCTTATAAACAAATTCCTGGAATTACTAAGGTTCGCACCTTATATTCGATAGGACAAGGTAAAAATACAACAATTCCTAAGTTGCTTACCACAGTCCTATAGGGATAGAATTGAGTTTGATAACCCTAAGTCCTTGAGTGAAGTATTCAGGAAAGCAATGATGTGTTACAACCAATACAAACAATGGGCATAATTTCCCAAAGCTTGGAAGGATAAGAAACAAGACCGAATGAACCAGCAGAAGAAGGGGTACCAACCAACTCCTTATCGGAATGCAGCAAAATTATTTCTGATAAAAGATTTTCACTCCAACCATCTGAATACGCAAGGCAATGACAAACTAGTAAATCTAGGGACAAAGAAGTTTGGGGATAGCCCCCGTGAGCCATTAAAGTGTTGGGAATGTGGAGAACCTCACCTAAGGAGGAACTGTCCACATTTAATTTCAGCAAATAGAACTGTTGTTCATAATTTGCAGGAAGCCTCAACGGTGGGTGATGTGGGCAGAATCCTGCATCAGATAAATGTAGCCATAGATGGTCGGCAAGCTGACCACTAATCCCCTATGGTATAAATCGAAGGTAAAATCAATAACACTTGAATTTTTTTTTTAATTGACCCTGGAGCTACGTTAAGTTATATCACTCCTAGTGTAGTAGAGTCAAATAAACTTAAGAAACTAAAGCACACAAAATCATGGCTCGTACAACTAGCTACAAGAACTAAAAGGAAAGTATTTGACTTTATTTCTGATTTCGAGTTCAACTTAGATGGTCATAACATAAGAACAAATCTGAACATCCTACTACTAGGATCTTATGATATGATTATCATAATGGATTGGTTGGAAAAGAACAAAGAAGTACTATATTGTTATACAAAGACACTTAATTATAAAGACGATTATGGCGCTACTAGAACATCCCAAGGTATACCAAAACCTGTATTAGTTAGACAAGTATCAACGATGCAATTCAAGAAATGCGTGATAAAGGGATGTCAAATTTACGCCATCCAAGTAAAAAACCTGTTAGAAAAAAAAGACAAGCCTAACTTGGAATACTTTGTTGTTTTACTTGATTTCAGAGACATGTTTGTTGTTGAAATCCCTGAATTACCCCCTAGAAGAGAAATAGAATTTTCTATAGACCTGCTACATGGTTCAGCCCTTACCTCTAAAGCACCTTATCGGATGAGTTTGTAGGAATTAACAGAACTAAAAATTCAGCTACATGAATTATTAGACAAAGAATATATCAGAATGAGTGTTTCACCATGGGGAGCACCAGTCCTCTTTGTGAAAAAGAAAGATGGTACCCTAAGACTATGTATCGATTATAGACAATTGAAAAAGATGAATATTAAGAACAAGTATCCCTTACCTAGGATAAATGATCTGTTCGATCAAGTAGGCGGGGCTAAGATATTTTTGAAATTGGATTTACGATCCGGTTATCACCAAGTTAGGATAAAAGATGAGGACATAAGAAAAATAGATTTTTGAACCAAATATGGACACTACAAATTCGTAGTTATACCTTTCGGACTCAATAACGCACCAACCATGTTCATGTGTCTAATGAACAATATTTTCATTCAATACTTGGACAAGTTCGTACTTGTATTTATCGACGATATTCTGGTCTATTCTAAAATGGAAGAAGAACATGAAGAGAACTTAAGAATCGTCCTGCAAACTTTAAGGAAGCACCAACTGTATGCTAAATTTGATAAGTTTGATTTTTATCAGAAGAAGATACAGTACCTAGGACACGTAATATCTACAGAGGTCGTTGCAGTTGACCCTGAGAAAGTAAGAGCCATAATGGAATGGTCGATACCAAAGGATGTAGTGGACATCTAGTCATTCATGGGAATCACCGGATATTATTACAGATTCATAGAGGGATTTTCCAAAATATCTTACCCTATAACAACACTGCAAAAGAAAGGGACCAAGTTTAACTGGTCACAGAAGTGTCAAGACAGTTTTAACAAGTTGAAGGAATTGTTAACAAATGCACCCATTTTAAAAGTAGCTGACCCAGATAAAGACTTCACCGTTTGTGTGGATGTGAGTAAAGAAGGACTAGGTGGTGTCCTAACACAAGAAGGACACGTCATTTGTTATGAGTCTTGTAAATTAAAGGAACATGAGAGAAACTATGTCACTTATGATATAGAATTGGCAACAATAATACACGCCTTAAAAATGTGGTGACACTACATCTTGGGCAGAAAGATTTTACTATTGACGGATAATAGAGGGGTGAAATATTTGTTTAGTTAGTCGGATCTCAATGCAAGGCAAGCAAGGTGTCTAGCCTTCTTGAATGAATTCAACTTTGAGGTAAGACATATCAAGGGTAAGGAGAACAAGGTAGCATATGCTTTGAGCAGAAGAGTCCATGGGTTATTTGAAATAAATGGCAGCAGGGCAGAATGTGATCTGGAATAGAGGATAAGGAAGACAGGTACTGACGACGAAAACTACACTAAGATAATGATGGAATTACAAAACACTACAACAATCTCAGACAAATCAAATCTGAGTATAGATAAAAATGTCCTATTACGATTTAAAGACATAATTTACATACCTGATTCGACAAAGTTAAAGATAATAGTTTTGGATGAAGTGCATAAGAAACTGTATTCTGGTCATCCAGGGTACCAAAAAATGATAACAACACTTAGGAAATTATTTTATTGGCCTAATATGAAGGGTGAAACAGCAGAATACCTGGCTAGGTGCCAATATTGTCAATAGGTAAAGGTCGAACACCATCATCTAGTTGGCTTATTACAACCATTACCAGTACCGGAATGGAAATGGGAGACCATATCACTAGAATTTATTACAGGTTTGCCTAAAACTCAGAAACACAATGACTCTATTATGGTTGTAATCGGTAAACTCAGTAAGTCTGCCCACTTTATTCATGTAAAGTCTACTTTTAAAGATATAAACATTGTTGAAATATTTATGAAAGAAATTTTTAGACTGCATGGTATTCCTAAAATGGTGATTTCAGATAGAGACATAAAATTCACATCCGCTTTTTGGAAGGAATTTTTTGTAGGGATAAATACCAATTTGAATTTCAGTACGAGCTATCATCCACAAACGGATGGACAAACCAAATTGTAGAGGATATGCTCTGCATGTACGTAAGAACAAAACCAAACAAGTGGGAAGACTACCTACACTTGGTAGAATTTGCATATAACAATGGGTATCAAACTTGAGCTAAGTTAAGCCCTTTCGAGGTACTGTACGGAAAAAAGTGTATGAATCCGATCAGCTAGGATAACCTGATTGAAAAACTCATGGTTGGACCAGAGATACTCCAAGAAATGGAGAATATGGTAAAAAGGGTACAACAAAACTTAAAGGAAGCATAGGATAGATAGAAGAGCTATGCAGACCAAAAAATAAGACACTTGGAATTTCAAGTGGGGGACCATGTTTATTTAAAGGTCAAATCTTGAAAAATTTCATTGAAGTTGGGAAACTGTGCTAATATGGCACCTAGGTTTTTTGGCCCCTTCAATATACTAGCTTGAATTGGACCCGTAGCATACCAACTTGCACTTCCACCTAATCTAAAAATTCATAATGTATTTCATGTATCTTTATTGAAAAAGTATGTTCATGATCCTACTCATATGATTGATTGGAACTTGGTGCAGGTGGAACCAAAAGGCGAGTACCAGGTGGAACCCTTGCATATTCTAGAACAGAGAGAAATAGCACTTCAGAACAGAGTCGTCGCTCAGGTAAAGGTGCAATGGAAGCACTTTAGTCCTGAGGAGGCCACTTGGGAGTTGGAAGGCGATTTGCAAAAATCTCATCCAATCCTATTCCAATAAAGGAACGAACATTGAGGATAATGTTTTATTGAAGGGGGGAAGGATGTGACATCCCCAAAAATAAGTTAATTTTGAATTCAAAAATTGTTAGGAAAATTATTCTGTTTTTTGTAAATTCGAATTTGGAAAACTTTTTCCATTTATGGAAATTCTGAATTTTTTGAATTTGGTAATTGTAATTAATTATTATGACTGTTGGGCAGGGATATGATTTGATCCAACTGACTATTTTACTATGACACTTGTATGTAAATTGAATATTGTTTTAATTATTGTAGGGGGACAAATGGAACAACCATGTTAAATTCAGTTGACCATGACTCCATGAGTGGGGAACATGTTGGAACTACCTCTGGGTTGATTGTTACAAGTGGCAAATTAGGGATTTGGCCATTGGCAGCCCCTAAAAAACAAGGATTTAGAAAGACACAAAAATTCCCATGTGAGGGAAAAAGACCTGGGCAAAAATATTGTTTGATAAATAGCATAGGTGAGGAGGCAGGACGTTGCCTAGTATGTTGGGAGGAAGAATTACTATATACTTGTTGTTATGAACACTAAACATTAAGTGTGAGGCAAGGAGGAGACTACAGAGAGAGGAAGACGTTGTTGAAGAGGAGATTCCAAGTTTTCCCTCATGGACTCATGGTCAGGCTAGGGGGTGAATCGGGCAAGTAATTTAGCTTCCCTGTTCTACGGTTGGGAGGAACGTGGTTGTTCCCTATGTCTTCCCGCGCACTGGTTCAGATATGTATTCTTTTCCTTTTTTGTGTGAATGAATGTATATCTGATGTAATGTATTTGTTGTATCTAAATTGAATTATTTCTATCTTTGTGGAATGAATTAGTTACAGAAGTAGCGTAATCATTAACGTTATGGACACAATAACCTGAACGAAAATTGTTTGATTATACGAATGTGTGAAGTCAAACTTCCAACATAATAGTTATAATCAATTCTTGAGCAGTTCTTTATGATTGAATTAGAGTCTATACGAAAGTTAGAAATTATTTTATTTTTTTCCTAGAACAATCGAATGGATTTGTTTGACTAAATTTTGGAAGTAACTTTTTTCTGTAATTGGATTTATGTTATAACATAGGTATTTCCTGTACATCAAAATTTCTGGTGTAAAACATCTAGGTATGAGCAGATTGAAACTAGTCTATATATATATGAAGTAGGTGCTTTCTGCAAGTACAAATTTAGATTTATAAATGAAATCGGGATGCTATCTGCCACTTAGTGTATATTTAATCTATTGTGAATCGATACACTCCCATGATAGATCCGTAGCAAGTATATATTTAATTTCTATTGGTAGACATGATAATGAAATATAGAACCTAGTGTCTACATAAACAAATACATATATGTAAATATATGTATATAAGTATGTTCTCATAAGAATTCTTTCATATACTTTAAGTATGATAAAATTCCAACAGACATGTAACCACATCCATAAATCAAATACAGAGTTAAAATATTTCATTCAAAAGCAACAACCGATGCATTTTTTTTATATGTGAATCGAATACAGTAGAACAAATGGCACTATTAACCACATTATTTAATTCTGGGAATTTTTTTTCTTACTTTCTGTAACGAAATAGGAAATTGGCACAAGACTGAGTCGAATTATATAAACTTCATTAATTCTCTTCTAATTAACAAGTTCAGTACTCGAAATCGAACAACAGACTCACTTTGATACAAGTCATCATTTTCAAATAATTTCAGCCAAGAATGCCTTTTATTAAATAAATAGGAAAATGTATACATAGTTGACCAGGTCTAATATCAAAGATACCAATTTAATATTTGTACAAAGATAAGAGTTATGCCAGTAATGGAAATTACCCCAGTGATTTCCTCAACAAACTATTTTGTTCCAGAAGTCCAAACAAAT
Organism: Picea glauca; assembly: GCA_000966675.3. Taxonomy (NCBI): domain Eukaryota; kingdom Viridiplantae; phylum Streptophyta; class Pinopsida; order Pinales; family Pinaceae; genus Picea; species Picea glauca. Next base: position 225,713 of record JZKD02S0698712.1, on the reverse strand, counting down.
TATTTATAACATAACTAGTTGAAGTGCATGATTCCCTCTAAATGATTCTAGAATCCGTAGAGTTAGCCCGAGTGATGATGGGTTCGGAACCCGAATACCTTTTGCGTCGAAGACAGAGGCAAGGATCCAAGACTGGCATAGGTGGAAAAATATACCTGGAAAGAAAAAATAAAACCCTGAAAACTTTAGTCTTTATTTGAGTAAAAGGTAACAGAAGAAAGAATTTACAAGAGTAGGGTAAACATTAAACAACGAGATACTTATATTTGATGCACGAGCTCAAAACCTTGACCATCGCTTGCCTTCTAAATGGATGTCTGAGTCGAGGGAGGAAGGCACAATAAGTCTCTGATGGGTCCTCGGATAAATAAGGCCCATCATTAGTGATGATAACAATCTCATAATATTCTCTCTTACTAGTAATTAATCAATAGGGAAACCCCTAACTTGTACAAATACGTTGTAAGTAGAAATCGAAACAATAATATACACATTTCACAAATAATTTATTAAAGGAATTAACTTAAACATTCTTGAACCAAAACTATAGTGAATACTTATATTCAACATTAAAACAGAGTCGTCACGCTACAGTGATGGGGATTAATCACCTCCCATCTAGGTGACAAGAATTTCATTTTAAATTCAAAAGGTCATATGCCATAGGACTCCCAATAAATTGTTCGAGGGCATCACAAAAACAAAAGAAATTAAATCAAATAATTAGGGTAAGAACCATCAGAGGGTTTGGTAAATCTAAGGAAGGACGACTCCATCCAGCACATGGGATTTAGTTAGAAAGGTAAAGTATTATACTACTCAAACAAAAAGATTCTTTCTTTGGCGAATTACTCACGGGGCTGACATACCTCTTCGCGATTCTTTAAAGAAGAATAAAATAGGAAGGTAAATTCGAGACCTAAGAAATACACAACCATTTCCTATCATCTAAACCGTATACTATCAAGCAACCTTAACCCTGAAAGACATCGATGAACAAGGACAAAGAGATTGTCGAAAATAAGAACACAACAGGACTGAAAGGACATGATGATGATTAACAAAGTAACAAATTAATTAATTTTGGTGACCAATACACCATCTTACTTAACCTATCGGGGCTTTTTCTTAAGGAAGCACTTACCAGAGTTTTAGGTCATGTCGTCAGTTACATCCATGGCGCGACCACCCTTTGCACTTTAGAATTCGCTTCTAATAAGAAACTGTGATATACAGAACCTCCATGGAGCATTACACTGTTACTTATAGACTTATCCTCAAAGATAAAAATGCGATACACAGAACACTTCATAGAAGAACAAAAACTCAGAAATTACAAATAGTGGGTTTACCCAAAACCCTAAACGACGCCTTGTCGCCTCAGAATAAATGTGGGGAGTACAGAGGACAGGTAGCCATGTGAAGATGATAGGGTCGACATGATACTTCAGGTGCAAAGCCAGATGAATTCAATGAGATTAGTACGGTTTTCATTAATGAAGTTGCAGAGATTTAACTATTATGGTAGTGGACCATCTCTCCCACTTAAGGAACGTCACGATTTGACACCTTCATAACTCAACGGAAGTTAAGAACATTTTTCATACCGCCTATGTTAGCTTGAGTCAGCAGTTCGATCCCAGTTGTCATCCTTCCACTGGTTTTTTTTGGGCTAATTACTTCACTACGATCAACCACTAGTTCTAAGAATCACTAAATGACCGTGACTCGGTAGTTATGTTAGCTGACCAATGGAAAACTTGCCCCATGACTTTATGGACAAAAAGCTAGTTAAGACTTCCTAGGGTTAAAATCAACCTGTGGACTTGTGAATGAATACAAAACCTTATGATAAAGACAAGTTTTAGCATGAGTTATAAGACCCCACTTATATATGTAGTCCTATATGCACAAGGGTAAAGAATAAAGAATGAAAGGGATTTGTTATAGCCTTGGGATCCTTCTTATAACCTTTCTACTCATGATTAAGTAAGATGATATAAATAAGATATCTTGTGGTAAGTTTAGAATTAGGAGTTGTAGTAAGATTTTATAATAGAGTCTTATAACAAGGTTTTATTATAGATTTTTTCTTTTTAACCAAGTTGACATCAGAGTTGTATGACTAGTATCCTTTCGTCCACCAAGAAATTTTATAGAAGGAAGATAAACAAAAAAAACATTATTTGGTAAATATGTGGTGCATTACAAGGATTGTTGCCTCATCTCAGTTGGTGTTGAGGATGTAAGCTGAGTGTTTCATTATAGAGTTGGTTCTCTTGCAGATTTGTACTCTATTTAGTTGTTGTTGATAACCTAAGGATTCTAGTCCGTAATAAAAAAGAAAATTTTACATACATCTTGTGTTCCTTGTGTTCCTTGTGGTCATGATTTATTGATGATATATGTAGTTGATATATGTTCTTGATGCATGTTCACATTTAACTGATTATGAATGAGAACAATAAGTAATAACTAAATGGTGATTGCTAACTAAGGAGTTTTTATGAAAGGGAAGTTTTGGGAGAAAGATCCCTACACTATTCACCCCCCCTCTCAGTGTAGTCGGTGTGTCCAACAATCATCACTAAAGACTTGTCAGTGCATTATGTTGTCTGGTATGGTTTTTCTATGTTTGATTTCCACCTAATATTTAATATTTGGACCAATGGGAGGTCTAAAATTGCTGGCAGCTAAGGTCAAAGAATATTCCTTCTGATTCTCTTCTCTGGGAATGAAGGATATGTTAAATCCCAGAAAGAAATTGTCGATTAGGTCCCATACCTCATTTATGTATTTCTTGAGCCTTTGTTGTCTAGCTTGATATATGTTCTTGATTTGATTTATTATTAACTCGGAATCACAAAAAAATGCTAAACAGTCAATGGCCATGTCTTTGACATCCCTCAATCCCAGCACCAAAGCTTCATATTCAGCTATATTAGTAGTAGTTTCAAACTCCGGCTTATAAGAGAGTTTTATTACCTCTTGTGAAGGGGAGATGAGGAGTATACCTACCCCAGATCTTTCCTTTGATAAAGAGCCATCGAAATACATCTTCCATACTTTGTTTTGTTGATCTGTCAGTAGCTGATATTTGCATTGGCTGACTGATATTTCGTATTCGTCATCATTTAAATGAAAAATAGATGAGCCGATCTCACCCTCAACAAAATAAATTGGGTGATTGCTTGGGTTCTGATGGTCACTGGCGATATAGGATAATATTACCTCTTTGTATAGCCTCTTATGTTCTCCTCTGAACATAGGGATGGTGGCATAAGTGAGGTCCATTTGTAATGATCCTCCAACCTTCTTAGCCCAAGTTCTAGATAAGAGCATACCAAATTTTGGGGGAATGTCATCCACAACAATGTCCATCACTACACTCTTCATTGGTAACTATGCCAAAGAAAACACCATATCCTTTATCAGTCCCAAACATTTTACTTTATTAGAATCAAAGGAGTACAGGTCCTGGTAGGGTTTGGTGACCTCCATACCTTATTATTCCATAACAACTTTGGGCATAACATTGTGTGAGGCTCTTGAGTCCATGAGACAATTATGTAGGATTTTATCATGGACATTTAAATATATATAGAATGGTGGAGAAGCATCAGAGCCATCCTCAATGTGTGGACCCACAATAATGGTTGGGTTCTCATCTTGCAGACTAATTACATCAGAAGATACAATAGAAATAGTTGTATGTAGAACTTTCATGATGGATTTTTTGAAAGGTTCATTCTTCATCAGTTATGTCAAAGGAACAGGGATCTTCATCTTTCTCAACTAATGCTCTAGGATGAAAGAGGTTGGTGGCCTATCAGCTTCCTTTATTTCAAGGAATGCAAGTTTGGATCGGAGAAGTTGTTGATATTTAGATGACATACCTTTATTTGGATTTGGCTTGGTAAAAACTTCAACCTGGTTGTTTTGATCATAGGCGGTGGCTTTGGGAGCCCCCGCTCTAGGCCTCAAGTCATACGTTTTCTGGGGTTGGCCTTGAATAACTCCCTCTTCCCCTATATGATTATCAAATTGATTTGATAGTTGTGCTACCTCATATTCTTGTTGTGTTAAGTGACTGGTATAAAAACATGTTTCATTGAAAAGTACAACAACGGTATCATCCACAACATTCCTCCTTTCTCTCTCCATTATCTTAGGTGCATCGTTAGGCCTTCTAAACTGATTTGGATTTCTATTTCCATCCCCTTGAAAAGATATGTTTGGTTGTTTAGACTCCCATTTCAGCCTAGCTATTTCAAATGTCAGATCCTTCAAAGTTTTGGTCATTTCATCAAGTTTTGGATTGGATGTGGCTGGTTTAGAGGAGGTAGGGGAATATTATCTCTGTTTCTTCTTGTCTTTATCAGATCTAGTCTTTAACTTGTCTGATGCCAAGATATTGAATTCAACCTCAATGGATGCTTCCTGCATGGACAACAAGGTGGTGGATCTTCTCTCCCTCAATAGAAGGGAGAATTCTGCATCAAATGCATTGGCATAAGTGATCTTGGCAGAGGCTTCAAATGGTTTGATTTCATCTGGGATTCTACCATACATCTTATTGAATCTCTTGGTGATGTCTGAAATAGATTCACCATTCGTTTGCTTTAGAGCCCCAAACCTAGTGATGTAGTAGAGATAATCTCTCTTATCTCCCCATTACTTTATGAAAGATTCATATAACACCTAAATATATGCAATGGAGGCTGGAGGAAGACCCCATAACCATTTCCTTACTTCCCCATCTAGTCTCTACATAAACAACCTCATCCACACATCTACATATTCAATGTTAAAGTTGTATGAAAAACTATAGAAGGATACCATATGTTCCTCAGCAGTGACATCACCTTCCCCATTATATCTTGGTAAATATTTCATGTAATATGTGGCTAGGAGTGCATGTAGGCCTACAAGCAGAACTAGGGGTGCATATCTGGCAGCAAGTATGGCATCCATCCTGTTAGCATCCATTGCTTGGGTAACATGAATCTGAAGATTTATGGGAGCTACAGGGGTGGATGCTGGACTAGATGATGAAGTAGAGTCAGGAGTTGAAGATGTCTGGGGTTCCTTGGAATTGTGATTCTCAAGGCTAGCAAATTCAAGATGCTCGTCATGATGAAGAGAAGTAGACTCTTTGGGCACAAATTTACCCTTGAGGGGGCAGATATATCTATGAGCTATGATGGATTTTATTAGTTTCCTTTCTAGCTCAGAGACTAATGTGTCCTTATCAGGGTTAGGATGAGCCTTGGTGGCTTTGACGTGTTCATGTTTGGATCTATTGAGTCTTTTTCTGGGTACCAGTATTTCTTTCATAAATTCTACTAGTAGAGTCGCCAGGTGAAAGATGGAATTATATTTGTGTTTGATCTTTGTTCACCATCAAAGGTTAGATCCATTCAATGTCGTTCTCCCAGGGAAATATATTTCGTTACTCTGTTCCCTGACAACGACGCTAGAATATGTTGGTCCTAAAGTCTGCACCTGGTTGCTAAAGGGAAAAGCTAGGCCACCTCAAGTTTAGAATGGTTGGATTTTAATTTTGTTGGTCAGTTAGAGGGTTGCTTTTACCAAGACAAGAACATGGTTGGTTGGAAAAATGATAAGGATGAGGGTCCTCCTTGGCTAGTGGAACACTAGTGACAAACAAGTGAAATAATATAGGTAAAAAAAACAAAGGGAAACAACAATCCACACAATGAATAATCTATTGCAAGAAGTTTAATACTTAAAATATCATTTCAAGATGTTAAACATGTATCAAAACAAAATTACTCCCACAGGTTGCAATAAAAACAAATCTTCGTCAAAGCATAGCTGTTATCACAGATTGCATATTAATAAAGACAACCCGTGATATGAACCCGAGGGTGACAAGTTTCTAATAATTGGTTGATTTTGTTACTCTTTCAAAAGGGTTAGTTATAGATCGTTTTACTTCAGCGATTTGCAATTAAAGCTAAAGTTAAAGTCTTCAAAATATTGAATCCAAAGTGAATAAAACCTCCTTAGTTTTTCTTATGTGTTATATGTCATGCTTGCATTTAATATCCTATGTGTGGAAATTCATAGAAAATCAACAGAAGAACATAAGACACATAATGGATATGACACTTCCCTTGATTATGGGGTTCACCCAGTGTGGGATACCTCTCTGATTCTTGCTTCCAAATATTGACTGCTTTATTCTCCTCACTGTAATGATGTCTCTCCTTTACAAGTTGTAAGGCCAAAGTCCCTTTTCGGTGATGGCAACAAGAGATCTGAATATGATCAAGAATGTAAACAAGCTTCACAAGTTATCATGCTCATGAGGCATCCATGATGCTGACATGGACATCATTCCCACATACTCAATAATAAAAAGAGGAAGAATAAAATATGATCCCCATGATCAGGGAGCCATCAAGTGTCTTAGATCTGCTTCTCAGATCCAAGAACAAATATGCATCCCATACAAATATCTCAAAACTATGAGATTTAGAACTAATTCATTGGCCACTTATCATACAAGTGCCACAATTTCTCTGTCACATGTAACTGGTTGGTTTAATGTGGAAGAAGAGAAGAAAAGAATAGATAGAAGGAATAAGCTAATCTTGCTACCTTGTTGTAGCCTCTCCATGCTCTTTCAGACCCGTAACACGCATGCTATACTGCAATATTTAATGACAAAACAACATAATGAAAAGCATGCTTACATTGGCTTCTCCAGAACTTAGCTTGATGATATGAAGCTATGCTGCAAAACCAGATCTCGCCATTGGATTCGCATTGCCAAATTACCTAAAAATGACTGCCAAATCGTCTCCATCGGACACAGTCACTCTCAGGCCTCCTCTAGACCTTTGTCTCGATTTGCATGCCCTCCTATGAAATTAATGCACTGTACTCTGCATCGAAATACATGTCGGTATAGACCTGAGTGGACTGGTGTGCTCCCCCCCGATGGCTGACGGAAACTCGTCTTTAAAATAATTTTGGGCAGACGGATATCACAATGTGACCGTTTAGGAAGATTGGTATGGGCGTAAAGTTAGGGCACTAGCTATGGGGAGGTCCCGGGGTCAAACCCCATGGTCTCCCATTTTAGTGTTGTGGTTATAACTCCTGCCAGACTTAGCTAGATGCTTCTAGATGTGGTTCTTTCCACCAGATATGGCAGACCTCCACCAAATTTCGTGGGGTCCCACCAATATATATTTTTGAATTTTTGGATATGGGTTGTCCTTGAGAAATTTGGGGGTGCCACATGTCGCCTGCTTATTGGGCCACATGGAATATTCTCATTGGTCCACCTGGATGATGATGTCACATTCAGCCAACTGTATGGGACACGTGGCACTCTCTGGATGGTTCCACGTGGCATCTCTCGGGGGTGCACGTGGCACTTTCCTATTGGCTCACATGGACCCCTGAAAAGTCCAATGGAGGGTGACATGTGGTAGCCTGTGGTGCTGCCATGTGGCATGATGATGTCAGCATCTTGTACGATGACGCCAACCTATTGTGTCAGATGGTGATGTCAGTAGTATGGACGATGACGTGTCCCCTATTTTCTAGCCCTGTTTGACCGCAACTTTGACCGTGAATATCTTTTAAACCGTAACTTTGTTTGATGAGCCATTTACGATGCGCTCTTTTCTATCATGCCAATTTTACAGAGTTTTTGGAACTTAAAATTTTTCCCTTTATCTACCGACTGAAGCCATTCTAAGCCTCCTAGGACACTTCTGAAACTTTTGTGATGTTCCATATATCCATCCAGATCATTGCAATAAAAACAAATATTCATCAAAGCATGGTTGTTATCACAGGTTGCATATTAATAAAGACAATTTATACAGTAGCTGAAGGAAAATACATGTACTTCGCACAAATCAAAACTGTATTCAAGATAAGAAACACATACAAATTTTGACACAAACACACTATCATCAATAGTATCTTCACCAAGTAGAGAGCTTTAGTCCATGCGTAAAATGGGTCCAACCATTTTTTGTATTGATCTCATTTCCCAAAAGAATCCACCCTTCTAACATTCAAAAGATGCCTATTTATCACAGGTGTGGATGCCCTCGACCAGTGTGGAACTAAGGCTTAGCTCTACACCTTGGCTGTAAAACAACTTATTAACTTAACTAAAACACACTACTGGAGTTTTTTAATGAATACTCCGACCTTGACTTAATAAAAATGAGTGGTTCTTATCACACATAGAATACCACTTGTTATGTCTTACACTAAAATATTATTGCAATTAAATAACTGAAAATTGCTACTAGCAATGAAACTGGACTGATGCATGCGCTAAAATGAACTGAGATCTGACAGAAATGACCAAGAGTGACAGAGTTGAATTCTGTATCGATCATGGCATGCACACGCACTGTTGGAGGCCACTAGAGACAACTGGAAGTGTGGTCGTGTCTTTTTCCCACTTATCTTTTTTAGGATAAAATCAAGTCGTGTTGCGCTTTTCTAGAGTTTGGACGTGTAGTTTCCCGGTTCCTAGCTTGGCGCCGCCTTTTAAACCTTTAACCTTCATCATTTAGGGACTTCAGGACTCCATCTCTTCAGGGTTTAGGAGCTTTTGAGTGCAAAGTATGAACATTTCTCGAATGGTTGAACTCTCAGAGTGACATGGTGACCTGACGTTATATCATTGATGTGTCATGAAAAGAGAGGGACATGTGTCACCTGGAAATAGCGCGAATGACACAATCAAAGGGCCTGATATGAGTGCCATGTGTCATGATTGATGAGTGCCACATGCCTTTGACACTTCGGCACTCCGGAGCTCCAGAGAATTGCGTTTTCTATGCATCTAAATCTCCTGCAGTGCTAATCTCGCGAAGTCACTAATCTGTGCTTATATTAGACATATTAACCCAAGATTAATACTTTAATCATTAAAGGATTTCGGGAGTTCAGAACTTTGAGAGACCTATAGTGTTGCATTTGAAAACCTCCTAGAGTAGTATAGGCTCGGAGTGACGTGGTAGTGAGGGCCCACTTCGACACTTCGGGGCTCCAGAACTCCGGAACTTCAAGAGTTTTTTATTTTGAAGCATGAAAATCTCCTAGAGTGACTTTCTCCCGTAGTCATTAACTCACATTTATTGTTAATTAGATAGTGATTACTTTAACCATCAATTTTAATGACTTCGGGACTTTGGAAGTTTGGTCCTTCGGCGATTTAGGCCTATGTTGATTTGAAAAACTCTCAGAGTAATACGAGCTCAGAGTGACATGGCAGTGAGGGCCCACTTTGTCACTTCGGGGCTCTGAAAGTTCGACACTTTGCTACTTCGGGGCTCTGAAACTTTGGAGATCTGTGCTTGTTGTTAAACCTTGCACAATGTTGAAAACCCCGAATGCATGAAAACCATCGATCTGAGTGACCTGTTGGATCTCCATCGTTGCAATTTTAACCTCTCTTTTCCCACCATGTGAGCTCGGAATTGACTTCTTTTGAATTTTTGTGTTTTTTTCATGGGTGTTTCCTGTGCATACAAAAAGGATCGGTCAACCTATTGTGAGCTCAATCAATGGAAAACATGATGACAAGCATTCTAAACCAAATAATGACATGTAATTATCCTTCAAGAAAAACATAAACAAAATGTGTGAAGACTCAATCTAGAAAGAAATGATAAAAACCCAAGTCACTTAGTAATGGGAAACTAACTTCACCAACCATAAGAGGAAAAAATTGATGAAGGCATAGGGAAATGAGAGAAGAGGGGCAGGGGTGCATACCTAGGTTACAATAGGGACTTTCTGAGCAGTGTGACTTGTGATAGGGGAAGAAATTTCTTGATACTATTACCTTTTCCTTCTCAAACCCCCAGGTCACCGGGGACATCTCCCCTAGGATATTACCCCTAAAGAGAAAGAGATATCTTATTTAGGTGAAAGTGATAGGATAACCTCTTGTTACACCAATTTATTATTCACTTGCCTTTGTCTTCCAAGCAAGTTAAAATTGTGCGATAACACGCCCAACATTTGGTAGGTGGTGACAAAGTCAGGGTCTGTCTCATAGAGGTGGGGCCATTCATAGGTCTCGTGGCCGTAAGATTCTAGCACCGTGGTAAGTGCCATGACTAGAGGTCGGCTGAGGAAATCAATAGCTCGGTTGGTATTTCTTGTTTTATACTTGATGTTGAGGTGGAATTGCTATAAGTATGTGGACCACTTTTGATGGTGGTCATTCTGAAATTTTCCTTGTGTCTACATGAACTACAGTGGCTTATGATCAGTGTGGATGATTGTTTCCTTCCCAAGAATGTAATGTCTCCATTGGAGGCAGGCTTGCACAATGGAGTAAATTTCTTTGTCGTAAGTAGGGTACTTACGAACAACATCTGATAGTGTCTCACTATGATATTCCACAGGGTGGCTATGTTGAGTGAGAACGGTGCCCACAACATAGTCTGAAGCATCTGTCTCGATCTCAAAGGGGTGTTGCAAGTTTAGTAATAAAAGTATTGGGGATGAGCACAAGAGTTGCTTCAAATCATCGAAATCTTGTTGTTGGGATAGGCCCCACACAAAATTTTCCTTACCACCACCCCTAGTTACTTGGTTGAGGGACCATGCGATCTAAGAGAATCCCAACACGAACCTACAATAGAAATTGGCAAGGCCCAAGAAGCTTTGAAGCTCAGTGAGTGTGGTTGGGGCTAGCCATTTGCGGATGACCTGGATCTTGGATGGTTCCACATGCACACCATCATGATCAATGATGTATCCTAGTTAATGGACCTTGTCCATGCTGAAGGAGCATTTTTCCAAGTTGGCATATACCTTGTGCTGCCACAGGGTGTGTGTAGAACCTGTTGAATATGATGCAAGTGTTCCTCCCAAGTCTTTTTGTAGATGAGGATGTCATCTAGATACACCACTACAAAAGTATTGGTGAAATGTCACATGATATCATCCATCATCCTCATGAAATTTGATAGAGCATTTGTCAAACCAAAGGGCATGACAGGCCATTTGAAAATACCTTCTTTTGACTTGAAGGCAGTCTTCCATATATCTGTCTATTCTATTGGGACCTAGTGATAGCTAGACTTCAAATCAATCTTACTGAAGTATTTGGCCCTCGTGATTTGATCAAGGAGGTCATCAATTAGAGGAATGAAGTACTGATTCCAGACTATGATTTTATTCAAGGCCTGGTAATCAATGCAGAGTTGCCATGTCCTGTCTTTCTTCTGCACTAGCATGATTGGGTTCCCACAAGGTGATGAGATGGGACGGATGTGCCCCTTGTGGAGTAGTTCTTGGATCTGCATCTTTATCTCCATGTTTTCTAACAAAGATAAATGATAAACTGGCCCATTGGGTAGTGGTGCACCGAGGGTCAGATCGATGAGATGCTTGACCTGGTAGTGTAGAGGTACCTCGGTAGGTGAGGAGAAGATATCTAAGTATTCTTCCATGGACTTATCCACTTGCTTCGATTGTGTGGAGAGATCGTCCAAGGAGGCCCTGGATGTGGCTGTGATCTTTCACTCACTCTAAGAGAGAATAACGAGAAGACAAATTTCCCGGTCTGAGAGATAACCTTCATACATTTCTTGGTAGAGATCAAGGAAATATCACTAGGTGGGATTGCCTCCGGTATCTTATACAATTTCTTGTTCAAAGTAATAATAACACTACGAGGCCTAGACTCATATACAACATGATGTTTCCATAAATCAGGTTGGCCCAAAAGAACATTACAAACTTCGAGAGGAGAAACATCACACAATACATCGTCTTTGAAGGGCTTGATGTCGTACTATAGTCGTCATTGTTGGATGAGACAAATATCGCTTCCTTAGTGGAGCCATCTAATGGTGTAGGGATGCGCGAGTGGGGCATTGTTGACAGGGCTATTCGCTTGATGACCTTTGCTGAGATGAGGTTCTTCTGGCTACTACTATCAATGATGAAGTGCAGAGGGGTGCCTTTTACCCACATCTGTGAATGGAAAAGGAGCTCACCTTCTTCTGGCTCGTCTGGTTCACATAGCTGGAGCTTGGTGGTAGAAACGGTGGCACTAGGTTCTGCATCAATTATCTAACTCCCCCTTTCTGGTTCTAACTCAGATTCAGAATCCACATCTGATTCAAAGGATTTCACTTCAGCCACCAATGACTTCTTTGAGTGGAAATCAGTAGTGTTTTGCCAAGGGCTCTTATGGAAGTCACACCACTTACCAGTATCTTTCTTTGTCTTTCTGGTGTCCTACTTTGCTTGCATCTTGCACTGGTTGTCTTGATGTTGTCCATATTTTATCTGTCCTTTGTTCTGTGAGTTGGGCC
>JZKD02S0698712.1:122200-136239 GCA_000966675.3 Picea glauca | reverse complement strand
ACCAAAACACCTAGGAATAAAGAACAAACAAATAATGATGTGTCTAAGGTTTACTTACCCTACATACAAGGAACAACAGACAAACTTGCGAGGATTTTAAAGAAGAAAAACATTGATGCAACTTTCAAACCCCTAAACACTATTAGGAATTCCCTTAGGTCAGTCAAAGACTTTGTTGACCCCATTGAACATAAAGGTGTCTATATGATCCCATGTTCATGTGGTAAACAATACATAGGAGAAAAAGGTCGTTCCTTTAGAATTAGGATTCAAGAACACGCCACTGACATCAAACACAATCGCACTCGTCTCTCAGCTCTCGTAGAACACTCAGATAAAACCAAACATCACATTTGTATTGAAGAAACCAAAATCCTTTCCAGGATAGATCACTATCACAATAGGAAATTCAGAGAAGCAATCGAAATTGAAAAACAACCTAATAATCTAAACAAAGATGATGGATGGAAAATTAGTCAAAATTGGATCCCTACCCTAGCCAATATGAATAATTCTAAATATTAATTTATAAACATTGTCCAATCGACTCTTTTTAAATAATAATTAATAAACAAACAAAAAATTAATTATTAAAACAAATAATTGATTATTAAAACAAACAATTATAATTTCTAAATTTTTTATAATTGTTGATTTCATTTTCAATAAGTCAGCTCCTTACAAAAAAATTTCAAGTATTTATATACCTGTTATTTTCTTTTCCTTCATTTTTCACAAACGCTTTCCTAATGATGGACCACACTAGTTTGGTCCGAAACGTCGAAAACCAAAAAAACCTATGGGATGAATCCGAAAGAACTCTCTGAAAAAAATGAATAAATGTTGAATGCTAATTGATGAGTTTTTTTGCAAGAGGGAAGTTTTGGGAAAAGAGCCCCACACTCATTCACCCCCCCCTCTAAGTGTTGTAGGTGTGTCCAACATGGGTGTGCACACTAAATTTTGGGTGCTACGTGGAAAAATGTTGGTGTGCGGGTGTGCGCACTAAATTTTGTTTCTGCGTGGAAAAATAATAATTTTGCTTGTGGTGTGCACAGTATTGGCAGAGTGCAAAGGAGTTTGGTTGGTGCATGCACAATGTGGGTATATGTTGTCACACGACAGTTTAGTTAATGGTGTGTGCAAAGTATTTGTGTGCGGTGGGGCCGTACTTAGCTTTGACATGGTGTAACACGTAGAGTGAAATGCACGCGAAATATCAGCACGCGATACAAAAACTATGTGCAACAGGTAATAGTGCAAGAACCAAAACTGTGCGTGGTGAATATTGGCAGGCGACATAAAAGTAGTGCACGCAAGTTATTGGCACGGAAAAGAAGTGATACACATTGGTTTTAAAGTTCGCGAAGCATGATTTACCTTGTGTTGTTGTTGTACATGGTGAATATGGGTTTGTAGGTTGAAATTTGTGCACACAAATTCGTTTGGAGGGTGAACAACAACAGAAAACCAATGATTTTTCTGCAACATTTTATATCATTTGAACGTCATCTTTTTACAATGCATTTTTTAGGCCCTTAAGATTGTTTTTATGCACTCAAAAACCATGAGAAAAGAGTGTGAAAAGGAACACTATGTCTCTGCAAACCAAATCAAATATCTCGGAGAGAGATTTCTAATGGTGTAAACTCTTCGTCAAACAGAGCTTTTATGAGAAAGTTATAGCACAAACAGTGGATGGTAAATTTTAAGACCCATCTGACTTCAAAGAGCCATAACTTTCTACTACGGAATCATATTGAGGTCCAGGAGCACTCAATGGAAATATATTGAACCATAGAAGACATTGTAAGAGCTGGATTAAATTTCTAGGCATGTTAAAATTGTTTAATATGGAAAATAAGGTACATGTAGCATACCAGTTACAATATGGTATTTTGGTCTAGAATTTCAATAGGCTATAATTAGCATCCCATAACCCAAAATGAGGTGAAACTTGTAAAAAATGCCCATAATATGTATATGAGGAAACCCAATTGATATCCTGCGAAATTTCTAAAGTACGAGGTGCAAAAATTCGTATTACAGTGCAAAGTTGTGCCAAGGTGAAAAATGAACCAAAAATATTAATGGGCAATTTTTAAATAGCCATAAAGTTTTTCCAAGACTCGGAATTGATCATGGGAGTAGGTGTTGGAAAGGTATTGGACAGTGGAATCTAAATATCCACCCAGAAAATTGATCTGGGCATTCAAATTCCTAGGAAATCAGAAGAAATAATTCTGATATATTATTGAACCAAAATGGTTCATAGTTTTCACGAAATTGTTGAAATAGTTAGCCTGACAAAGTCTTGTTAGCTGCAAATTTTGCAGAGCTAACAACAACTAGATCACATCAAGATCAGTTTAGATTCTAGAGTAATGGAAGAGGCACAAGAAACTTACAGTCAGGAGGATGAGATTAGAGGGATGAATTTCCATTTGGGCATTGAAGGAACAAACTCCATTGGACATGGAGAAGGAAGGGACGAAATCATGAATATGGCAGAGACCATTAAATATTTGCAGAAGGATGTCCAAAGACATAAAGATGATAATGAATGGATTATGAGAGCTAATGAGCAACATGATGACTTCAACATAAACTTATTGCAGAGCTTGAACATAATAGAAAATAAATTGGATAAGGAGAGTGGCTCAAGAAAATCTGGAAGTCACGGGCCTCCTGGTGAGAAAAGAAGAACCATAAGTGTTATAAAACATCACCACCACTCCCCGAGGTATTCAAATAATATATCACACAACAAATCAATTCCATCCCCCGTCAGGAAGCATAAGGGGTCTGGGGTGGATGAGCTATGAGGAGAAATGAACAAAATCAAACCTCCTATATTTGATGGTGAGCACGATAAGGATGAAGATGCGGAGACATGGTTGTTGGGCATGAGGAAGTATTTTCAATTTCATAAATATTCTTCTGATGTAGAAGGTATACTTTCTATCTATCAACTCAAGGGAAAGGAATCCATGTGCTGGGATCAACTTGTGCAGGTGCATCGCATTAAATGGAAAAGTGTTACTTGGAGCGAATTCAAGAAGTATTTTGAGAAGAAATACTTGACTAAGAGATATTATGACAAGAAAATGAAAGATTTCTTTGAACTACAACTTGGGAGTATGACAATAGATGAATATGAAAGAAGGTTTTTAGAACTGCTAAAGTATGTCTCTTTCATCAAGGATGAGACAGTTAAGATTCAGAGGCATTTGAGTGGATTTCCATCATTCATAAGTGACAAAATATAGTATGATGATCCAAAGACATTGGAGGATACCATAAGGTGAGATAAATTCCTATATGATCAACAAAAAGCAAGGCCAACTTTCCAAAATGCCTGAGAAGACAAAAAGAAGTTCAATATGGATCAGAGGAAGAAGGGAGCTAAGCCACCATTCTTCAGAAATAATCCACAGGAACAAAAAACTCCTAGAGAACCCAGAAAGATTGAGACAAGGGGTCAAAGTCCAAGGAAACCACCTATTCAATGTTGGGGTTGTAAACGAGATCATATGTATAGAGATTGTCCTCAGAGAGGTGAAAAATTGAGAACTGTTCACAATGTACAACAAGATGAAACAGTGGAGGACATGGGCATAAATGTACCAAAGATCTATTCAGCCTTGGACAACAAGCAAGCAGAGTATCCGTCACATATGATTGAGGTGGAAGGTATGATCAACAACCATACCATTGCTATTTTAATTGATTCATGAGCTAGTCATAGTTATATAGATCCTAAGATGGTGGGAATTTTTCAATTGCCAAGAAGCAAGCATGGAAAATCTTGGTTGGTGCAGCTGGCTACCAGAGCTAAAAGAAAAGTTAATGAGATGGTTAAATAATGTCTTATGGACATGAATGGAATGAACACTAGTGAAGATTTGAACACCTTACCTTTAGGTTCCCATGACTATCTAATTGGAATGGATTGGTTGGACCAACATCATGTTTTCCTAGACTGTCATAACAAGGCATTTACTTGATTGGATGAGGAAGGGAACCTAAGAAGAGGGCAGGGAATTCCTAGGGCAGTAACCATCAGAGAGATTTCATCATTGGAGCTGAAGAAATGTTATAGAAAAGGGTGTCAAATATTTGCAGCTCATATGGAAGAGACACCTAAATATAAGGTGCCAAATTTGGAGGATTATGCAGTCCTAGAATAATTTGAAGATGTGTTCAAGGAGGTACCAAGATTACCCCCAAAGAGAGATATTGTTTTCTCTATAAATTTAATGCTTGGAGTAGATCCAGTGTCATATTTCATATCCAAAGACATATTTCATATCCAATGTAAGACAACTTTATTTCATAAATTTTACAAATGGTTGAAGCCTGGAGGTTGATTGCTTATCAGTGATTACTGCAAAGAACATGGGATATCTTCCATGGAATTTCATAAAACAACGTGGATACATTTTATATGAGGTACATGCATATGGTCAGATGCTTAGGGATGCTAGATTTGATAATGTTGTAGCTGAATATTGCACAAATCAATTCATAAAAATACCGCAGAAAGAATTTTCTTCTGCAGAGAAAGATAATGATGTTTTTACTCGTAATTTCTCAGAGGAAGATATGCATCAATTATTGATGGGTGGAGACTTTGACAGGGAATATGGTACAGGAGGAAATAGCATATACGGTCACACTTTTGAAAAAAATAATTTCATTGGCTTCAAAAAGTATGTGAAGTCAAGAGCAATGCCATATTTGGAGGCAGATAATTAGCATTCCAATCAAGCTCCAGATTTAGTGCAACAGTATCAAATTTGGACAAATTTTGTAGAGGATCTATTTCACCTTTTGAGGGGGGGACAACCCAAGAGCCTTTTGGCCTTGAATTGTAATGCAGTATTTTCAATAATATTTAGCTGAGCCAAAGAGATTATGAGACCTCATTGAATTAAACCATTTCTTTTCCCGTGTTCTGTTTCTCAAGTTTTCATTCATCTTCTTTCTTCTGCTCATTCTTTTATTCATCTTGTAATAACTACAATTCAGTGATACCTCTGCTATGGTGAACGTAATAGCATCCCCTTAAGTGAAGTTTTTCCTTTGCTTTTTTGTGAGTAAAACAAGACTTGCATCTTAATTGTTTTGCCTAATTTACAATTTTTATTTGGTCATAGTTTTTCCTCTGTCTCACTATAAGGAAGACAAGACCTATGTTTAAATATTTGAAATCATTGTCATTCTTCTACTGAAAGGAAAACTAGATTTATTAGAATTGGATACCTGGTTCTTCATTTTTAGTTTTGTTTTTCCATATCTTCTATCCACTCTTATGATCTAAAGGATTTAGCAAACGAGGTCATGCCTTTTTTTCTGATTTGTAATGGTTAAAAAGCTCGTTTAGACCTAGATTTAGAAGCCTTCAATCACTGATCAATCAACAATTATTTATATTTTCTTCAAAATGTGCTAAGGCTTGAATCTATTATAGCCTAGAGTCAACTCTTGCAACAACATGAGGTATAGTGATTTTCAAGGAAAAACTTGCATATATTGAAGGATACTAGGAAAAACATATAGAGGTTCCTTAAATTGTTAACTAATATTTTTTTTTTCTATTTTTTCATAGTAAAAAAAAACCTCAACATAAAAAGGCAATGTTGCTTACTAAATCTTTAGTGTCCAAGAAAATTTATAACACAAGCAAACCCTATGTAATCCCATCTAACCTTGGTTAAAGGATAATACTAGGAAGCATACTTAAGTGTTTTAAGTTGACAACTTATAACGTTTGACGACTTATCTTAGTGAACACTTTATATTCGATACATTTCCAATTTCTCCACCATACTTTAGATCCTTACACACTAATCCGGATTATGCTAAGAACCAAATGAAGGCAGAGATATAGCAAGAAAACATACATAGATATTGCAATAAACACAAAGATATAATAATACACAATTTCTATTAATGAACAAAATGCACAAGAACTATAAAGAAAAATGTAGAGTGAAATGCACTCACTAGAATGGTGGTAGCTTATCTCCAAAAATAGATTTGATGGCTATGTGCACTTGCAAGAAGATAGTTACAATGCGGCTAGAAAGGCCTTTTTAACATAAATTATTAATGAGAAAACCTAAAACATCCAAAAACCTAACCCTGAAAGATGAAACACCAAAAGGTTTGCGAGCACTAACATCAACTTCCCAAGGGCGTAACTTTTTCTATGATCTTTGTTTGGGGTGCTTGATATACCGTTAGAAAGGCATATCCAAGGAGTACACATTCTAAAAGTGAAAATAGATAGAAAACATCATTTAGGGCCTCAAAATGGCTGTATAAGTTCAAGACCCAAAATGCCATAGAAAGACTATCAAGGTGGAAAAATGTGTTTTGAGTCAGTGGAGTAGGTGGGTGGCCATCGATATCCACCTGAATCATTGATCTCTCGTTAGGAAGAAATGGTCCCCATTGCATCAAGTTCCCATGGGATATGTGGAATATTTTGTTGAATTTAAACCTTGGTGATCCACTTTCCTTACTGAAGGAGTTGTCCTACTTGTACTTGGCATTATATTGTTAAAGGATGTCGTGAAATTGTTGTTGGACGAGTTGGATCTGTTCAACCAATCTAATTGCATGATCTTCCTTAGTATGAGTGTGGGAGGAATGTTTTGGTGAAGATGAAAAATAAATAACTATATCAATGGGGGATAATGGTTGGAACCCTGAGCACACATGAAAAGGGATGTGGACAATAGAGCTATGAAGGGATTTTTTATAGCTTTCCTTGATTGGGAACTGTGTAGGCACCCCACTAGGTGAAGCGAGACTATATTTTTTCTCTTATACAATTGTGTCGTCCTTCTTCTGGTAGATAGAAAGGTCTTGGGATAAGGCTCTAGTGGTCATAGTGTCATTCTTTTCACCTTCTAAATGGATTGTGAAGAGGTTAAAATTTTTGGTATGAGAGATTACTTTGCAACACTCTTTCTCTGATATAGTAGTTGAAACTACCTCTGTTACCCTATAGATATGACCCCCCAGAGTAACAACGACATTGTGTGGTCAAGATTCATAAACAACATGATGCTTCCATGTATATGACATACCTAAATGAATATCATAGACTTTTAGTGGGGAAACATCACATAGAACCTCATCCTTGAAGGGATTGATGTTGTAGGATAGTCGACATTGTTATCTAACACGAACATCTCATCTAGGGTGAATCCACCTAATGTTATATGGTTGTGGTTGTGGTGTTGTCAGCAGCTCCAACTACTTGACAACCTATGCTAAGATTAGGTTATTTTGGTGTCCACTATCAACAATGAAATGCAGTGGGGTCCTCTTAATCCACATTTGTGAATGGAAGAGGTGCTCCCCCTCCTCAATATCCTCTATTTATTTTGTTTGGATTATTGTGGTTGTAATGTTAGTAGTGGTTTCTGCATCAATTATGCATTTCCTTTTATTTTTTTCTAAATTAGAGTTTGATTCAAGGTTTAACTCTTTTTCTTTGAGCTCAACCACCAATGATTGTTTCGAGTGACATTCATTGGTGTTGTGCCAAGGGATTTTGTGGAAGTCACACCACTTTCTAGTGTCCTTCTTCGCCTTTTTGTTGCCATTATTTTCTTGTAGATTGGATTGGTTGTATTGAGGTTGGTTGTTTTGTGAGTTGGGGACACCTTTAACATACTTCAGTTGTTGTAGATTTATAGACCTAAAATCCTTCTTGTTTTTCTACTTAAATTTCTTCTCGATTTTGACAACATATCAATAAGCGACTCCCTATGACAAGATTTCCAGAAACTCCATTTATGTTTGGATGTACATGCGTAGACACCCACATTATTTTAGAACCAGATGTCACTCGATGTCTTCAATACCTAGGTTTGTGCACAAGGTATAGAAGGTATTTGTGAACTTCGACACTTTTTGGTCCCTCTCTTGATGTCGTGTGGTCTATCTCATATATTGGTAGTCATAGTTTCCAACAGGGTAATATTGTTCCTTGACAACTTCCATAAAATATTCTCAAGTGGGCTCGACCCCAAATATTCTATAATCCTCTATGGATTTTTTCTCACAGTAAGTCTCCACCAATATTTGACATGGGGGACAACCTTAAGGAGTTCAAATGTGAATTTTTCCCTATTGGAAAAATTATGGATAGAGAATTAACCTTCCAGTAGATTTAACCAATTTTCCAAAGCATCCACATCTATCTGACATTCAAATATAGGAATATCAAAATTAACCTATACCTTGAAGGGGTGATGCCTCCGAAGTATTCATGTGACGGAGATGCATCTGTTTTTTTGAACAACCATTGAAGGATTTGTGAGAAATTATCCATCATCTCGTTTCTATATTGTGCGAGGAATTCTGCAATAAATCGCTTAATAGGACCTCTTGCTCCCTCGTCTCTCTTTTCCTCAGTCATGGGAGGCTTCTTGGACTGGAAAGAGTGGTTGTCCTCAAGAGAAACTAGCTCGAGACCCAAATATCTATACCCTGACCTCATTGGGGACAAGCACTAAGAAATGACAAGGAGAAAACTGCTCTGATACCACTGATCAATATTTATGAGAGAAATAAATGAAGGAAAAGATATAACAAGGAAATACACAGAGATATTGCAAGAAACATAGAGATACAATAATACACAATTTCTATTAATGAACGAAATGAACAGGAAATGTAAAGAAAAATGCAGAGCGAAATGAACTTGCTAGAATGATGGTAGCTTATCTTTGAGAAGAGATGTGATGGCTACACGCATTTGCAAGAATATGTTGACAATGAGTCTCTAAAGGAATTTTTAACATAAAAAGTTAATGAGAAAACTTGAAACATCCAAAAACCTAACACCGGAAGATGAAACACGAAAAGGTTTGCAGGCCTTGATGGGGTAGTTGATATGTCAACTTCCCGAGGGTGTAATGTTTGCATACGATCTTTGTTTTGGGTGCTTGGTATACCATCTAAAAGGTCTAGCCGAGGATTACACACTCCAAATGTCCTAGTAGATAAAAAAAACTTCATTTAGGGCCTCAAAATGGCCCTCAAAGCTCAATACTTGAATTTCAATAAAAAAATGACCAAAGTGAAAAAATGTATTTTGAGTTAGTGAAGTAGGTAGGTGGCCACCAATATCCACCTAAATCACATACCTAACTTAATGAACAATGAATTAAAAACCAAGATTTAAAACTTTGTTCATAATAATATTTATCCAAATTAACAAGTTAATTCCCAACCTTTTAATAAAACTAAAACTCTATCTGTAATATCCATAGACCGAACTCAATTGTAATGTAAATGAAGATGTACTTAAGCTGGTGAGTTGTTCCATATCATTTTGTATGCACATTTCATGGCATAGTGTGCGCTTGTACTACCTAGTAAAATGATGAAGTGTGCACATTCTTGGATACCGCATGCAACAACTTGAGTGTGTGTGATATTAAGGCTAGGGAGCCTTTATGTATATGCTTTGTTTTATAGGTTGGTGAGCCAATTATTATAAGCTAGGGTGCTTATGTTTGGATTAGGTCAAAGAGCCAATTTGCTTGTTTTTGTATATATGTCTCATCATTAATATAAAATACATTTCTACACACAAACCGACCATGATAAAAGGGTATGGGGGACAAAACTCCACTAGTTAGGGAAAGGGAGGGATAAAATTTAAGGAAAATGGCTAAGCTAGGCAGCTTAAGCCAAAAAGGAATATTATATTAATATTTCTTAAATTATAAAGTATGGATAATTATTTTATCTTAAGTTCTAAAGATGGGGACAAGTGGGCCAAAGTAGCTCCCAACATGACAAGTGTCAAGTCGAGAACATGCATACATATTTTTGAGACTTAGTGTGGGCCAAAGTAGTTCCCAACATGACATGTGTCAAGTTGGGAACATGATCCAGATTATTTTCGACACGAAATGAGATCAGAGATATAATAAAGAAATGCACAGAGATATCACAGATATTCAATAATATAAACATAAATATATCAGAGATGCAACCATAAATACATAGATACAGTAATACATGATTTGTATTAATGAAAGAAATGTATAGAGATTGTAAAAATACAGAGTGAAAGACTCGCTAGAATGGTGGCAGCTTATCTCTGAGAAGAGATGTGATGGCTACTTGCATTCGCAAGAAGATGATTACAATGAGGCTTTGAAGGCCTTTTTTACAATAAACTGGAATTCCAAAAACCCTAGACATCCAAAAACCTTACCCTAGGAGATGAAGCGCCAAAAGTCATGTGGGCCCTATTTGGGTAAGTTGGTGCATCAACTTCCCAGGGTCGTAACTTTTGTATACGATCTCCATTTTAGGCGTATGATAGCTCGTTGGAAAGGTATCATCGAGGAGATTCATTTTGGGGGCTCAATCATGCCTTTTATTATCATTGAGAACCTCGATATCGAAAAACCTTCATTTGGGCCATCAAAATGGCCCCAGAAGTTAAAAACTGCTAAAAATAGTAAATTGCCAAAATTTCCAGAAAATTGTTTTGAGCTAGTCGAAAAAGGTGGGTGGCCACCAATATCCTCTTGGATCAGAAAATTTATACATATTGTTGAGACTTAGTTCATTTCCCATGATTCTTCCCATCATTCCTTCCATCATTTAGTCATCCAGTCAATCATCCATGAGCATGCACACACCCATTGAGCTATCCTTGATATCTTCATGACTATACCAGAACCTGTATCCATAGACATTTCTATGTTTGTGTATCTGGTTAGCTTGGGATATGGACTGGAGAAGCGATTTGTTAGACCTGTGGGATATTGAAGAGGCAGGTTGTTAGGACCGTGAGCAATCTCTCTCTGGGTGAGAGAATTTCTAGGAATTGATTTTCTGAAGATGTTGAACTACAGCTACAGTTCTCTAAGACTTCATGTCTGGCCTATTGCTAAAGCCTAAAAAGGAAGTGGGGCAACCAAAGGACTGTTGAGTAGAGAAGGGGCACACTTCCTGGGGTGTGACAGGCATGTGGGGAATGAGGGATTATAGGATGTTAGTTTGAGTTGACACCTGTGATAGAGTCTTTCTTGTTGTCCATGAGCCATTATCCTGGTTAGGAATCCTTTTACCCAGGTGGATTTTAGTCCCATCTCAGGGGTGACCCACTGCTGAGAGTGATGAGCAGTTTGGCCTAAGGCTGGGAGGTTCATGGAAGGTCTGCACACAGTTGGTGACATTCTTACCAAGATACGTGTCAATTGTGTGATAAATTTACATGTTGCATTGTTATTTACATGTGTATTTTTATGGGTTTATCTTATGTGTGGTTATAACTATCTGTATATTTATGGGTATTTCCTGTATATGTTGCATGTATACGTTTACTGTTATTTCAGTGTCAATCCGTGCATTTACATATGTATTTGGTTGTTTACGTTATATATATGCAAGAGTTTTGTCTGTATATATTTTAATTGCATGCAGTACAAAACATTTATGTGGCATATCTCATTTAGATGTTGGGCATGTTATAGTATGTTCCATAGAGAGAACGTAAGAGTTCTCTGACATAGCGTGGCATGACATGGATGGCTGGGGACGTTACAATATGGTATCAGAGATTCAGTTTTCAATGATGAGCCTAGATGGGCCG
Organism: Picea glauca; assembly: GCA_000966675.3. Classification (NCBI taxonomy): domain Eukaryota; kingdom Viridiplantae; phylum Streptophyta; class Pinopsida; order Pinales; family Pinaceae; genus Picea; species Picea glauca. The sequence continues at coordinate 124,598 of JZKD02S0698712.1, read as the reverse complement.
AACAAGTTGAGTTGAAGGGAAATTTCACATAGAATATATTTTGAAGTGGCCAAATTTTGAGTTGTAGAGCATCCATGGTAATATTTAGAAGCAACGATGGGGAATTGGGAAAGCCCCAGTTTATGTTGTTAAATTCATAAGAAAATTGAGAAATTTGGCCATGTGGTGAGATATTATTGATTTAATATCTGTTCTATCAAATTCAGACCTGTAATTAGTCGAATTTGAAGTTACAGTGAAGCCATGTCAGTTGGAGCAAGTTTTGTAATTAAGATTCTCAATTCGTAAATTAATTTTGGGAAAAATCCGTTCCAGAAATGTCAACCCACAAGGATTTGTTGTTGTAGAGGTTGAATTGGTGTTATCGGGGTGAAATTGAATGAATTTCGTGGTTGCAAAATGTCTATGGTAAATTGGGGAAAAAGTTAAGAAAAATCCCCAATTTCTGCAGCGGAATTCACGAGGAATTGATGCGCATAAAAATGAATGTGCTCAGGTGGGCACACTAAAAATGCATTATGCACAGTAAAAGCCTGAGATATGTAAGAATTGGGCACTGCACGAAAAAATGTTAGCATGCGGGTGTGCGCACTAAAATTTGGTACCATGTGGAAAAATAGTGGTGTGCTAGTGCACACACTAAATTTTGACACCGCGTGGAAAAATGTTGGTGTGCGGGTTGTTGGATCATGTTGTCATTGATGCCAATGGTTTGATTATTTGGGAGATTGTTGGATCATATGTCATTGATGTAAATGGTTTGGCTTGATTGATGTCAAGTAATTGATTGATTGATGATTGATGAACAATGAATATGCATTGATGAGAATGATAGATGTCCAAGTGGAAACCAATTGATAAAGATGGATCATTGATATGATTCCCTTGATGAGAATGATATATGTCCAAGTGGAAACCAATTGATAAATATAGATCATTGATATGATTCCCTTGATGAGAATGATAGATGTCCAAGTGGAAACCAATTGATAAAGATGGATCATTGATATGATGCATTGATGAAGATGGATCAATGAGTTGTCATTGATACATGATGCATAGTTGATATATATGGTGCAATGGTGAATTGATGCAAAGATGAATCGTTATTGTTTTATCATGGTTGATAAGGTGCACAAATGGATGAACTCCAAAGTGGTCCCCTTATGGTGAAATCCCTCACAGGAAGAAGCTTTACGGATTGTGTTATCCTAGAAGAACGGTTGGAGGACCCATGCTTGCATGTGGATTAATGAGATGAAGATCAATGAATTTGTTGGTGAAACTATCCTAGATGGATAGTGCTTGACATGTCATTTCCGGTGGTGTGTGGAATGTCACATAACTCCTCACAGTTTGAGAGTTATGGCTCTACGAAGTTGAAGGACCCCCATATGATGGCTTGAAGCCCCAAAAGGTCAAAGAAGTCAAACTTCTTGAAAATAAGAAATCATCATTTAAATGATAAAGTAAAGTGACAAAATCAAAGAAAGATTATTTAAAAGATAAAATGGAGTGACAAAATCAAGAAGGAATATTTAAATGATAAAGTATTGGAGAGCTTTCTATTCATGGAAAGTGGTTAACCCTAAAATAAGGAAAATAGGTTAAGTAACCTAGAAATGGGTTAAGTAACCTAAAATTGGGTTAAGTGACCTAGAAGATGAAAGTATAAATAAGAAGCTAGGATCTCTTGTAAAATGCACATTAAGTGAGAATCCTTTTTGTGGATCAATGAAGAGCTTCTTGGTAATATATTTTAGAGTATTGATGGAGAGCTTCTTGTGAGAGCATCTTTTTGGTATGGATCTCTTGAGCTTGATTGAAGATCTATTCTAAGGAAGAGAGTGAGAGGAGGATGTCATGGACACATCAATTTTTTGGTAATGTTGGAGATGTTGATGACAAAAGTCTTGTATTCATAGAAAACCCTATTTTCTGATATCCACATGGGCTGTCTGTGTATAGGGTGAATGTACATGTGGGTTGGCTGTGTATAGGGTGAGTGTACATGCGGGCTGACTGTGTACATGGAGCGTGGAGTGGATAAAATAATAGAGATTTTTGTTTGAGCTGGTGACAAGCTCTTGGATGATGAGGCAGGTTCCAAATCTGCATTCTATGGCCTCAGATCTATCATTGAGACACTGGTATGGTTACATTAATGTCTTGATGGATACTATTGTTTGATGTGTTGTGAATGCTTAGGGAATTCTTGGTATGGCTTCTATTATGTGGCTCAGTTTGTTTGATTTTTGGTTGATGGAGTGAGCAACACTCTTTTGATTCAGTAGTGACATGATTTCTATGGTATACTAGTTATTTATACATGATTGAGATATCATTCATATTGATTTGTTGTGGAGCATGAGCAAGCTATTGGAGAGCTTGGATGTGT
>JZKD02S0698712.1:108315-122150 GCA_000966675.3 Picea glauca | reverse complement strand
AATGATAGATGTCCAAGTGGAAACCAATTGATAAAGATGGATCATTGATATGATGCATTGATGAAGATGGATCAATGAGTTGTCATTGATACATGATGCATAGTTGATATATATGGTGCAATGGTGAATTGATGCAAAGATGAATCGTTATTGTTTTATCATGGTTGATAAGGTGCACAAATGGATGAACTCCAAAGTGGTCCCCTTATGGTGAAATCCCTCACAGGAAGAAGCTTTACGGATTGTGTTATCCTAGAAGAACGGTTGGAGGACCCATGCTTGCATGTGGATTAATGAGATGAAGATCAATGAATTTGTTGGTGAAACTATCCTAGATGGATAGTGCTTGACATGTCATTTCCGGTGGTGTGTGGAATGTCACATAACTCCTCACAGTTTGAGAGTTATGGCTCTACGAAGTTGAAGGACCCCCATATGATGGCTTGAAGCCCCAAAAGGTCAAAGAAGTCAAACTTCTTGAAAATAAGAAATCATCATTTAAATGATAAAGTAAAGTGACAAAATCAAAGAAAGATTATTTAAAAGATAAAATGGAGTGACAAAATCAAGAAGGAATATTTAAATGATAAAGTATTGGAGAGCTTTCTATTCATGGAAAGTGGTTAACCCTAAAATAAGGAAAATAGGTTAAGTAACGTAGAAATGGGTTAAGTAACCTAAAATTGGGTTAAGTGACCTAGAAGATGAAAGTATAAATAAGAAGCTAGGATCTCTTGTAAAATGCACATTAAGTGAGAATCCTTTTTGTGGATCAATGAAGAGCTTCTTGGTAATATATTTTAGAGTATTGATGGAGAGCTTCTTGTGAGAGCATCTTTTTGGTATGGATCTCTTGAGCTTGATTGAAGATCTATTCTAAGGAAGAGAGTGAGAGGAGGATGTCATGGACACATCAATTTTTTGGTAATGTTGGAGATGTTGATGACAAAAGTCTTGTATTCATAGAAAACCCTATTTTCTGATATCCACATGGGCTGTCTGTGTATAGGGTGAATGTACATGTGGGTTGGCTGTGTATAGGGTGAGTGTACATGCGGGCTGACTGTGTACATGGAGCGTGGAGTGGATAAAATAATAGAGATTTTTGTTTGAGCTGGTGACAAGCTCTTGGATGATGAGGCAGGTTCCAAATCTGCATTCTATGGCCTCAGATCTATCATTGAGACACTGGTATGGTTACATTAATGTCTTGATGGATACTATTGTTTGATGTGTTGTGAATGCTTAGGGAATTCTTGGTATGGCTTCTATTATGTGGCTCAGTTTGTTTGATTTTTGGTTGATGGAGTGAGCAACACTCTTTTGATTCAGTAGTGACATGATTTCTATGGTATACTAGTTATTTATACATGATTGAGATATCATTCATATTGATTTGTTGTGGAGCATGAGCAAGCTATTGGAGAGCTTGGATGTGTTGTGACTGGCTGTGGGTCAGTTTGGACAGTGGAAGACAGAAGAGAAAGTGATTGCAGGTTGCAAAGGATCTGAGCATGTGAAGAAAAGCAAAACCCTAGTTTCTTATAAGAATACGTTTGTTGCATTATACAATGGTCACATTCACACGCAGGCTGTATTGAGTCAGGGTGAGTGCACACACAGGCCGCACTACTGACAGGTCATGTACATGTTGACAGATTGATATCTGTTGAAGATTTTTGCCTCATCTCAATTGGTGCTAAGGGTGTAAGTTGAGTCTTTCATTATAAAGCAGGTGCTCTTACAGAGTTGTACTCTATTCAGTTGTTGCTGATAAACCCCAAGGATTGTAGGCTGTAATAAAAAGAAAATTGTACATATATCTTGTGTTCTTTGTGTTCATTATGGTGATGACTTGTTGATGATATATTGTTGATATATGTTGCTGATATGTGCTCACATCTAACTGGTTATAAATGACAGCAATGGGTAATGAATAAATGTTGAATGCTAATTGATGCATTTTTGTGCAAGAGGGAAGTTTTGGGAAAAAGAGCCCCACACTCATTCACCCCCCCCTCTAAGTGTGGTAGGTGTGTCCAACACGGGTGTGCACACTAAATTTTGGGCCCTGCGTGGAAAAATGTTGGTGTGCGAGTGTGCACACTAAATTTTGTCTCTGCATGGAAAAATAATGATGGTGCTTGTGGTGTACACAGTATTGGCAGAGTGCAAAGGAGTTTGGTTGGTGCATGCGCAATGTGGGTATATGTTGTCACACGACAGTTTAGTTAATGGTGTGTGCAGAGTATTTGTGTGCGGTGGGGTCGTACTTAACTTTGACATGGTGCAACACGTAGAGTGAAATGCACGCGAAATATCAACGTGTGATACAAAAACTATGTGCAATAGGTAATAGTGCAAGAACCAAAGCTGCGCGCGGTGGATGTTGGCACGTGACATAAAAGTAGTGCACGCAAGTTATTGGCACGGAAAAGAGGTGATACACATTGGTTTTAAAGTGTGCGAAGCATGATTTACCTTGTGTTGTTGTTGTGCATGGTGAATATGGGTTTGTAGGTTGAAATTTGTGCGCACAAAGTTGTTTGGAGGGTGAATAACAACAGAAAACCAATGATTTTTTTGTGATGTTTTATATCATTTGAACGTCATCTTTTTACAATGCGTTTTTGAGGCCCTTAAGATTGTTTTTAAGCACTCGAAAACCACGAGAAAAGAGTGTGCAAAGGCACACTATGTCTCTACAAATCAAATCAAATATCTCGGAGAGAGATTTCTAATGGTGTAAACTGTTCGTCAAACAGAGCTTTTATGAGAAAGTTATAGCACAAACAGTGGAGGGTAAATTTTAAGACCCATCTGACTTCAAAGAGCCATAACTTTCTGCTGCGGAATCATATTGAGGCACAGGAGAACTCAATGGAAAGATATTGAACCATAGAAGCCATTCTAAGAGCTGGATTAAATTTCTAGGCATTTTAAAAGTGTTTAATATGGAAAATAAGGTACATGTATCATACCAGTTACAATATGGTATTTTGGTCTAGAATTTCAATAGGCTGTAATTAGTAGCCCATAACCCAAAATGAGGTGAAACTTGGAAAAAATATCCATAATATGTATATGAGGAAACCCAATTGATATCCTATGAAAATTCCAAAGTATTAGGTGCAAAAATGCATATTACAGTGCAAAGTTGTGCCAAGTTAAAAAATGAACCAAAAAAATTAATTGGCAATTTTTAAATAGCCATAACATTTTTCCAAGACTCAGAATTGATCATGGGAGTAGGCATTGGAAAGGTATTGGACAGTGGAATCTAAATATCCACTCAGAAAATTGATTTGGGCATTCAAATTCCTAGGAAACCAGAAGAAATAATTCTGATATATTAGAACCAAAATGGTTCATAGTTTTCATGAAATTGTTGAAATAGTTAGCCCCACAAAGTCTTGTTGGCTACACATTTTGCAGAGCTAACAACAACTAGATCAGATCAAGATCAGTTTATATTCTAGAGTAATGGAAGAGGCACAGGGAACTTACAGTCAGGAGGATGAGATTAGAGGGATGGATTTCCATTTGGGCATTGAAGGAACAAACTCCACTAGACATGGAGAAGGAATGGATGAAAACATGAATATGGCAGAGACCATTAAATATTTGCAAAAGGATGTCCAAATCCATAAATATGATAATGAATGGATTATGAGAGATAAGGAGCAACATGATGAATTCAACATGAAGTTATTGCAGAGATTGAACATAATAGAAAATAAATTGGATAAGGGGAGTGGCTCAAGACAATATGGAAGTCACAAGCCTCCTGGTGAGAAAAGAAGAACCATAAGTGTTAGAAAACATCACCATCACTCCCCGAGGCATTCCAATAAGATATCACACAACAAATCAAGTCCATCCCCTGTTAGGAAGCATAAGGGGTCTGGGGTGGATGAGCTATGAGGAGAAATGAACAAAATCAAACCTCCTACATTTGATGGTGAGCACAAGAAGGATGAAGAATTAGAGACATGGTTTTTGGGCATGATGAAGTATTTTCAATTTCATAATTATTCTTCTGATGTAGAAGGTATAATTTATATCTATCAACTCAAGGGAAAAGAATCCATGTGTTGGGATCAACTTGTGCAGGTGCATCACATTAAAGGGAAAAGTGTTACTTGGAGGGAATTAAAGAAGTATTTTGAGAAGAAATACTTGACTAAGAGATATTATGACAAGAAAATGAAAGATTTCTTTGAACTACAACTTGGGAGTATGACAATAGATGAATATGAAAGAAGGTTTTTCGAACTGCTAAAGTATGTCTCTTTCATCAAGGATGAGACAGTTAAGATTCAGAGGCATTTGAGTGGATTGCCATCATTCATAAGTGAAAAAATACAGTATGATGATCCAAAGACATTGGAGGAGACTATAAGGTGAGCTAAATTCCTATATGATCAAAAAAAAGCAAGGCCAACTTTCCAAAATGCTTTATAAGACAAAAATAAGTTCAATATGGATCAGAGGAAGAAGGGAGCTAAGCCACCATTCTTCAAAAATAATCCACAGGAACAAAAAACTCCTAGAGAACCCAGAACGATTGAGACAAGGGGTCAAAGGCCAAGACAACCACCTATTCAATGTTGGGGTTGTAAAGGAGATCATATGTATAGAGATTGTCCTCACAAAGGTGAAAAATTGAGAACTGTTCACAATGTACAACAAGATGAAACAGTGGAGGACATGGGAAAAAATGTACCAAGGATCTATTCAGCCTTGGACAACAACCAAGCAGAGTATCAGTCACATATGATTGAGGTGGAAGGTATGAACAACAACCATACCATTGCTATTTTAATTGATTTGGGAGCTAGTCATAGTTATATAGATCCTATGATGGTGGGAATTTTTCAATTGCCAAGAAGTAAGCATGGAAAATCTTGGTTGGTGCAGCTGGCTACCGGAGCTAAAATAAAAGTTTATGAGATGGTTAAATCATGTCTTATGGACATGAATGGAATGAACACTAGGGAAGATTTGAACACCTTACCTTTAGGTTCCCATGACTATATAATTGGAATGGATTGGTTGGACCAACATCATGATGTCCTAGACTGACATAACAAGGCATTTAATTGATTGGATGAGGAAGGGAACCTAAGAAGAGGGCAGAGAATTCCTAGGGCAATAACCATCAGAGAGATTTCATCATTACAGCTGAAGAAATGTTATAGAAAAGGGTTTCAAACATTTGCAGCTCATATGGAAGAGACACCTAAATATAAGGTGCCAAATTTGGAGGATTATGCAGTCCTGGAATAATTTGAAGATGTGTTCAAGGAGGTACCAAGACTACCTCCAAAGAGAGATATTGTTTTCTCTATAAATTTAATGCCTGGAGTAGATCCAGTGTGAAAGACTCCTTACAGAATGAGTACACCAGAGTTGAAGGAGTTGAAAATGAAACTTGAAGAACTTATGAAGAAGGGGTATATATGCCCAAGTGTGTCACCTTGGGGTGCCCTAGTCTTGTTTGTGAAGAAGAAAGATGGAACATTAAGATTGTGCATTGATTTCAAATAGATAAATAAAGTGACTGTTAAGAACAAGTATCCCCTGCCAAGGATTGATGATCTTTTTGATCAATTGAAGGATGCAAAGATATTTTCAAAGATATATCTCAGGTCAGGATACCATCAGATAAGGAATAAAGAGGAATATATCATCAATATCGCCTTTAGGGCAAGGTATGGTCATTATGAGTTCACAGTGGTTCCATTTGGGTTGTCAAATGCATCAGCTGTTTTCATGTGCTTAATGAATGCTTTGTTCCGAGAATATTTAAACAAGTTTGTCATTGTATTTTTGGATGACATTCTTAAATATTCTAAGTCAGAGGAAGAGCATGAAAATCATTTGAGGATGGTGTTGCAAGTATTAAGGGAGAATCAATTGTATGCCAAATTGAGCAAGTGCTCATTTTATCAGAAGCAAATTCATTATTTGGAACATATCATTTCAAAAGAGGAGATAACAGTGGATCCTCAAAGGATAGAAGCCATTAGAGAATGGTCAGTGCCAAAGAATGTGACAGACATCATATCATTCATGGGCCTTGCAGGATACTACAGAAGATTTATTGAAGGATTTTCAAAGATTGCACACCCAATCACTTCCTTGAAAGAAAGGGTGTGAAGTTTCAGTGGACATTGAATTGTGAAAAGAGTATCCAACACTTGAAACAATTATTAACCAATGCTCCAATATTAAGGATTGTAGACCCAAATGAAGACTTCATTGTATGCACAGATGCATGTAAAGAAAGACTTGGTGGATTCCCCAGTCAAAATGGGTTTGTTATATGTTATGAGTCAAGGAAGTTAAAGGAGCATGAAAGACACTATGCCACTCATGATTTGGAGATGGCAGCCATAGTGCATGCCTTGATGAAATGGATACACTACCTCATGGGGAAATGGTTTGAGCTTAAGAACAGACCATAATGGTCTGAAATATTTATTTGATCAACCAAATCTAAATGCTAGGCAAAGCAGATGGTTAGAATTTCTAAGTGAATATGACTTTGATATAAAGCATATCAAGGGGAAAGAGAACAAAGTGGTTGATGCACTCAGAAGAAGAGTGCATGAATTGCATGCTACAACCATTAGCATGTACCAATCAGAGTTGAAAGACAAAATTATAGAGGCTACCAAATCAGATTTGCAATACAAGGAATTAGTGGCAAAATTACAAGAAGGTATTTTGGAGTAGAAAATTGAGGAATATAAGCTAGATAATGATGAAATTCTCATGTACAGGGGCAGAATTTATGTACCAAATTCTCATGAATTGAAAAGTATCATATTGAGGGAAATGCATAATGTACCTTATGCTGGACACCCAGGTTATCATAAAACTATTGCAACTATCAAAAGACAATATTATTGGCAAGGCATGAAGAAAGAGGTTGTTGATTTTATTGCCAGATGTTTGGAATGCCAAAAGGTAAAGGCTGAGCATAGACACCCAACTGGTTTTCTACAACCATTACCCATTCTTGAGTGGAAATGAGAAGTTGTAACAATGGATTTAATCACCAAACTTCCCATAACAAACAAGCAACATGATTATATCATAGATGTGGTGGATAAGCTTACTAAAACTACCCATTTTATTCCAGTTAAGCTCACTCACAAGGAAGCCAACATTGTTGATCTTTATATGAAGGAAATTTCTAGATTACATGGAATACCCAAGAAAATTGTGTCTGACAGAGATCCAAAATTTACCTCAAAATTTTGGAAGGGATTATTTAATGGATTTGGAACAAATCTGAATTTTAGTACAATGTATCTTCCAGAATCGGAAGGACAAACAGAGAGGGTAAATCAAGTGATTGAAGATATGTTGAGGATGTATGTGATGGATAAACTATCAAAATGGGAAGAGTACCTACACTTGGTAGAGTTTGATTATAACAATGGGTACCAATCATCCCTAAATATAAACCCATTTGAGGCACTTTATGGAAGAAAGTGCAACACACCAGTAAGCTGGGATAACCCAATAGATAGAGCAGTGGTTGGACCAGATTTTCTCAAGGAAATGGAGGAGCAAATGATAAAAATAAATCAAAATTTAAAGGCAGCCCAAGACAGACAAAAAATATATGTTAATAAGGGAAAAACTCAAAGGGAATTCAAAGTGGGAGACCATGTATTCTTGAAAGTGAAGGCCAACAGAAGTTCCCTGAAGTTGGGAAATTGTTCCAAGATGGAAACTTGCTATTGTGGGCCATTTGAAATTCTAGAGAGGATTGGTCCAGTAGCTTATATGATTGCATTTCCTACATCTATGTCTATTGATAATGTATTCCATGTATCATTACTCAAGAAATATATACCTAATGCTAATCATGTTATTGATTGGAATATGATTCAGGTGGAGCAAGAAGGCACTTTTCAAGTGCATCTGGTACACATTATGGACTAGAAAATCAAACAGCTTCAGAATTGAGCCATAGGGCTTGTAAAGGTCCAATGGACCTAGTGCAGTCCTGAGGATGCTACTTGGGAGCATGAGGATGCAATACAGGCATAATACCCACATCTTTTTTAGGATTTTTGAAATTTTGTTGTATATGGGTACACGATACACTGAGGACAGTGCATAAATAAGGGGAGGGGATTGTAATATCCCTGGGCCGAACCCAATTGTAATTTAAATGAAAATTTACTTAAGTTGGTGAGTTGTTTGATATCATTTTGTATGCACATTTCATGGCATAGTGCACGCTTGTACTACGCAGTAAAATGATGAAGTGTGCACATTCCTGGATACCGCCCGCAACAACTTGAGTGCAGGCGATATTAAGGCCAGGTAGCCTTTGTGTATATGCTGCATTTTATAGGATGGTGAGCCAGTCATTATAAGCTAGGGTGCTTATGTTTGGATTAGGATAGAGAGCCTATATGTTAAAACTACATGAAATGCGCCTATTTTTGTATATATGTCTCATCATTGTTGGGCATGTGTTATATTCTTTTCATGTGTGTGTGGGTGCATCAGATTCAACAACTACATCTGACGATACCTCTAGCAAATTTTTCTATGTTTAGCGGTTTTCTAAATTAATCATGGAATAAGGGATTAGGGTTTTGGTATCTATGGAATACCTAAAAACATTGTATATATCTTTGTGTACTATGTGTATAAATCTCTGTGTACTATGTGTATGAGCCATTGATTAAATTATGTTTTTCTTAAGAATCTATATGCATTGCTTTACTTCACAGGTTTAAAAATGACATGTGGTATCAGATCTTGTTTTTGGCTTCAGAGGGACGCCTTTGTTGTTCAGGGTTTGGCTCGATCTTGATAGGTCAATTTTATCTTGGATTTGTGATAAACCTGAGTTTAGTGGGATATTTTGCAGTGGAGATTCGAGTATAGAAAGAGGAATGGCGATCTCATCTAGAATCGAGATAGAGAAGTTCAACGGTAAAAAAATTGAGCTATGGAAGCTCCAGATGGAGGACCTTCTTGTAGACAAAGAACAATGGATCGTTGTGGATCTTGGTACACAACCTACCTGTATGCAACATACTGGCATACAATCGATTGATACATAACCTACTAGTAAACAAAGTACTAGTACACCACCTCTTGGTATGTCGAAGGAAGATTGGGAGAAGTTGGACATAAGAGAAAGGAGTACTATTCGACTCTTCCTGGCAGATTCGTTGTTGTTGAATGTCTCCGGAGAATCTACAGCCAAGGAACTATGGGATAAGTTAGGGAATTTGTATCAATCAAAGTCCCTCGTAAACAAGTTGTTTCTTTGAAAGAAGTTGTATCATCTTAGGATGGAAGATGGAGATTCGGTGACAGAACATCTAAATGCCTTTAATACTCTAGTAAGTCAACTTGTCTCTATTAATATTATGATTGCAGAAGAAGATAAGTTTATTACTTTGTTATTCTGTTTTCTAGACTCTTGGGATAATTTGTTTGTAGCAATTGGTAGTACCACTCAATCTACGTTGAAGTATGAGGATGTAGTTGCATCACTTTTATCTAAAGAGATGAGGCAAAAAATCATGGATGGTCATAGCACATATGCTTTATTTGTAAGAGGTCATACCCAAGACAAGAATCTTGGTAATTCTTCGGGGGGGAGACCTAAATCTACAGGTAGATCTAAGTCTCTAGGAAAATATTTGAGGAAATGTTGGAAGTGTGGTAAAACAGGGCATTATAAGAAAGATTGCAAGTCTAAGAAAGGTTGATAAACCAAAGGGGCATGATAGTACCTCTTTCGCAGAGGCAAAAACGTCCACTGAAGAAGGAGGTGATGTTTACCTGGAATCTACAGGTACACATGCAGATCGTGATGTATGGTTGAACGACTTAAATGCGTCATACCATATGACTCATCACAGGGAGTGGTTCTCTGAATATGAAAAATACGATGGTGGTGATGTATTCCTAATAGATGACTTGACAACCAAAATCATGGGACATGAAATGGTCAAGTTGCTACTAAAATATGGAGGGATTAGAACTCTCCCTCGAGTTCTGCACATTCCAAAATTAGCAAGGAGCCTAATATCTATAATCTAGTTGGATGATGTAGGAGTGAATACTGTATTTGGAAATGGCACTTGCAAGATGGTATGAGGAGCAATGGTTTTGATGAGGCGATTTCAGTGTGGAACTCTGTAAAAGTTGTTAGGAAGCACTTATACTAATCGGTGTAACAATTTTGTTGTCCCTGAGCAAAGAAATGAATGAGACAAGACCAATACTGTCCCAGAAAAGAAGACCATGTTGTGGCATCAAAGACTGGGACATATTGGAGAAAAGGGCCTTCGAACACTATACGGTAAAGGTATGGTTGAAGGTATGTCTAATTTCACTCTAGATTTTGATTTCTGTGAACATTGCATATATGGTAAACAAAATCAAGTAAGATTACCATATGGTGCTACAAGAGGAAAGGGGATCTTAGAGTTGATAAATAATGATGTGTTTGGACCTGTTCCTATTCTGTCACTAGGTAAATCTATGTATTATGTTTCATTCATAGATGATTTATCAAGGAACATGTGGATTTATTTTCTTAGAAAGAAATATGAGGTATTTGATAAATTTAAAGAGTTTAAGGCTCTGGTAGAAAATCAGATAGAGAATAAAATAAAGGTATTGAGGATAGATAATGGTGGATAATTCTGCAGAAATGAATTCGAATAATTATGTAAGAAGTGTGGTATATAAAGGCATAAGACTACTCCATGCACACCTCATTAGAATGGAGTTGTAGTAAGGATGAACATGACATTGATGGAAAAATCAAGGAGCATGCTCAGTGGTGCCGAGTTAGGACAAGAATTCTGGGTAGAGGCAATGGGTACAACATGCTACCTGGTCAATCGATCACCTTCATTAGCATTGGATGATAAAAATCCACACGAGGTATGGAATGGAAAGAAACCCTCTCTTCAACATCTTAGAGTGTTTGGTTGTGATGCTTATGTACATGTTCCAAAAGAAAATAGGAGTAAGTTGGATAAAAAGGATGAAAAGTGTATCTTTATTGGTTATAAAGATGGTGTGAAAGGTTATAAGATTTGGAAACCAGAAACCAAGAAGACTGTTTACAGTCGAGATGTTGTCTTCAGAGAGGTAAAAGATGATTCCAAACATGAATTCCTACCAGGGCCAGAAGAACCTGAGAAAATAGAGTTGGAGTTGGATGATGAAAAATTTGAATCATCTGAAGAAGATGACACAGAATGAGAAGAAGAACCTCATACGTCGGTATTGAGGAGATCAGTGAGAGAAAGAAGCCAACCAAAAAGGTATAGTCCACCTGATTTCCATTCCAATTTTTATTTATCTATTACTGATGATGATCCCATAACTGTTAGGGAAGCAGTGAATTTATAGGATAGTAAACTATGGAAGAAGAACATGGTTGAAGAAATGGATTCCTTGGATAAGAATGAGGCATGGGATATATTTGAGTTGCAAGCTGGAAGAAAATATGTTGGTAGAAAATGATTGTTTAAGAAGAAGTTTATTGCAGAAGGAAAAGTGGAGAAATGCAAAGCCCGGTTAGTAGAAAAAGGTTATTCCCAGGTAGAGGGAATTGACTTTGGTGAGATTTTTTCTCTTGTTGCTAATTTAACTTCTATTAGATTTATTTTATCTATTGTTGTTGCGTTTGATATTGAAGTGGACCAGATGGATGTGAAGACAACATTCCTACAAGGGAATCTGGAGGAAGAAATCTACATGAATCAACCAGAAGGATTTTTAGTAAAGGGAAAGAAAGAGCTAGTCTATAAGCTAAAGAAATCACTATATGGTATGAAGAAATCACCTAGGATGTGGTACCAAAAATTTGACACATACATCCTTGGATTGGGATTTGTGAGAAGCAAGGTTGATCACTATGTATATTCCAAGCAGGTTGGTAATCACTTCATTTATGTAGTGTTGTATGTTGATGACATGTTGTTGGTAGGAAATAACATGGATGTTATAAAGGAGGTGAAATCGTAGCTATCCTCCAAATTTGACATGAAGGATCTTGGTGCTGCTAACTTCATTTTGGGAATGGAAATTAAAAGAGATCGTGCAAATAAGAAACTATGGTTGAATCAGAGAAAATATGTTGAGACAATATTGCAGAGGTTTAATATGCATGGAAGTAAACCGGTCAAGGTTCCTATTCCTATAGGTGTAAAGTTATCTGCAGATCAGTGTCCCAAGACACAGAAAGAAGAAGAGGACATGTCCCATGTTCCATATGCCAGTGCAGTTGGCAGTTTGATGTATGCAATGGTCTATACTAGACCGGACATTGCACATGCAGTGGGACTTTTGAGTAGGTATAGGTCAAAACCAGGGAAGGAGCATTGGAAAATAGTAAAGAGGGTCTTCAGGTATTTGCATGGAACTACCAATTATGTATTGTGCTACCAAGGAAGATCGAGATTGGACAAAGTGTTGGACATGCATGGCTTTGTTGATGCAGACTGGGTTTGAGATCTAGATCACAGAAGATCTACAACAAGGTATGTGCTTAACCTATTTGAAGGAGCAATCAGTTGGATGAGAAAAATACAGGATGTAGTGGCACTCTCAACTACAGAAGCTGAATACATGGCAACCACTCATCCAAGCAAGGAAGCAGTATGGTTACAGAGATTGTGTTCAGGCATTGGGTTGGTACAACAAGCAGTGAGATTAGATTGTGATAGTTAGAGTGAAATATTCCCAAAAACGTACCCATCTTATCATTCGAAGACAAAGAATATTGATGTGCAGTATCACTTTGTTAGAGACATGGTCGAGGAAAAGAAGGTGTTGCTGGAAAAGTTGACACTTTGAAGAATGTTGCAGATTCATTGACAAAGTCTGTGAGCACAAAAGACTTCTCCTGGTGTAGAGTAACAATGGGAATTTCTTTCCTATATTGTTGACTATATAATCCTATTGATCCTTGGATGCAAAGAAAATAACAAGTGGGAGAATGTTGGGTATGTGTTATATTATTTGCATGTGTGTGTGTGGGCGCGTCAGATTCAACAACTGCGTCTGACGATCCCTATAGTAGTGCTCTTTGTGTTGTGTGCATTGGGTGCTTCCTAGGGGGTTCCCAGAGGGGGCCAGGTATGCCCCCCCCCCCCAAATTATGCAAAGCATTCGGGGCAACGCCCCGAAATTGTCTTTTGGACATTTTTTGCTATTTTTAGCGAATTTTTCTATTTTTAGCAGTTTTCTAAATTAATCCCGGATTAAGGGATTAGGGTTTTTGTATCTACGGAATACCTAAAAACATTGTATATATTGTATGTTGAATGGAGAAATTCGATATAATGAATATAAGAAAGGTTTTCCTCAGTTGAGGGTTTCCGGTATAAATCTTTGTGTACTATGTGTATGAGCCATGGATTAAATTATGTTTTGCTTAAGAATCTATATGCATTTCATTACTTCACAGGTTTAAAACTTACAATCATTAATATAAAATACATCGTTACAGGCACACCGACCACGATAAAAGAGTATGGGGGACTAAACTCCACTAGTTAGGGAAATGGAGGGCTAAAAGTTAAGGAAAATGGATAAGCTAGGGAGCTTAAGGCAAAAATGAATATTATATTAATATTTATTAAATTATAAAGTATGGATAATTATTTTATCCTAAGTTCTAAAAATGATCTGGATTATTTTCGGCAATAAATGAGAGCGGAGATATAATAAAGAAATGCACAGAGATATTGCAAATATTCAATAATATAACAGAAATGTATCAGAGATGCAACCATAAACATAGATATACAGTAATACACGAT
>JZKD02S0698712.1:16396-34525 GCA_000966675.3 Picea glauca | reverse complement strand
TTTGCTATCTTTTTCCTCCTTTGAATAGTACCCCTACCCCTCCTTTTATAGGCTAGGAGGAGCTAGGGTTTTTGGCAAACTCTCGGCCATGCATGGCTCGGAGTCCCAGTTAACTGACAAAAAGCCTCGTGTCCTGGCGGAAACTTTCCTGATTTTTTTCTTTGTTAGGTACCCGCGGGCTGTTTTGGATTAGCCCACGGATGCCCGCGTGCAGTATAAGGACAGCAAGCGGATGCCCGCGCCCAGTGAGAAGTTAGGGCGCGGGTTGCTTGTTCTAAGTGGTTTTTTGAGGATTTGTTTAGCATGGCTTTGGCTAGGAAGAGGCATGAGTTGGCCTGATGCCAGGTAAACCTGTGTGGTGCATTTTAGGGTTATAACAAGTCCTCCCTATCACCTCCCTACCATCCTATTTTATAAATCTTTTCTATTGAAACTCATTACAGTGATATAGTGTTCAATAATGGCATAGCAGACTCATCACTGTTTTGCCACATTTCGTTGCTCTATTTGCCTCACTGCCTTTCTGCACACATGAATTGCACTGTCTATTCTTCTACCTTTTATTCTCTGTGCACCATGTCCATTCACTGCACAGTTCCTCTTCTGTTCAATTCAGCTACTGCACTCCCCTCCTTCTTCATGCATGAATCACCTTCAACAACAACAATCACAGCTACACCAACAACAGCCGCAACTCTTCTCGGTATCATGTACTTATAGCTTTGGTGCTACTTGTTCATGAAATGCAAGCAATCCCTCTACCTGCTCACACCACGTTCATATCCTCCACATGTCGAGTGCTCTGTCTGATCATCATGGTAACCCTTCAGCTTCTTTGGCAGTTTTCCCATGCGTTCAATATCATTGGATGTCATGCTGAGATTCCTCAGCCTCTCTAGAAGTCGAGACTCTTCATCTTCTCTATCTTAGATGAGGTTATCCTTTCTATTTTCATCTACAGACTTCAATCCCCTTCCATATGTCAATCGCCTATATCAATAATCCTCAATACACTGGAAGATGCCTTGGGACTCTTCATCTTCTTTGGCGATCACACTCAGTCCTCTTTGAGTCCTCTGGCAGAGATCATCATTTGTTTTAGTTGTTACACTGAGAAGTGCAAAAGTAGCCCTTCGATGTTGTTCAACTTCACCTGAACCATTGGATTAATAATAAAGAATCTTGTTCCTGTTTCGCTGATTCATAATTCGACATTTCATGATCCCTATGTTGAAGCTTAGCACCTCTAGCTTATTCCTCCATCTTCCATCAATGTGCCCAATGGCTGTGACCACGCGCTTATGCATAAAGTGCTTTCATGATTTTTCATTTCGTGAATCTGGAGATGAGGCATCTCGACTGTCCAAGTCGCGATCCCCGAAACCCCAAAATGGAGCTTATCTGAATTGAATCCTTCCCTTCTCGTGACCACCGACAATGACCATAGGCTGTGCCAAAAAGGTGCTTCATATTTTGTGAGTTTCCACACCATGCTCCATTGACTCCAAGTCAGCAAAATTCCAATCGCTTTCCACTTGTCCTATGATTCGACGGTTCAGATCTGATCTTGATTCAACAACTCAAATCATATCGTGATTTCACATATCGCAATTTCGGCGTTCTTGTGGTTATGTTTCTTGCCTCTCCAAGTTGCGATTTGTGAAACTCTAAAATGGAGTCGAATCAATGGTCTAGATCACACCTTGATCTGACAGTTGCGATTAAATCACAATTTCGCATATCGCGATTTCAGTGGTTATGTTTCTTGCCTCTCCAAGTCATGATTCATAAAACTCTGAGATGGAGCTCAGATCAATGGTCTGCATTCTTGGTAATCCAATAGTTCTGATATTTTCGTGATCTCACATCACATTGTTCCTTAGATGGAGATTCTAGTCACTCTAGGTCACGATAGGCGAAACTTCGAGATGGAGCTCAGATCAACAGTCCTCGTTCTTGGTGATTTGATGGTCCTGATATTATCGTGAATTCGCATATTGCAAGTTTGAACCTCTTTCCTTTGGATTTCATGACTTGCGAAACTCTGAAATGGAGTCTTTGTGGTGCTCTAATATTTCGCCACACATCCTCTTGAACAACGGTCCACGACTGTCCCCGATGGACGACCAGGATTCCTTCACAGTTTGGGAGAGTTGGATGACTCTTGGACTTATCTTCCTTGCAATGTCACCATATCTAATGGCTATTGGGCCTTCGTAGATACCCCAAATCCTACGACCCAGATCTTCTCGCAATTTCACTACTTCGTGATTTCTTCCATCTTTGTGATTTCACTGCTTCGCGATTTCATCCACCTTGCGATTTTGTCACTTCACAATTTCGCCACTTTGTGATTTCGCCACTTCGATGGTGAAGTGTTTCGACACTTAAAATCCCGGTATCTGAAGCTCTAAAATGGATTTTACTCTTCCATTATCACTACGTTCCTGATCATGTTGATATTTTCCATTGTTGTTCTTGTCATCAATGACAAGCTTACTCCCAACTGTAAACCTTCCAACAATCTCCCCTTTTGGCATTGATGGAAACCCTGAATGGTTGCACTAATCTATTTGGACCTCCAACTATAGAATTTGATCCAGACAACTCCTTTTCTCCCCCTTTAACATCAATGTCAAAAAAAACATGCTTTCCCTAAGTTGTTGCAGTAATTTTAGGAGGTATCAGATATTAAGCCAACACAAACTCCCCCTGACGGGATGGACTCTCTTATTCGAGGCCTATAGATGTTTGTATCCAAGCCAGAGTCTTCTTTTTCTGATTCTTGGACCTGTTCATCTTCATCTTCCATTGTATCCTCTATAGAATACTCAAAAATTCTCACCTCTCTTACTCGGACTCCTTCATCAACCTTTTCTTCTCATGAGTGGATGATTCCCCCTGTCACTGTTATCTCTCGGTTGCTGACTCTTTTCCCCTTTTGTTCCTAAAGGTTAACTTTCCTTGACAAGGTGTTTCCTCTTGTTATCTCTACAAAATGCCATGTATATCATTTTCTAAAACAAAATGTTGTTGTTGAAGAGGTTGCTATCCCACTGACACTTTGCGTAATTGTTGCCTGTTACTGTTCAAACAACCCTTGGATCTCCGCATTGATTCTTATCGATTTCTAATGCTGCAATTTCATATTTCTTCCATGATGCATACAATCCAAGGTTTTATGTCCATATTCAATCACAAGAGAAAACTGCTACAACCACTCTCATACCTGCTTTTCTGTTTCACAGACAAAGGACCTGTATCAGGTTTCTTAGGAGTACTGATTTTTTTTTTGTTATATCCAATACCAGATTTGTCATTTGGTGATCTCTGACTATCCAAGATCTTATCCAGGGTCATGGAGCTATTTAAGGACTTGATTTGGGTGTCTTCCTTCTCAACCTTCAAGACTTCTGCTTCCTGTTTATGACATGGTTCTTCTCCTACTTCATCCATGGGGTTAATGCTAGTTGAACATACTTTTATTGTATCTAAATATTCTTCTTCACTTGTAGGGGAGGACTCAATTTCAACATTATTGTTTGTCCTTATGATTTTATTCACCAGTTGTCCTGAGTTTACATTTACCTTCCATTCTTTGGACGTGAGCACCTCTTCACTGCCTCTACCACACTTTTGACTTGAACTGAGTGAATTATGTTTCAGACCATCCACAACCAGAATGTACTGGGCATCTCATTTTTCATTACTCAAACTCACCATCCCTCTATCCTTGGTTTTACCTGGTTCTATATTTTCAAGGATCACATTTTCTATTTTGCTTTTACTTATGGACAGAAGCTTATCCATGTCTCCAGTCATGTGCTTGCAACATCCACTTTGTATATTCTCAGAGGCCTTTTGTTTTTGAATTGAAAGTGGCTAGATCACATTTTTCACTATCTTTCCTTTTCCATGTGTTGGCCTTTCTATCTAAGAACTTTATCCTTGGGTCTGATTTGTAATTCTTCAGATGACAGTTTGCAGCTTTGTGGCCAAAGTTGTGACAGCTATAGCATTCAATCTCATTGTTGAATAAGTCAAAGTTATTGTTGCAATGTTGTCTACTCATTGACTATTTATTGTTTATTGACCTCCTCAGTTGCATATCTCTAGACTTAATTTGAAAATTTGCAATCTATGATGGTTTATTACTTTGTTGTATCATTCTTTGTTGTGGCAGAAATTTATTCCTTGGAAATCTTAATTTCTCATGTCTAATTCTTCAGGAACAATTTACAGCTTTGTGACCAAAGTTAGAACAGTAGAAACAATATCCATAGAAAAATTCTTTGTAGCTGGAAAATGATTGTCTTGTTTAAGCAAATCGATTTCTTCCAAGCTGATGATGTCCTTGAGTAGGGAGTACATTATTTCTTTGTTCTACAGATTCAGTCCTGGCACCTCTTTCTTTACTCATCCTGGGTGGTTGATTGTCTTCTTTTGTTTCTAAAGGTTTGTGGTTGTCATTGGTTGTAGATTTAACAAACTTGATGGGTTCTTTGTTCCTTGGATGACCACTACTTGATCCCTCTTCAAACCCCAAACCAGTTTTAAGATTTTTATTTTTTTACTGATTCAGAATGGTGGTTAATTCTTTTGAAGCTTTGATACAATATAGATTCTGATGATACAAGGTTTGAAACTTCTCCATCTCTTTCCTAGTTTTCACTACTTTTTCTTCCAGGGCTTCAGATCTTGCCTTCTTTTCTGATAGCTGATGTTTCAGAATATCTTTGATTTTCCTTACCTCTTCTAATTCCACTTTCAGTAGGGAAAAGTCTTCATCATGCTGTTTATTGTCTTTCTCAAACTGTATCAACAATTGTTTTAGCTTTCTGTTCTTGATTCTTAGTCTGCTAATCTCTTCCAGTGCACTGATCAGTTCTCCTTCCATATCAACCACAAATTCTCCATCATTCTCTTCATTGCCTGTTCTTTCATTATCATAATCCTCTTTGGCCATAAGCATGAAGTCATTTACTTTATATTCACATGAAGAATCACTATCAGTGTCTTCTTAGGAGTCATCATTGATTACACATAAACTATTCTTCTTGTCAAATCTTCTTGATTTGTGCTTCTCTTCATCTTCAGAGTTTTGATCATGTTTCTTGTGTGGACATTTATTTGCAAAATGACCTATCTTACCACAGTTGAAACATTTGAAGGGCAACTTACCTTGGTACTTTCTTGATCCTTTCTTTAATCTTCTCACGAATTTTGCTTCAATTTCATCAGGCTCACAATCCTCATTCTTATCTGCTTTAAATGATGCTTCTCTAGAGGTGGTTTTATCTGTAACTATCCTAATTTCATATGCAGTCAACATTCCTAGAAGTTGATCAAAAGAAAAATTATTTATATCATTAAGTTTGTCTATAGATGAGACCTTTGGGTTGAACCTATCTGGCAGAGATCTCAAAATTTTCTAAACTAAAGAGGGTTACTCAATTTTTTTACCAAGTTATTTCATTGCATTTACTAGTTCTTCAACTCTCAGAAAATACTTCTCAATGGTTTCATCTTCTTTCATTTGTAGCTTTTCAAATTGTACTTTGTAGGTTTGAAGCTTGGAATATTTCACATTCTCATTACCTTCATAAATTTTAATGAGTTTGTCCCACATTTCTTTAGCAGTTTGAAGATGCATCACCTTCACAAACTTGGCTTCTACCAGTCCATTCAAGATAGCATTCATTCTGTTAGCATTAAAGATAAATTCTAACTTATCATCCTTGGAAGCTAGCATAATAGGCTTTATGTATCCAGTCTCTACTACATCCCAGACATCAAATCCTAAGGCCATTAGGTATGTTCTCATTCTAACCTTCCAGAAGGCAAAATTCATGCCATCAAATAAAGGAGGCCTAGTGACTGAAGTCCCTTCATGGCTTGTCATGTTTAAGTTCTAGGATCTACCCTTAGATAAAAAGGGGGCCGTCTCTGATACCAATTGTTGGACAACTGAGAGTGGGGGGGTGAATCAGTTGTTACCGTGCTTAAACAATTATGCTTCTTTTAAAATCTTTGCAGAAACACTGAATGATGATCACAATAATGCAGGGAAATAAACAATGGAACATTCAGCATCAGTCACATATATGAGAAACACAGAGACGGATATATCCCAAGGAAACCCATATAGGGTAAAAACCTCTTTTTCTTTATATGATAAGTAATAGTTACATTCTTTGCATTATCATACATATGAGAACCAACTCATAATGAGGCTAAAACCTTAGTTTTGCAAGCTGCTACTTGCTGGGAGAACCAACTCTCTATTTTATTTAGCACCCACTAGAAGGAAGCACCAAATCCCTAGTTTCTTTAGCACCAACTAGAAGGAAACTACAACTCCTTGATTTCTTTAGAACCAACTAGAAGGAAGCACCAAATCCCTAGTTTCTCTAGCACCAACTAGAAAGAAGCTACAACTCCCTATGTTCAGGCACCCACTTGAACCCCTGAGGACAACAGTCCTCCCTAGCACCTCCCTACCACCCTGTTTTATAAATATTTGCTACTGAAACTCATTACAGTGATATAATGTTCAACAATGGCTTACCAGACTCATCACTGTTCTGCTGCATTTCGTTCCTCTGTCTGCCTCATTGCCTTCTTTCACACATGACTTGCGTTGTTTGTTCTTCTGCCTTTTATGCTCTATGCGCCATGTCCTTTCACTGCACAGTTCATATTCTGTTCAATTCAGATGCTGCACTCCCCTCCTTCTTCATGCATGAATCACCTTCAACAATGACAATCACAGCTACACCAACTAGAAGGAAGCTACAACTCCCTATGTTCAAGCACCCACTTGAACCCCTGAGAAAAAAAGTCCTCTTTAGCACCTCCCTACCACCTTGTTTTATAAATCTTTGCTGCTGAAACTCATTACAATGATATAATGTTCAACAATGGCTCACCAGACTCATCACTGTTCTGCTACATTTCGTTTCCCTGTCTGCCTCATTACCTTTCTGCACACATGACTTTCACTGTTTGTTCTTCTGCCTTCTATTCTCTGTGAGCCATGTCCTTTCACTACACAGTTCCTCTTCTGTTCAATTTAGATGTTGCACTCCCCTCCTTCTTCATGCATGAATCACCTTCAACAATGACAATCATAGCTACACCAACTAGAAGGAAGCTAGAACTCCCTATGTTCAAGCACCCACTTGAACCCCTGAGGACAAAAGTCCTCCCTAGCACCTCCCTACCACCCTGTTTTATAAATCTTTGCTACTGAAACTCATTACAGTGATATAATGTTCAACAATGGCTTACCAGACTAATCACTATTCTGCGGCATTTTGTTGCTCTGTTTGCCTCATTGCCTTCCTGCACACATGACTTGCGCTGTTTTTTCTTCTGCCATTTATGCTCTGTGCGCCATGTCCTTTCACTGCACATTTCCTCTTCTGTTCAATTTAGATGTTGCACTCCCCTCCTTCTTCATGCATGAATCACCTTCAACAATGACAATCACAGCTACACCAACAACAACCCCAACTCTTCTTTGTATCGTGTAATTATAGATTTTGTGCTACTTGTGCATGCAATGTGCACAATCCCTCTGCCTGCTCACACCACGTTCATCTCCTCCACATGTCGAGTGCTCTGTCTGATCATCATGGTAACCATTCATCTTCTCTGGTGGTTTTCCAATGCGTTCAACATCACTAGATGTCATGCTGAGATTCCTCAGCCTCTCTTGCAGTCAATACTCTTCATCTTCTCTGTCTTAGACAAGCTTATCCTTTCTATTTTCAACTACAGACTTCAATCCCCTTCCATATGACAATCGCTTGTATCAATAATCCTTAATACACTGGAAGATGCCTTGAGACTCTTCATCTTCTTTGGCGATCACACTCAGTCCTCTTCGAGTCCTCTGGCAGAGATCATCATTTGTCTTAGCTATTACACTAAGAAGCGCAAAAGTATCCCTTCAATCTTGTTCAACTTCACCTGAACCAATGGATTAAGAATAAATAATCTTGTGCCTGTTTCACCATTTTGTAATTCGGCATTTCGGGATCCCTGTGGTGAAGCTTAGCACCTCTAGCTTCTTCCTCCATCTTCCATTGATGTGCCCAATGGATGTGACCATGCACTTATGCATAAAGCACTTTCATGATTTCACATTTCGTGAATCTGGAGATGAGGCATCTCGACTCTCCAAGTTACGATCCCCGAAACCCCGAAATGGAGCTTATCTGAACTGACTCCTTCCCTTCTCATGACCACTGATGGTGAAAAAAATGTGCTTCATATTTTGCGAGTTTCCACACCATGCTCCGTTGACTCCAAGTCACAAAATTCCAATCGCTTGCCACTTGTCCTATGATTCGACGGTTCAGATCTGATCTTGATTCAACATCTCAGATCATATTGCGATTTCGGCGTTCTTGTGGTTATGTTTCTTGCCTCTCCAAGTCGCGATTCACAAAACTTTGAAATGGAGTTGGATCAACGATCCAAATCATACCTTGATCTGACGACTGCGATTAAATCATGATTTCATATATCGCAATTTTGGTGGTTATGTTTCTTGCCTCTCCAAGTCGCGATTCACGAAACTCTGAGATGGAGCTCAGATCAACGGTCCACGTTCTTGGTGATTTGACAGTCCTTATCTTTTCGCGATCTCACATCTTGTTTTTCCTTAGATGGAGATTCTCGTCACTCCAAGTCACGATAGGAGAGACTCCGAGATGGTTCTCAGATCAACACTCCTCATTCTTGGTGATCTGACGGTCCTGATCTTATCATGAATTCGCATCTCGCGATTTTCAACCTCTTTCCTTTGGATTTCACGACTTGCGAAACTCTGAAATGGAGTCTTTGTGGTGCTCTGATCTTTCGTCATGCGTCCTCTTGATCAATGGTCCACGGCTGTTCCCGATGGATGGCTAGGATTCCTTCACAGTTTTGGAGAGTTGGATGACTCTTGGACTTATCCGCATTGCAGCTTCACCATATCGAACAGTTATTGAGCCTTCGTAGATATTCCAGATCCTATGGTCCAGATCTTCTCGCAATTTCACCACTTTGCAATTTCGTCTACCTTCGCGATTTTGCCGCATCACAATTTCGTGCACCTTGTGTTTTCGTCACTTTGCGATTTCTCCACTTTGGTGGTGAAGTGTTTCGACACTTCAACTCTCAGTATCCGAAGTTGTAAAATGGATTTTACTCTTCCATTATTACTGCGTTGTTGATCATGTTGATCTTTTCCATCGATGTTCTTTCCATCAATGACAATCTTACTCCCAACTGTAAACCTTCCAAAAAATACTTAACAAAGAACTTAGAAATTAACATTCATTAGTGTTTGACCCTTATTCATATCACAAGTAAAAATCCTAATTACAGAACAACGTAGTATTCATCAAAATCTAATCACATCTAACCATTCAACACATAGCATCAAAATATATCTAACCTTAATTCATATTATTAAGCACTAATATACTATATCAGATGCATCTAACATAAAGATTACAACACTAAGCATAAATCACATCAACCACATTGCACAAAGAAACCACAACACGGGATATACGTGGTTCACCCCCAGTGTGGGGCTACGTCCACCAACTCTTCTCCTCTTTTATTAGCTTCTTCAAATATTCTTACATGCATAAAGCCATGAATCCAACTCCACATAGGATAGGAGATCTGTGTGCACCTCTCCATGTCCTCAGTCCCTGAGTTAGGTCCAAGCACCAAGAATTTACATAGTCTGTGCACAAAGCACTTACAAGACACTTGCACTCAGATCTGCAAGCCTTAACACATATTCTTGCACATAGATAACATTAGCACTAAGCCATCAGACTCTAGGTCTCTACCTCTTTTCTTACATCACCTAGATATCTATTTATACATTAGAAAAGGGGCCTAAGCATGGGTGAACCCATGGGCTGACATCCCATACCCATTACATAAACCCTAAACCCAAAAATCCCACAAAAGGGGGTGAGATCACACGGTCTCCGCTTCGTCTGGGCACTTTGTCTTCAACCAACTTGTCGAAGTCCCAAAATTGGTCAAACACGACCAAGGTTATCCAAAACTTGGTCAAGGGCCAACAGGCCCCCAACACTCACCTGTGAATCATCCTGAGTCACTCTGATCTAGGAAATTCCATTTCGAAGGCCTCGATCTTGGCTCAATCTTCCTCGACCTGTTTCTTCGCCAGAGCCTCCTGCTCAGTGACCTCCTGAATGACTTTCTCGATGACAGGTCCTTCCAAGAATTGTTCCACTGTGGTGACTACTTGTTTCAGATGTGCACCTTGTCCCTCGATCTCCTAAAAAAGTGTGTAGTCTTCATCATGTACTAACTGGATTCTCTAGGTCACTTCCATGACTTTACTCTAGATGGCATGGACCTGCTACTTAACTGTGCATTGTTCATGTGACCCTTTCATCTTCTCGACTGCTGAAAATAGTTTCAGCTACACTTGCACTGTCGATGCTTGTTGCTTTTCCTCCTGGAGTTGTTCTTCTAATGTTCTTAGTTTTGAGTCCCCTAAAAGGAACTCATAGGTCTTCACACTTTGGTTACTAAGTTTCTTTCATTCTAACACGAATGCCTTGATTATTTCAACTGCACTCTGGGCAGTTTATTCCCTTTGATCTCGTACTTCCTGCAGAGTGCTCAACACTATTTTCAATTATAGTTCTTCTACTCTTGCTTGGAACTGTTGAATGGCTTCAGTGAGATTCTCCACTTGGATCTCAGCTATCTCTTCTTCCATCTGTGTAAGGATTGGCACAGAGAGAAGTGCTCTAGTGACTTATTCTTTAACTCCCATTTGCTATGCGAGCAACTGTTCTTTTTCTTTCTGGAGTTGTTATCTATCCTTTACAAACTTCGCCTGGAGGTCATCTTTCTCTTACTGCACAACCCAATGTTTCTCTAGGGCTTCCTCCTTTTCTTGCTTCAGAGCCTCTGTGGCCTGTTTGTTTTCCTCCTTTCCTCGATGAAGGCAAGCCTTTGTTTCATATACTAATATGCGTAGTTCGATAGGCTCATCTCCTAGTGTTGTACCTTCTGATGATGATGGTGCAGTAGACACTACGCGGCTCGAATAGAGGGCTTGTTGTACCCCTTTCAACTCAACCTCGATTATGTCATACATTGTCTCATGTTTGTATTTGTTTCACTACAAAATGTCTTTTGAGGTTTTGATATAGCTACGATGATGAGTTTAATATCATCCACCGTAAGTACAGTCTATAATTGAGGGTCATTGGCTCGTGACTTCTTCTGCACTGAGCATTTCTTTGGAGAAACCTTTCTTTTCTTAGACATCTCAGCCTCTATAAGGGGATCTTTTAGTGGTGTTACTTCACCCTATTCCTTCTTGTCTTCTTACCCTTCTTGGTTTACTTCATCACCTTCTCCTCCTCCAGGTGAATCGAGCGTAGTTTCCTCTGATGCATTGTTTAGTTCCTGCACCTCTTCCTTATTTTTCTTCTTCATGTTGTTGGGTCCATCATACTCTTATTGAATGACTACAAGACTTACAATGAGGTTAGGGTCAGAGAGCTCTATATGCTCAACTGGTACAAGGAATTATGTAGGTCATTCCTTGGTTATTTCCTCCATATCTTCCTCGGTGAGTTTGTAATAGAATTGGAGCTCTTCTTTGGGTTCGTCCTCGCATGTAGTGATGTAAATGAAGTGTCTGTCTGGGTGGAACTTTGCTATTGGCCTGAACCTATGGAGTGTATTCAGCGTCATGCGAGGGAAGGAATCAATGGCCCTCTTCAACTACAAGTAATAGGTTTGGAACACCGCATTTCACTTCCATTGCTTTACCATGTTGCTTGAGTACCACAAGGTGGTAAAACTCGTGGCTAGTGATTCGAGTGGCTCAAATTCATGGAAGGTCACTCCCTCTGGCATCTCCCATGTGACAAAGGCAACAAGAATCAGCAACCAGCTGAAGTGAAACTCGTAGCCCTAGTCCTGTGCTTCTCGACAATCCTTCTCCAATTGGTTGACGAGGTAGCTTGCCCAGTTCATCTACATCCCTTCAATGCATTTTCTTGTGATGTCGATGATGAACCTCGTGACTTGCGTTGTTCCATTATTCTTGACATTATTTCCTTCTATTAGCTAACAAGCTAGGCACACTGTTCCATTTTGAATGGAGGCTACCTTGTAGCCTCAATTCCCTTTCTCTACATCATCGTAGGTGTCCTTTATTCACTAGGCTAGGGTGTGATTTGCAGCCTTCCCTGGGTAAAAATCCTGAGGGTCCGGTCCTTGCATGCTCAATCCAGTGATCGGGTGGATCAACGTCATATCTACAGTGATGTGCCTATCCAAACACAGGTGCCCACCATGGAAGCACGATAGGAGGAGTTTAATGCATGCGTTAACCTCCTAATTTCTGTCAAAGTGTGGTCTCTTCATCACATTAAGGATTTTTGATCTCGTGATGTACATGGTCCATGGTTGGGGGACTATCTTCAGCTTCTTCCCCATTGTATTTTTCAAGTACTTATGTGGTGTGAGCATTCCACAATTCTTGCGGTTTCCTAAGTTGAAATCATTTATTTGAGCATCAGAATCTATCCCAACTATGGTCCAACTATGTGTATCCCCTTCGAGAGGTATGCAGTGATCAGTGTATAGTCGAAATATCTCAGGACGTTGTTAGGAATAACTACACTAGCTAGGGGCGGGATGTAGTCGGGAAGGACTGAAGATATGAGCTTCACATTTTCCAAGTCGTCGCGAGGCTTGCTTCATTTCTCTGTTGCAATTTGGGATGGCCCAGATCGACGTGCAGTCAATGGGGATTCTTTCAATCCTCTTGTCAATGAAGCTTGTATGCATGTGGGCATGACCTTTTCATCCATAAGGTCTATTAAGATATCCTCCACAAACTTCTCTATTGCATTGCGTTCACTTGACATACACACTCGAGATCGAATATCTCTGTTGGCATGTTTTCAGACAGAGGTAGAGTATGCGTGTTTTTTCATTGATGGAAAATATCAGCACGTTCAGTAGAGAGATGATGAAATGGAAATGGAAATATGAACAGTGAGGAGAAACAGGGATCATTGGATCACCCATCCCGAATTCTCGATGACTGTCAGATATGAATACCGATAGGAGGAATGCGCAAAAGAGGAGAACAAATCTCAGACGTTGGATCTGAGCATGAGGACTAACCATCGTTGGAACCAGAAGAAGGAGCATGATCTTTAAGTACAAGATGAAGCGAGCTTACAAAGTCCCAAAATTAGGAGGGTCGTCCATTGTTGAGGAGTACACATGGTGAGGGCTTAACAATTCGCTAACTAGAAAGTTAAAGGAAGGAAGTGCTCCAACCTTCCAACTCGCGATATGCGAAATCCCAATAAGATATGGATCGTTGATCGAAGAGGGACATGTGGCGATAGATCAGAGCACGACAAAGGTTCTATTTCGGAGTTTTGGATAACGGGAGTTGGAGGAGTCAAGGAAGCAACTCACGGCAGTAACCAGCGATATGCGAGATCACGAAAAAATATGGACCGTTGAATCATCAAGATTGTGGACCATTGATCTAAATCCATTTCTGAGTTTCGGATACTGGGAGTTTGAGGTTTCAAGGACACTCACAGCAAGAATGCTGAAATGTGAAATCACAAAGCACCTTTTGGCCCAGCCTATGGTCACCGTCGGTGGTCACATAAGGGGAAGGAGCTAGTGGAGCTAAGCTCCATTTCGGTGATCGCAACATGAAGAGTCGAGACTCTTCACCACAAGATTCCCGAATTTGCGAACTACGAAGCGCTTTGTGGATAAGCACCAGGTCACCGCCAGTGGTCATGTGAGAGGGAGGAGCTAGTAGAGATAAGCCCCTTTTCGGATATCGCAACATGAAGAGTCAAGAATCTTCGCCTTTGGATTGTCAAAATGTGAAATGTGAAAATGCCTTTGTGTGTAGATTGTGGTCACCGTCAGTGATCATATGAGAAGGTGGAGCTAGCGGAGCTAAGCTCTTTCTCGGTGATCACAACTTGGAGTGTCGAGACCCTTTGACATAGGATCAACGAAATGTGAAATGTGAAATTCATTCTGATTAGGCTCGTAGCCATATGGAGTAGGCGTGAGACCCATCATTGGTAATCCAACAGTGCAGGTTAATCAGGAATATGATCGGAGGGCTATTGTTGCACTTCACATATTAGTTGATCAGGTGCGATTCAGTTAGAAAAATTGAATCATGGTTCTTGATTGGTTGGTGATTCAGTTGCTGAGACGTTTTTGTCTTTGCCCAAGGAGATTTGAGGTGTAACTGATGAGGCTGGTGAGTATAAAAGGAGAGATGCAGTGACGGTGTAAGGTTGATTGTTCTAACAGAAACAATGAGATGAACTGTATAAAGGGTAAAATGAAAGAATATAGAGCATGAGATAAAACTCAAAGATGAGTAACAGTCGCCAAACATACAAAAGCAAGAGAAGAATACTAGAATAGCATGTAGCTGAGAAGAACTGCAGAACAGTTTTTGAACCAGAGAAGAATTGCAGAGAAATGAAGAAGGGGTAAGAATTGAAATACCTGTATTGTTTGTTTGTCAATAAATTATGCATAATCAGGGAGGAAGGGTGGTGCTAGGGAGGATTGTGGTCCTTTGATATTAAATTTGGTGCTTGAATATTGGAAGTTGTATCTTCCATATAGTTGTTGCTAGAAAAATAGGGTGGCAGGGCGGTGCTCGGGAAAACACAGAGTTTTATGTATACAAGTTGGTTCTTGTATAAATCCAGTTGGTGCTAGAATATTTAGGGAGTTGGTGCTTCCTTCTAGTGGGTGCTAGAGAAACCAAAGATTTGGTGTTGTCAACAAGTTGGAGCTTGTAAAACAGAGGTAGTAGCCTCACTTTGAGTTGGTGATCAAACATAGATGATGTACAGAACTTAAAAGACTACCTAGCATTTCAAAGAAGAAGAGGTTTTCTCCCTTTATGGGTTTCCTCGTGAAAATTTGTCTCTGTGTATATCTTATGTGTGATTGATACTCATTATTTATGTTGTTCATATGATATATAATATTGATGGTCACTTGATGAAATATTAAAAATGGATTAATAGACTTAAAATTGTTTAAGCACAGTAACAACTGATTCACCCCCCCTCTCAGTTGTCTTAGTAATTTCAACAATTGGTATAAAAGCATGTTCCTTTTATTTAAAGGTAGATATGTAAGCTTAAACATGACAAGTCATGAAGGGACTTCAGCCAGTAAGCCTCCTCTGTTTGATGGAACAAAATTTTCCTTTTGGAAGGTTAGAATGAGAACATATCTAATGGCCTTAGGTGCCGATGTTTGGGATGTAGTAGAGACTGGATATACAAAGCCTGTTGTGTTGGCTTCTAAGGATGATAAGTTAGAATTTAGATTTAATGCTAAGGGAATGAATTCTATCTTGAATGGACTTTCTGAAGCTTTGTTTGTAAAGGTGATGCATCTTGAAACTGCTAAAGCTATGTGGGATAAACTTATTAATAGTTATGAAGGAAATGAGAAAGTAAAAGATGCCAAACTCCAAACATATAGGTTGAAGTTTGAACAACTAAAGATGAATGAAGATGAAACAGTTAGCAAGTATTTTTTATGAGTTGAAGAACTTGTGAATGCCATGAAGGGTCTTGGTGAGAAGATTGAAGAATCATTTCTAGTTCAAAATATTCAAAGATCTCTCCTTGATAAATTTAATCCAAAAGTCTTTGCAATAGAAGAACTAAATGATCCTAAAACTCTGTCCATTGATCAACTCCTATGAACTCTAACTGCATATGAAATGAGAATCAACAAAGATAAATCTATTACTGGAGAAGCATCTTTTAAAGTAGACAAGAATACTGATTTAGATTTAGATGATATTGAGGAAAAATTTGTGAGAAGGTTAAATAAAGGATCAAGAAAACATCAAGACAAGCTTCCCTTCAAATGTTTTAACTGTGGTAAGATAGGTCATTTTGAATCTAAGTGTCTGCACCAGAAAAAGGACCAGAACTTTGATGATGAAAAGAAGTACAGACTCAAGAAATATAGTAAAAGGAAAAGTTTGTGTGCAAACAATGACAATTCCTCAGAAGACATAGATAGTGATTCATCATGTGAAAACAAAGTGAATGATTTTATGCTTATGGATATGGGAGATCTTGATGATGAACACACAAGAGGTGAAATGGATGATGCAAAATCTGTGGTGGATATGGAAGGTGAATTAATCAATGCTTTAGAATAAATTGACAGACTCAGATGTAAGAAGAGAAAACAAAAATAGTTGTTGATGCAGTTTAAAATGAATGGTGAAAAACCTGATGAAAATTTTTCTCTAGTAAAAGTGGAGTTAGAAGAGGAAAAGAAAATAGAAGACATACTAAAACAATAGTTGTCAGAGAAGAAAGCGAGGTGTGAAGCCTTAGAAGAAGAGATAGTAAAAAACAGAAAAGAAGTGGAGAAGTTTAAGGCATTGTATCACCAAAATATGCCAAGTATTAAAGTCTCAGAAGAATTAACTTCCATTCTAAATCAACAAAGGAATCCAAAGTTGAAAGTTGGCTTGGGATATGAAGAAGGATCAAGTAGTGATCATCCAAGTAATACAGAACCCATCAAGTTTGTCAAAACTACAATCACTGACAACAACCACTCTGTAGAAACAAAGAAAGAAAATCAGCCACCAAGAAGGAATGAAATAAAAAGTACCAAAACCGAATCTGTAGATCAAAGAAATAACACAAGCACATTTTCTGATCAAAGAAATCATCAGCATGGAAGAAATCGAATACAATCTTTTTCTAGGTACAAAGGTTTTTTTTATGGTTATTGCTTTTTTTGTTCTAACTTTGGTCACAAAGTTGTAAACTGTTCTTTAAGATCTAGATATTTGAAATCAAGATACTCAAGGAATAACTATCTGCCACAACAAAGATTGAGACAACCAAGAAACAAACGACCATATACTATAAATCATGTGATGGATGGAGGAAGGAAGAAGGTGAAACATAACAATAGTTATGAGCATAACAATCATTATGATTTGTTATTCAGTGAACCAGAATGTTACATCTGTCATAACTATGGACATAAAGTTGCAGATTGTCGCTTAAGGAATTTTAAGCCAGATTTGAATCCTACTACTGAAAATTTCAAGATTTGGAAGAAGAGAGAAGATGACAAGTGTAGACTAGTGTTATCATCCCAAAGACAAAATAATCCTTGGTATATTGACAGTGGATGTTCCAAACATATGACTGGAGAAAAAATTAAGTTTCTAACTCTAAGTGAAAGAAAATCAGAGAATGTAACTTTTGGAAATGATGCACCAGGGAAAATAAAAGGTAAAGGAATGGTAAGTTTGAGTAATGGAAAAGGGAAAGCTCAAGATGTGTTGTTTGTAGAAGGTCTGAAAAATAATTTGCTTAGTGTCAGTCAATTCTGTGACCGAGGATGTGAAGTCATTTTTACTTCTAAAGATTGTAGAATAAAATTTGTGAATTCAAGACTGCTAATTGCAAAAGGGATAAGAACAGAAAACAACGTCTATGTG
The DNA here is from genome assembly GCA_000966675.3 of Picea glauca. Classification (NCBI taxonomy): domain Eukaryota; kingdom Viridiplantae; phylum Streptophyta; class Pinopsida; order Pinales; family Pinaceae; genus Picea; species Picea glauca. Next base: position 16,941 of record JZKD02S0698712.1, on the reverse strand, counting down.
TTAAAAGAAGAAAAAGAAGAATGCCACTTAAGCAAGTATAATGAAATTTGGCTATGGCATAGGAGACTTGGACACTTAAATTTTGATCATATAATCAAGCTCAAAAATAGTGGGGTAGTAAAGGATCTTCCAAAGATACCAAATCCATATGATTATGTTTGTAAACCATGCCAGATAGGAAAGCTTACTCAGACACAGTTCAAATCTAAAAACTTTCATCAACATAAATACCTCTCCAGTTAGTACATATGGATTTATGTGGACCATCAAGGAAAGAAGGTACAAGAAAAGAAAATTATTTTATGTTGATTATTGATGATTATTCTAGACTAACATGGGTTGCATTTTTGAAGGAAAAACCTAAAGCATTTGAAAAATTCAAAGTGTTTAAGGCTCTAACTGAGAATCAAACAGGAAACAGATTGAAAGCAGTAAGGTCTGATAGAGGAGGAGAGTTTAGCTCATGGAACTTCAAAGAGTTCTTTGATAAACATGGAATCAAAAGAGAGTACACAATTCCAAGGACTCCACAACAAAATGGAGTT
>JZKD02S0698646.1:0-15219 GCA_000966675.3 Picea glauca | reverse complement strand
AGAGTAAACTGTAGCACGTCTGGAAAAATATCATAGAGCATGTCGGGCTGAGAGTAGATCAGTTCAAGTTGTTGCACTCTCATAATTGCCTCCTCTTTTGAAAACACTCTGGAAGTTTCTATATCCTTGGATATGCGGGGCGCCAAAGACTTCAGGAACCACTCAAGCAAGAAATCAGGAGGGACCTTAACCTTAATTAATATCTTTCAATGCCACCATTCTCGGATATGATCAGAGACATGGTCGGTCTTGGTTTTCTCAAATTTGGCCAACAATTTGGTGTTGGCATCGTATCTCATGGATAACTAGAAATGGTTCAAAAATACCATTTCCAATTCATTGAAGTAAGAATACCTCAAGCGGTTGATCTCAATATACCATTTTGTATCACCCCCTATAAGATTGCATTGAAAAAGGTGCAATTGGACAGAGTCGTCCTTCAACGAGTTTGACGAGCACCATAAATGGAAATTCGTCACATGATCACCTGGATCCTCGCCAAGCTTTCCTTCAAATTTCAGAGTATCCGAGGAAAACTTAGTCGACATGGGGGGCCAATGCGAATAGTGACAAATTGGGTCGTTCAGTAATCTCAACAAGTCTGCCAGATGTAGAGTTGCCAAAAATGGTTTGTGAACTATTTACAGGAAAATAGGGTCCTGGAGTTTGTTTGGCACCAGGTTACCAGGAAAATTTGGACTACTTAACAAGGTTTTGGTAAAAACCATGGCCTTGACTAGCATAAGGTAACTACGTATGTTGGGGTGTCATCAGCTAACTCCCGAAATTGGATGACATAGCCTGTGTGAGGATTGCTCCCTGCATTGCATTCCAAGGACCATGGAAGGGGATGCCCCCAGCTGATCAGAAGGGCATGGGTATGGAGCCTTTCCCAAGGTTCCATTGAGCATGGAAGGGGTTTCCCCCAACCGACATTCCTTACGAGGGAATCGATCCTTGCCAAGGATTCCAAAGACCCTATGTGGAGAAAACTCCAGTCGTCGCTCCCTGTGAAGGAATAGTACCTTGCACCAGGTTTTGTTGACCAAAACAAGAGTATGAGGACTCTTGGAAAAAGTAGCTTCATTCACTTCCATTATCTCTTGTAAGAATAGCTGACACTCAGAAGGTGTCACCTCGAGAGGGACAACTTGAATCAAGATCGGCGTCGACAAGTCGATAATCGGAGGGTTAGTTGGCCTGAGAGATTCATCCCCAAGGCCAGAGACATTAGGTTCCTCCAGAGTCAGAAAGTATCCTCATAGAGTAGGCTTAGGCACATCTTTCTACACCCCGGTCACTTTGAACGACCCTTCTTGATCAAATCTTCACCGCAATGGTGGCAGAGGTGGCTTCAATGTAACCGGCAACAGGCCCTGGAGCATTTGCGACCGATGGAGTTATTGATCTTCCACTTTGTGAAATGATCAACTGAAACAGTAAGGATTGACTAGTGTTGAACACTAAGCACACACTAAAAGTTTTCCTAAAGATAGATCAAGTAATTGACTATCTAGTAGGAAGGACAGTTACGTCAATCGACACTAGAGAAACTAACCGGTGTAAGTGCAACTCAAACATGGAAGCACCCTCTGGGTATACTATGTGAAGTGTGATCCGACGTGTGCCCTAGGTACTATGGTATACCTTTGTAGTCACCCGTGTAAGTCCCTAAAATATGGGCAACTAGGTTTCCAACTCCCAGTCAGTTAGCAGGCGAGTATAGTCGATAGTCAAGAAGATCGTAATGAGAAGAATAAAAAATTCAAAGCATATCAAGGGTATCGAAAGAAAATGGTCCGGAAGAAAATAGAGGATCCCGAATGGATTCAAGGTACATGAAGTTTCGTAGTAAAATGCAGTCGGTATTATTCCCGAGAAAGACCCTCAATATACAATCCCCACTACGTTCAGTCCAACTTTGGAGGGGTTATCTTTGATGCCTTTCCTCACGCGACCTCGTGTTTATCCCCTATGTTAGAGGGGGGTCCCGGCTAACTCTTATGACACTAGACTTCAAGCACTCCCTAACTTTGACCCCAATGTTTGATTTAAGTGGCCTTGAAGAGTCTCCTCTCCAAACCTAATTCAAGGCCCTAAAACCCTAAACTAGTTTGTGAACCTTACAAACAGAAAAGTCTAATGTATTTTAGATTAGGTGCTATTTTTAAGGCTTGATTTACTCAAATGGTATGGTAGTGAAACTAATTGTGTTATCAAGAGACAAATAAGGAGGAGAAAAATAAAGCACTTGAAAGCAAAATTACTTTGAATTTAAAAGAAAAGCTTGTAACTAACTCTTTGTAAACTCAACTTTTCTTAACTGATATTTCAAGATCTTTTAAATAAAACCTAAAACTTTCTTTCGCTTGATTACAAGCTACTTACGTTTCAAGAAATCAAGAAGAACTTGAAAATAAAGACTCTTTTTCCTTTTTGCAAATAACAACTTTAACTACTTTACCAAACTGAAATGAAATTCTTTTTTTTTAACCACGTTAAAGAGAAAAACTAAAGTAATTTTTTTTTTTTCAAAGCAATTAAAAAGGACAAAAAGAAAATTGAAACAAGACTGTAAAATACCTTCAGTCCACTGCGGATCACAGGGATTCAACCAAGAAACCAAAAAGGGAAGATCTAAAGCTTGCTCAAAAACCTTTTTAGGGTAAACACATGAAGACTAAAGAAACAAGTAAACTGAAACCTATACCCAAGATATGGCCATAGATAGAGACTCTGGTTGATCCAAGAAATCCCTGAGAAGTGTGAACTTCAATTAGGAAAGAGGAAAACTCCCTATTTTTCAAAAAATTTCATGAAGCAGAGACGCGGGTTGTTGCATCAGTAGCCTGTGTATGTACGCAGGTTGTTTATTGTGCAGAGCGCGTATGTATACGGGTTGACCCAAGATAGGGCGCGTACACCTCTGTGTCTTTCCAAAAATGAAAAATATCAGGCAGTCTTACAGGGCAGGGACAACTAGTATGCACCCTGGTGGTGACCAGAACCCCTTGACAGACTCAAAAAACTTGAAAGAAACTCGAAAGGAAAACAAACCAATCAATCAACCCAAAATCCCCTAAAAACCCTAGAGAGGTCCCTAGTATTGTCGTCGGTTCTGCTAGCGGGAAAATCCCCCCTTTAACTACACCAAGGTTTAAGATGTATACAGAGTGAATGACTGTCTAAAAGTAAATATATTTTCTACTCTACCCCAAACATACCAAAACAAATGAAAAGAAAGCAATAGGAGAAGAGATCAAGTAACTATACCTTTTATCCCACATCTGGTGATGATCTCTTCAAGATCTGTTGTTCCAACGACTATACGTCTCCTCCCAAGGCTGACTTGGATCCAAATATAAGCAAAAAAGGACTACAAGCATGCTATTATATTCATGAGTTAGGGTTAGATATCAAATGTTAAGTATAAATCAAAGAGAATACACAAAATGTCATCATTTGGGACAGGGAAAAGATATTATTTTATTCATCAAACAAAGACTGAAACTTACAATATGTGTCGGCCACCATTCCGCAAACATGGTCCGATATCCTCCTTAAAATGCTCCAATAACACCTTCAATGATCCTCTTCTCACATTCTTCTTATCTCCTCAAGGAAGGGTAATGGATTGAATGGAAGAAAAGGGGTTGAATGATGGAATGTTGAGGAAGTTACTCACAAAATATTGAAAATTCTTGGGAAAGGAGGGGAGTGAAATTGGGAAGAGTTTCATTGTTCTTATGCTTGGATGTGAAATGAGACCCCAACACCTCCTTTTATATGACAAATGGATGGTTATTCGGTTGGGTGGTGGGATATAGCAGGTGAATTGGTTGGGAAACCTCCAATAGCCCGTGAATTTCACTGAATTCCTTACAACTTTTTAAAGTTTGCAACTTTTGCAAGCATATGCGGCTTGTTTAGTGTGCAGCAAGCATATGTAAGTGGGTTGTCTAGCATGCAACAAGCATATGTACATGGGTTGTAGTGGTGCAGGGCGCATACCTACTCTAAAAAATTGTTTTTTAAGAAGAGCTTCTCAGCAACGATTTGGAAACTGATGCAAGTAAGAGGGCCAAGGCCATGTATGCATGGATAGGGAATTTTAGGGCTATAACACAATCTGATTGCATACTCTCTTTCAAGGAAATATGAATATGAAGGATCCCTCTTTTCTCTATCCTTCATTGTACCAGATTGGCTCCAAGTTGTTCACTAGGAATTACTGCAAGACCCCAAACTATCGCATCTGATCCAACAATTACAAGACAAATATCAATTTTCTCCAGAGCACTTTTGGCACAATGAAGAGCTTCACTACAAATTTTGTATGTATTTAAGAAAACAATCGCAACTTAAATCCACGGTGCTTTTCGAGCTTCATGTTACACCCACATCTGGGCATTATGGGTTTACCAAAACCTATGACATGGTCAAACGTTATTTTTTATGGGATGGTATGAAGCAGAACATCTGCACCTTTGTGGTGGAATGTGACGTCTATCAACGCAACAAGGGAGAAACAATCAAAGCCTTGGGCACACTACAACCGATTCCTATTCCACTCGCTATTTGGACGGATATTTCTATGGATTTCATTGTTGGCTTACCTAAATTGGGAAATAAATGTGTGATCATGGTGGTCGTTCATCGTCTTTCCGACGATGCTCATTTTTGTGCTCTTCAACACCCATTCACTGCATCCATAGTGGCTCAACTTTTCATGGATCATATCTTCAAGTTTCATGGCATGCCTCATTCCATTTTCTCTGACTAAGATCCCACTTTCATCTACAATTTTTGGCAAGAATTGTTTAGGCTACAAGGCACCCAATTGCACCTCAGAACAACATATCATCCCCAAACTGATGGTCAAACTAAAGTTGTCAACAAGTGTTTGGAAACATATTTGAGGTGTTTTGCATCTGATAGGAAAAATCATAGGGATCAATGGTTACCCCTCGTTGAATGTTGGTACAACACTTATTACCGTACAACTACTCGCGTGACTCCTTTTGAAATAGTCTATGGAAAAAATCCACCTTCATTTCTCTCCTACATGTTCAGTGTCTCGAAGTTCCAAGTGGTTGACAAAACTCTTACAGTTCGAGAGGCTGTTTTTTGTACCCTTAAAAATAATTTGGTCATGGATCATAATCGCATGAAGTAACAAGCAGATCAAGGTCGCTCATAACGTCAATTTGTTAAAGAGGACCAGCTTTTTTTTTTACTGCAACCTTATAAGCAGACTTCACTCAAGGCTGACCATTGTCAAAAGTTGGCGCCCAAATTTTATGGTCCNATCTCCATTCACGATCAAAACAAATTCTCACCTCTAATCTCCTTAACTCGGGAAGGAAGTAATATCTATGATGTAGATCATCTGAAGGTCTATCGGGACCAGTCATTTCCTTAAGAATCGCCTCATCAGAGGGAAAGACCAGGTCTAAAGGATATTGAGTGGCAAGTTAATCTTGAGTCCAAATAGGATTGAGAACTGGATCTAACTCATGTGTGGGAGTCAGATCGGGGTTGGCCAAGGTCTGTTGGACAATGTTTTACACAACGTCAACTGCGGATAAGGGCATGGCCATGCCAGGATTCCATGTCCCTTCCATCGAGGCCAATGGGGAAGATAAAGTCCATGGATCATTAAAGTAGCTCATTCGAAACAAAGACACTTGTAGAATTGCAGCCCTCGGCTGGTCGGGAACAATCGATATAAGATTTACATCGCCAGAAAGCGGCAGGTAATCAAAAGTTCCCATCAATGATGGAAACAAACTAGCACCTAAGTTGACAGTGTCGGGCTGTAGAATATCAATCATTAGGACCATGGAAGCCCTCGATGAAGGGTCGGGATGGGATAAGGATAATTGGTCAATGGTCACAATCTGTTCCTCGTGTGGAAAACACAATACCTGAAAAACCATAGCAACCACTACATGCATCGCATAATTCTAACTCCTTCCTAACAACAAGTTGTAGTCGAGAGGCACATCGACCACTTCAACTTTGACACACACGGTTTTTCCCCCCAACTGCATGGGGAAATAAGGAATAATTCCAAGTGGTCTAAATGACTGACTGTCAAACATCGTAAGCAACATAGGTGACGGAGACAACCCAGGCTGGCCAATGGCCTTCCAACATGCCAATGACATCACGCAAGTTGAGGCACCCTCGTCAACCACTATATGAAAAATTTTCCACGTAAAATATTTTGTGGTGCATGCCACTACTATCTGAAAAATGACGTGGTAAGGTAGACGGGGTTTCAAGTCGGTGGGATCGAAAATGATCGCTTCTAGGTTGCAAGTATCTACTGCTCCCAAGGAGGACAATAAAACTTTTCTCTATGAGGGGAAACTCTGGAGGACTTCCAAAGCAGACATCGTGCAAGGGGTTTGTGCCAAATCCTCTACAATGGAGTATTTTTGGGTGGTCCTCATGTTTGGATTATGAGAAGCCTTCTTAAACCCACCTTGGGGGATGCAAGTCATCGTTTCACCCATCGTCTTCTCTATTTGGAGAGGATTCATTGGGTTAGTATCTTCCTTTCCTTTCTCGACAGATTCTGACATTCCGTAGTCTCGTGCCATGGTCTCTAAATGATCCTTGACATTCATCATGTAAATAGTCACGACCGTCTTTTTATTGGTAGGCACAGGGGGTCCCTGGCCGGCCCCTGCCATGCTCATGGATGTGGAAGCTTGAGCCATATTTTTTCCTTTTGGAAAAGGATTCGTCATCACAACAGGCTATTGTTGTGCTAATAGCTTATGGGATTCTACAAGCTGAGGGCACAGATGAGTCAGGTCATATTCATGCATAGATTACACAGATACTTCGACTTATTCTTCTCCATTTTCCCCCCACCAACATTACTGGCATCCTTTTAATCCCCCTTAACCTTCTTATTATGTTTTTTCTTCTTTCCCTCAGGCTTCTGGTTGGCCTTGGGATTCATCAACTGCACATTGTTTACATCTGACATCTAGGTAGGGGGAACAATTGAACTCAGAGTCTGGCTGGCCACAGTTTGTTGTATCGATAATTTTTGCAATTGATTCAACAACAGTTCTATGGACTTGATTTGTGTTGAGCCCACAATACCATCGGCATGGGGTATATACTTTTTCTTTGCCTTATCTAGAGTAAACTGTAGCACGTCTGGAAAAATATCATAGAGCATGTCGGGCTGAGAGTAGATCAGTTCAAGTTGTTGCGCTCTCATCATTGCCTCCTCTTTTGAAAACACTCTGGAAGTTTCTATGTCCTTGGATATGCGGGGCACCAAAGACTTCAGGAACCACTCAAGCAAGAAATCAGGAGGGACCTTAACCTTAATTAATATCTTTCAATGCCACCATTCTCGGATATGATCAAAGACATGGTCGGTCTTGGTTTTCTCAAATTTGGCCAACAATTTGGTGTTGGCATCGTATCTCATGGATAACTAGAAATGGTTCAAAAATACCATTGCCAATTCATTGAAGTAAGAATACCTCAAGCGGTTGATCTCAATATACCATTTTGTATCACCCCCTATAAGATTGCGTTGAAAAAGGTGCAATTGGACAGAGTCGTCCTTCAACGATTTTGACGAGCACCATAAATGGAAATTCGTCACATGATCACCTGGATCCTCGCCAAGCTTTCCTTGAAATTTCAGAGTATCCGAGGAAAACTTAGTCGACATGGGGGGCCAATGCGAATAGTGACAAATTGGGTCGTTTAGTAATCTCAACAAGTCTGCCAGATGTAGAGTTGCCAAAAATGGTTTGTGAACTATTTACAGGAAAATAGGGTCCTGGAGTTTGTTTGGCACCAGGTTACCAGGAAAATTTGGACTACTTAACAAGGTTTTGGTAAAAACCATGGCCTTGACTAGCATAAGGTAACTACGTATGTTGGGGTGTCATCAGCTAACTCCCGAAATTGGATGACATAGCCTGTGTGAGGATTGCTCCCTGCATTGCATTCCAAGGACCATGGAAGGGGATGCCCCCAGCTGATCAGAAGGGCATGGGTATGGAGCCTTTCCCAAGGTTCCATTGAGCATGGAAGGGGTTTCCCCCAACCGACATTCCTTACGAGGGAATCGATCCTTGCCAAGGATTCCAAAGACCCTATGTGGAGAAAACTCCAGTCGTCGCTCCCTGTGAAGGAATAGTACCTTGCACCAGGTTTTGTTGACCAAAACAAGAGTATGAGGACTCTTGGAAAAAGTAGCTTCATTCACTTCCATTATCTCTTGTAAGAATAGCTGACACTCAGAAGGTGTCACCTCGAGAGGGACAACTTGAATCAAGATCGGCGTCGACAAGTCGATAATCGGAGGGTTAGTTGGCCTGAGAGATTCATCCCCAAGGCCAGAGACATTAGGTTCCTCCAGAGTCAGAAAGTATCCTCATAGAGTAGGCTTAGGCACATCTTTCTACACCCCGGTCACTTTGAACGACCCTTCTTGATCAAATCTTCACCGCAATGGTGGCAGAGGTGGCTTCAATGTAACCGGCAACAGGCCCTGGAGCATTTGCGACCGATGGAGTTATTGATCTTCCACTTTGTGAAATGATCAACTGAAACAGTAAGGATTGACTAGTGTTGAACACTAAGCACACACTAAAAGTTTTCCTAAAGATAGATCAAGTAATTGACTATCTAGTAGGAAGGACAGTTACGTCAATCGACACTAGAGAAACTAACCGGTGTAAGTGCAACTCAAACATGGAAGCACCCTCTGGGTATACTATGTGAAGTGTGATCCGACGTGTGCCCTAGGTACTATGGTATACCTTTGTAGTCACCCGTGTAAGTCCCTAAAATATGGGCAACTAGGTTTCCAACTCCCAGTCAGTTAGCAGGCGAGTATAGTCGATAGTCAAGAAGATCGTAATGAGAAGAATAAAAAATTCAAAGCATATCAAGGGTATCGAAAGAAAATGGTCCGGAAGAAAATAGAGGATCCCGAATGGATTCAAGGTACATGAAGTTTCGTAGTAAAATGCAGTCGGTATTATTCCCGAGAAAGACCCTCAATATACAATCCCCACTACGTTCAGTCCAACTTTGGAGGGGTTATCTTTGATGCCTTTCCTCACGCGACCTCGTGTTTATCCCCTATGTTAGAGGGGGGTCCCGGCTAACTCTTATGACACTAGACTTCAAGCACTCCCTAACTTTGACCCCAATGTTTGATTTAAGTGGCCTTGAAGAGTCTCCTCTCCAAACCTAATTCAAGGCCCTAAAACCCTAAACTAGTTTGTGAACCTTACAAACAGAAAAGTCTAATGTATTTTAGATTAGGTGCTATTTTTAAGGCTTGATTTACTCAAATGGTATGGTAGTGAAACTAATTGTGTTATCAAGAGACAAATAAGGAGGAGAAAAATAAAGCACTTGAAAGCAAAATTACTTTGAATTTAAAAGAAAAGCTTGTAACTAACTCTTTGTAAACTCAACTTTTCTTAACTGATATTTCAAGATCTTTTAAATAAAACCTAAAACTTTCTTTCGCTTGATTACAAGCTACTTACGTTTCAAGAAATCAAGAAGAACTTGAAAATAAAGACTCTTTTTCCTTTTTGCAAATAACAACTTTAACTACTTTACCAAACTGAAATGAAATTCTTTTTTTTTAACCACGTTAAAGAGAAAAACTAAAGTAATTTTTTTTTTTTCAAAGCAATTAAAAAGGACAAAAAGAAAATTGAAACAAGACTGTAAAATACCTTCAGTCCACTGCGGATCACAGGGATTCAACCAAGAAACCAAAAAGGGAAGATCTAAAGCTTGCTCAAAAACCTTTTTAGGGTAAACACATGAAGACTAAAGAAACAAGTAAACTGAAACCTATACCCAAGATATGGCCATAGATAGAGACTCTGGTTGATCCAAGAAATCCCTGAGAAGTGTGAACTTCAATTAGGAAAGAGGAAAACTCCCTATTTTTCAAAAAATTTCATGAAGCAGAGACGCGGGTTGTTGCATCAGTAGCCTGTGTATGTACGCAGGTTGTTTATTGTGCAGAGCGCGTATGTATACGGGTTGACCCAAGATAGGGCGCGTACACCTCTGTGTCTTTCCAAAAATGAAAAATATCAGGCAGTCTTACAGGGCAGGGACAACTAGTATGCACCCTGGTGGTGACCAGAACCCCTTGACAGACTCAAAAAACTTGAAAGAAACTCGAAAGGAAAACAAACCAATCAATCAACCCAAAATCCCCTAAAAACCCTAGAGAGGTCCCTAGTATTGTCGTCGGTTCTGCTAGCGGGAAAATCCCCCCTTTAACTACACCAAGGTTTAAGATGTATACAGAGTGAATGACTGTCTAAAAGTAAATATATTTTCTACTCTACCCCAAACATACCAAAACAAATGAAAAGAAAGCAATAGGAGAAGAGATCAAGTAACTATACCTTTTATCCCACATCTGGTGATGATCTCTTCAAGATCTGTTGTTCCAACGACTATACGTCTCCTCCCAAGGCTGACTTGGATCCAAATATAAGCAAAAAAGGACTACAAGCATGCTATTATATTCATGAGTTAGGGTTAGATATCAAATGTTAAGTATAAATCAAAGAGAATACACAAAATGTCATCATTTGGGACAGGGAAAAGATATTATTTTATTCATCAAACAAAGACTGAAACTTACAATATGTGTCGGCCACCATTCCGCAAACATGGTCCGATATCCTCCTTAAAATGCTCCAATAACACCTTCAATGATCCTCTTCTCACATTCTTCTTATCTCCTCAAGGAAGGGTAATGGATTGAATGGAAGAAAAGGGGTTGAATGATGGAATGTTGAGGAAGTTACTCACAAAATATTGAAAATTCTTGGGAAAGGAGGGGAGTGAAATTGGGAAGAGTTTCATTGTTCTTATGCTTGGATGTGAAATGAGACCCCAACACCTCCTTTTATATGACAAATGGATGGTTATTCGGTTGGGTGGTGGGATATAGCAGGTGAATTGGTTGGGAAACCTCCAATAGCCCGTGAATTTCACTGAATTCCTTACAACTTTTTAAAGTTTGCAACTTTTGCAAGCATATGCGGCTTGTTTAGTGTGCAGCAAGCATATGTAAGTGGGTTGTCTAGCATGCAACAAGCATATGTACATGGGTTGTAGTGGTGCAGGGCGCATACCTACTCTAAAAAATTGTTTTTTAAGAAGAGCTTCTCAGCAACGATTTGGAAACTGATGCAAGTAAGAGGGCCAAGGCCATGTATGCATGGATAGGGAATTTTAGGGCTATAACACAATCTGATTGCATACTCTCTTTCAAGGAAATATGAATATGAAGGATCCCTCTTTTCTCTATCCTTCATTGTACCAGATTGGCTCCAAGTTGTTCACTAGGAATTACTGCAAGACCCCAAACTATCGCATCTGATCCAACAATTACAAGACAAATATCAATTTTCTCCAGAGCACTTTTGGCACAATGAAGAGCTTCACTACAAATTTTGTATGTATTTAAGAAAACAATCGCAACTTAAATCCACGGTGCTTTTCGAGCTTCATGTTACACCCACATCTGGGCATTATGGGTTTACCAAAACCTATGACATGGTCAAACGTTATTTTTTATGGGATGGTATGAAGCAGAACATCTGCACCTTTGTGGTGGAATGTGACGTCTATCAACGCAACAAGGGAGAAACAATCAAAGCCTTGGGCACACTACAACCGATTCCTATTCCACTCGCTATTTGGACGGATATTTCTATGGATTTCATTGTTGGCTTACCTAAATTGGGAAATAAATGTGTGATCATGGTGGTCGTTCATCGTCTTTCCGACGATGCTCATTTTTGTGCTCTTCAACACCCATTCACTGCATCCATAGTGGCTCAACTTTTCATGGATCATATCTTCAAGTTTCATGGCATGCCTCATTCCATTTTCTCTGACTAAGATCCCACTTTCATCTACAATTTTTGGCAAGAATTGTTTAGGCTACAAGGCACCCAATTGCACCTCAGAACAACATATCATCCCCAAACTGATGGTCAAACTAAAGTTGTCAACAAGTGTTTGGAAACATATTTGAGGTGTTTTGCATCTGATAGGAAAAATCATAGGGATCAATGGTTACCCCTCGTTGAATGTTGGTACAACACTTATTACCGTACAACTACTCGCGTGACTCCTTTTGAAATAGTCTATGGAAAAAATCCACCTTCATTTCTCTCCTACATGTTCAGTGTCTCGAAGTTCCAAGTGGTTGACAAAACTCTTACAGTTCGAGAGGCTGTTTTTTGTACCCTTAAAAATAATTTGGTCATGGATCATAATCGCATGAAGTAACAAGCAGATCAAGGTCGCTCATAACGTCAATTTGTTAAAGAGGACCAGCTTTTTTTTTTACTGCAACCTTATAAGCAGACTTCACTCAAGGCTGACCATTGTCAAAAGTTGGCGCCCAAATTTTATGGTCCTTATACAGTTCTTAAGCACGTGGGACAGGTGTCCTATCAGTTAGCTTTTCCCAATCATTATAAGCTCCATCTTGTTTTTCATGTCTCCTGCTTAAAGAAGGTGATTGGAAGTAAATGCCAAACTCAAACCAGTCTTCCCGAGTTGGATGAAGAAGGATCCATCTGGTTGCAACCACAAGCATTGTTGGACCAACGTGAGTGTCGTCTCTATCAGTGCACCATCAAGGAAGTGTTAGTACATTGGAAAGATACAACTCCTACATATGCCATCTAGGAGCCAACTACCATTCTGCAGCAATCTCCTCATCTCAAGCCTTGAAGACAATGTTGGTTTTAAGGGGGAAGGCATGTTAGGGACCTAACCTCCCTAACCCCTCAAGTAGGTAGAATAATATATTTTCCATGTAATAAAGGCCAATATTAATAAGGCCTAGTAATAAGGAAGAATAAGTCAAATGTAAGAAGTCCTAATAAAAGCTTATCCTTCTAGAAGATCTTCCTCTAGATTGTTCTTTCAGTAGATAGATTTAGTATAAATAAGAGTCAAGGACATGAGAATTTTTTGTCTTGAGAATCATTGTAATAGAGCATTGCTCTACTTGAGGTCCCCCCCTCAAAGAGGCAAGTGAACATTGTTTCCTATCAATAAAGATATTATTTTGGTGTTGTGGTTTCACATATTGTGTTGTTCCATTGTTATTCTCTGCAGTTTTATGTTTTTTTGTTATTATAATAGATCTGGTACCTTACATATATAATAACTTGATTTTTTAACATTCATTTTTTAGTTTTTTATCCCTAGGGATGCGCACAACACCTTGTTTATTTTTATACATTTTTTTTTACAGTTAGTAGAAACACAATTAATCATAGTATTCTTTTTACACTTTTGTTTTTGCAATTAGTGGAAACACAATTAATCATAGTATTCTGGAAACCAAAATCTAAACTTCTCAAATCATATTACATTGTGCCAACAACTTTGGTGGAGGATATGTTTAGATCTAAATTTAATATGAAAGTAAGTCAAATTATTTAGTGCTTATAAATTTATATGGTTGTAAGTTTATTTATTATTCTTATTTATTAAGACATATAATAACTTAATTTGCATTTGTTTATTTACTATTTATAAATGTATATGGTTGTAAAAGATCTAAATTTAATATCAATATATTATAGTTTATTTATTGTTGTTGTTTATTTAGATATATAATAACTTTATTTTTTAACATTTGTCCTCTTAATTTTTTATCCCTAGAGATACACATAACACCTTGTTTCTTTAAAAAAAAAATTGCAGTTAATAAAAACACAATTAATTATAGTATTAAAAAAACCAAAATCTAAACTTCTTGAGTCATCTTCCACTCTTTTTTAGTTTTTTATCCCAAGGATGGGCATATCACTTTATTTCTTTTAACACAAAAAATTATAGATTTTTTAGTTAATAGAAACACAATTAATCATGATATTCTAGCAACCAAAATTTAAACTTCTCAAATCAACTTACATTGTGTCCAAAACTATGGTGGTGATGTACGTTTAGGTCTAAAAAAATATATATATATATTTTATAGTTAATAGAAACACAATTAATCATGGTATTCTAGCAACCAAAATTTAAACTTCTCAAATCAACTTACATTGTGTCCAAAACTATGGTGGTGATGTACGTTTAGGTCTAAATTTAATATGAATGTATTTTAATTTATTTACTTTTTATAAATGTTTATGATTGTAAAATATATAAATTTAATATCATTATACTATAGTTCATATTTATTGTTGTTGTTTATTTAAATATATAATAACTTATTTTTCAATATTTATTTTTTTATTTTTATTTATTTTTAGGGATGTATACAATACGTTTTTTTTACATCAAAAATCATATTATTTTACATTTAATGGAAACACAATCGATCATAGTATTTTAGAAATCAAAATCGAAAATCATCTTAAATTACACATACGGTATACATTTAGATCTAAATTTAATATAAATGTACATTATTTTATTTACTCGTTATTATAAATGTATATGGTTGTAAAAGATATAAATTTAATATAAATGTAATTTATTTCTTTTATTGTTTATAAATTTATATGATTATAAAAGATCTAAATTTAATGTTGTTTATATTTAGATATATAATAATTTTATTTTTTAATATTTGTTTTTTAATTTTTATTTTTAGATAGACACGACATTTTGTTCATTTTTACATTAAAATTATATTTTTTACAATTAATAAAAACATAATTAATCATAAAATTCCATAAACCAAAAAATAAAGTTCTCAAATTTTCTTACAATAAAAAAATATAATTAATAATAAAATTACAGAAACCAAAAAATAAAATTCTCAAATTATCTAAGAATTTTCTTCTCATCATATAGCTTAGCTAAGCCAACATTTATTATGGCCAATCAATGAAATTTATTATTAACTACAACATGCATGACACCAACTTATTTGTTGCTATCCTTAGTAGCCTCCATAACGTACAAATCCACTCAGCACATAAATCGATTATGTAGTATATTATTTAGGTGATGAAGCAATAAGACCAATAGCAAGATAAGTACCAAGATTAGCACTAGGAAAAGTAGAAGCTATTACTCGGGTTTTTGAATTAATTACTTTTCCAACAAAAATTTTACATTATATTGATTGATAGTATAATTTGTAATATAATATAGCTCTTCAGTCAAGCAAATATCTCCACAATCTTTCATAAAAAAAAA
>JZKD02S0698635.1:0-15219 GCA_000966675.3 Picea glauca | reverse complement strand
AAAGAAGTTTATTAGAAGTAAATTTTGTAAAAAAAAATGAAAATAAATTGCAAATTGTTTTTTCTTTTTTCATAGTTATAAATAGATGAATGTACTCCTAGATATGAAAGTATGTAAAAAAAAGTTTCATTTATGTAACAAGACAATTTCTAAAATGTTTTGTGTGTATTGTGCAAATGATATAACAAATTTACTTGAGTTGGCATAGTGCATTTGATCTTGCCATCTAATTTGTGGATTGTACATTGTAGACTTTCTTCATACTAATATGATGTTTTATAGGCACACTTTGTGCAATATAATATATAGTTTATTGAAAAATCCATTGTTATAATAAGTTCTTTACCTTTATTGCAAAATGATTTGAATGAAAGCAAAAACACATCATTTAATTTGAACACTTCTATGTGATTTACAATAATTTTTTTAGTTATAAACTCTTTATTAATTTATGACAAAAATATTTTAAAAAATAAAAATAGATAAAAAGTAAATTTTGTATTTCAATAATATGCATGTGACTCAAAACCAGGCAAACAACAAATGTGCACGGAAAATATTCATATGTATAATCCATAGTGTCAATGCGTGTAGCGCATTGCTCCATGCGACATAAATCCATACTATCACTTATCTCTTTATTAGGATCACTTATTTGTGCACATGGTATTTAAATCGCATATATACCATTGAATTAATTAATTTTCATATCTAAATAGAGGCCCTATTGATGATAAATGTCAAAACATATTCATTATAAATTACTGCAACAATATTTACATAGTTTGTAAATATCTATGTAATAAAAATATCTATTCAATAAAAATATCTAATTCAGATTGTAGATTGTAAGGTATAAATTTTCTTCACTTTCATACAACTCCCTGAGTTCTTTGAAGAAGGTCGCCATCACCTTGTGTTGACCGAGAGCTTTCCAACGACTATAACCTTGTCCAAAATCGAGCTCTCGTTTGAAATTTATGACCTTTCGAAGTTTTGGGGGTGTCATTGGATAATGGCCATCCCCTTCGCCACGTGGAATCCACATAGATTCACCTCTCTCGCACCATCTAACATGGCACAATCATGCCCTAGGTCGTCACCCCCTAGCGATGGCATGGTTGTTGGTTGCAGGGAATATCTCCTGGTCTTCGTGGATATCAGACCTTCATCCCTTTGGCATTCTCGCACATGCCTAAAACTTTCCGGAGATCCAAAGTGTAGAGGTCCCTTCCACTCTGATCGGAGATTAACACTTCAGAGAGGGGATTTTGGCAATTCAATGCTTCAACGTTTACCATACCCTTATCCCTCAAATTCTCCCGGAGTCCCGAAGTTCTGAAGTTCCAGAACTCCTTACCCCATACTCCGGCCTTCGGGTCATTATCTAGATGTGCTCTACCCTACACTCTCGAAATCCTGAAGGCCAAAATCCCGAAGTCATGCAGACTGTCGATCTAAGATCCTTCGAGATCCTTTTCAACCATTCGATCGGGAATAGTGAAAGGATAGAATAAGCAAGAGTGTTGACTGGAAGCATCCAATCTTCACTACTTCATGACCCCCTCGACTAGTAATACTCCGGATAGGTGGAAGGATTTTGGATTGTATGGTTTGTAAAGTAGCGAAATCCCTCCAGCCGTCCGATGAGGTAGCTGTGTCGAGTATCATTTCAACTGTTGGATCCATAAGAGGTCAAAGACGAGAATCACAACGTTGATCTATGATCATGATCAATGGTGGAAAGTCGAAGCGCAGGTAAATTTGTATGTGCGTTAAATTCTAGGAGGTAGTGCACATAGATTAGGACAATTGGTTGTTTTGGCTACGTGTCAACATAGGATCTACTCGTGCAATGGAAATTGAGTTAATGAATTGTCGGTTTTAAATGCGCAAGCCGTAGATCTCACAATGAGATTAAATCGTGACCGTTGATCCGAGCTAGTCTTGAAGTTATATCATAAGCACCAATTGGGTTAACTCCTAGTTGTAGGTCCTGGTCGTATGATGGTCATGTATTTGGAGACTTGGGCTAAAGGTTTTTTAGCATCTTTTACATGTAGTGAAGGGTTCTTGGGCTTTGGTATTTTGGAACCCCTAGTGGATTGAGGGCTCAAGTCGGTAAGCCCACATGAAAGGTAATAAGCTCGTGGCTTCGGGCTTATGGTCACTTGCAACCTCTACATGCCCCTGAAGGCTATGCTTCAAAATCTTAACCAAGATTTAGTTAAGCCCGTGGACTTGGGCTCGAGGTCACATGAAAAAAAAATGGTTTCAAGGAAGCACCTTTCATTTATAGAACTCGAATTCTATAACAGGAAAATGAATTTCAAGGGATTGATGAGTTTAAAACAGTCTTGTAGAGTCCGTCCCGACTCTATAATGGCGGATTTGATCCTTGGATAGTCCTTTTGAGGATTAGCACATATAGATTCAAATAGGAGATCAACTCACCATTTCCCCCAAATTCATTTAGAAACCCATTAATCATAGTCCTCCTTTATAAATAAGAGTAAAAAGAAAACTATTAACATGATATGATATTCAAGTCTTACTTCAAATTTCCAAGGCCGCTAGGCCTGCAGAGCCAGATATTCTACCATTCAAACAAGATAAAAGATTATTCCTTCTTTTTTAACATATTTTCTATGTAGACACAAATTTTCCCACCATTGGAGGTGTCAGATAGGAAATGACCATTGGCCAATAGGTTGAAATCCAAAGCATATTTCAAAGGGGACCCATTGTGTCACATTATATTGAGGTAGTTACAAAAATTAATGATTGGAAGCAAGGTTTTTCATCATATGTGCATGGATTCTTGTGATTATACATGTGAATCAAGTGCATAAGAGTTTGGTTAACAACTTTTGCTGAATTAATAATGGAACATTGTAGATGTGTCCAAAATTGTGTCACGCAGATCCCAGAGAGATTCCTAATTATAGAAATGAATTTGGTATCTTTTTCATTGACAATAGACGTGGATGACTTAAATATAACCAAATATATGTGAATAATTATTTCACAATGTCCTATTCATGGCACAAATATCACCATATTCGAGAATCAATTGACCAAAAATTGCATTATGGTGGTGGAATGTGATAAGGGAACCTCACAAAAAATCCATGGAGATTGATTCCCATGGGTGCAAAAGAATGGATATAGGTGTATATAACCCCTACCTCATGTTGGTAAGTTTTTTACTCACACAATAAACACATCTCTTAATATATTTTCCCATTCCAACGAGATAGTGAAACCAACAAAAATACTTTTGTAACACAATCAATGTCTTATGGACAAAAAAACAATCCTCTGCCTTGGAGGAATATGCCTCCCAAATAATCTTTTTGCACTCATGTGGGGGGGGGGACATAGGATTCTAGGGTGGAAAAATAAGTTACACAATGAAAATTTGGTCATGATAAGCCTTGAATAATATCTACATAAATATGGTTTAATACTAGATCCACTATGCAATTCTTCAACAAATTGCATGTTTGATATTCATAATTGCTTAGAATAGTCAACAATGTGTGAAATGGTGGTAGACATAAGTAACCATTGACATGCGTAGATGCACCATGCTTATGTTGATCACCAAGTGGAATTTTTGTAGATAGGTTATCCACTTCAATTGGTTCATGCTTCGAAATTTGCTTTTGTCTACACACAGAATGGATGCTTATGGTTGGAGTGTTTAAGTGTCTCCTTCCCAAGAATGTAATCTTT
Organism: Picea glauca; assembly: GCA_000966675.3. Lineage (NCBI taxonomy): Eukaryota > Viridiplantae > Streptophyta > Pinopsida > Pinales > Pinaceae > Picea > Picea glauca. Next base: position 11,481 of record JZKD02S0698635.1, on the reverse strand, counting down.
TCATTTATTAACTTGGATGATCACATAAAATTTATTTGATTTAAATGGAGTAATTTCTAATAACATCGCTGAAATATTTAAAGTGGTGTGTAAGGAGATGCCCATTTTGTAGGAAAATAACATCGAGTGCACAGTTTCAGGTATGATTATTAAAGGGATGATGTAAATCAAGGAGTTATAGGACCAAAAAAGAGTTCAGTTTGCATTTGAATTCTTCAAATCCTTGATGTTGTATTGTGTCCTTTCTGAACATGATCTTTTTGGAAATCCCACATAGTAAAGAGTGGAGAGGGTGTACAACATGGGATAATCCCAACAAAAACCTTTTGTAGAAGTTGACTAAGCCCAAGAAATTATTTAACTTGGTTAGGTTGGTCATGGTGGACCATTCTATGATGATATATACCTTCTCAGGATATACATGCAATTTGATTTCATCAACAATAATAATAAAGTACCATATGTTTTTCCCACTGAAGTCACATTTCTTTAGGTTAGCAAAGAGATTTTGGTTGTGCAAAGTGTTCAAATTGGTCATCATGCTCTTCCCATGTACTACTAAAAACCAACACATGATTCATATGAATAAAAAATTTAACTATGAAAGATTGCATAATGATGCATGAGCATTCGTTTAGTCAAAGGGAATCACCAACCACTCATACAAGTCATCCTTAGATTCAAATGCAGTATTCCAAACATCCCTAGGGTTGGCATGACCTTGGTGGTAGTTAGATTTCAATTTGATTATGGTGTGCTTTTCTCCCTTCATTATGTCTACAAGACCATCAATTCAAGAAATGGTGTATTTTTCCCTCATTGTGATCTTGTTGAAGGAGAAATTGTGTATGCATGCACACTAAGAACTATTTCTATTTGTGATCTAGGTGGATATTGATGGCCACCCACCTATTCCAACTAGCTCCTCTTGTTCGTTTTTAATTCACCACTTTCTTTTGTACTTCTTTGTAATTGTGGTTTCTACACTTCTAAGGTTGTATGAAGCCCTACAAATTTTCCATGTGGATACTGGTGGCCTCTCACCTAATCCAAATGACTTATTTTGTATGGTTTTTTTGTCAACACATCTTGCTGTACTTCCAGGGCCATTTTGGATCCCTAAATCGTGTTTTTTTTTTCATATTCGAACTATAGACAAAGTTAGATTTTGATGGTGTAATGTGCATTTCTCTAAAACACCTTTCCAACAGGCTATTACATGCCTAAAACAGAGGTCGTATTCAAAAGTTACGACCCCGGGAAGTTGAGGTACCAACTTACCCATAGGGGCCCACATGACTTTTGGCGTTTCACCTCCTAGGGTTAGGTTTTTGGATGTCTATGTTTTTGGTATTCATGAGTAATATCAAAAAGGCCTCTGGAGCCTCATTTTAATCATTCTTATCAGATGGATGTGCATAGGAACCACATATTTTCTCAGAGATAACTACCACCATTTGAGTAAGTGTTTCAGTTCTGCAGTTTTACAGTTTCGGCTTATTTCATTTATTCAATATAAGATATTATTCATTGGATATCTGTGTTATTCTTCATATCTTTGTGTTTATTGTATTCAGTCTGTTAATCAGTTTATTCCACTCCTAAATCCATACCAGTGGCATCAGAGTGGTCTGCTCTTCATTTATTCTTCTTTGTGCATGTCCCTGACAAGATCAGGGTACAAGAAGTTGGGACTCGAACCAATAGATCTGTTGCAAGATCGGTCCTACTAAGCCCGACAAAAACCTATGTGGGATGAAAATAAAGATGATGGAGCATGAGATCCTATAAAAATGTTTCTCGAGGAGGCCCTTGCGTGACAAATGAACGAAATGATGGACAACTTTGCACAGATCCTTCGACGATTTCCCTCAGGAGAAGCATCTTCATCAAGCATCCATGCAACCCCCTTTAAGGTAAAGGTAAATTTTGATATTCCATTATTTTAAGGATTGATAGATGCGGATGTCGTAGATAAATGGTTGAATCTACTCGAAGGGTATTTTTCGGTCCACAATTTTTTCGACAGGGAAAAGATTACTTTTGCAGCCCTCAAGTTCATCCCCCATGTTAAGGACTGGTGGGATACTTACTCTGAGCAAAGGGTCATAGATGAATCTACAATATTTTTGGTGTCCCCTACATGGGATTCCTTGCGGGACGTCATTAAAGAACAATACTACCCTTTTGGAAGCTACGAGGACCAGTACACCAGATGGACCACCCTGTGTCAAGAAAGGGACCAGCCAAATTCAGATTTCACCAATATTTTCTATACCCTGCGCACCAAATTGGGTATCAAAGACTCTAAGCAACATATGGTTCTCAAATACCGTGGTTTTTTGCATAGATACATTCAAACATAAATGGAGTTTCTGGACATCGCCTCATTGGGCACGACATGTAGATAGGCTATCAAGATCGAGAAGAAATTTAAGTAGAAGAGGCAAGAGTTTGGATATGCAAACTCCTTACAGTCGAAGCAAGTAAAAGGTGGCCCCAACCCACACAGCAAGGGACCAAGCCGAGATGGCCACTCTCAAGAAAACCAGTCTAAGCTGTAACACAAAAAGGGAAATGAGAAGATGAAGAAGGACATGAGAAAATGGTGTGAGTACCATAAAATCCCTTGTCACAACACTGAAGAATGTTGCTCCAAGAAGTCACTCGTGGTTGAGCTGAAGGTTGTCGATTCAGAGGCCGATTCGGATTCTGAATCAAATACCGAAGGAGGGAATTGGATTTTAGATGTTTAACCTCGTTCCACTGTATCTACCACCAAAGTCTAGCCAAGCGAACCAGAAGAACTAGAGGAAGGGGAATGCCTCTTTCACTCAGAAGAACCTGATTTCAACAGAGGTCATCAAGCAGCTGGACCTTCCAATGACATTTCACCCACAACCCTACACCATCAGTTGGCTTCACCAAGGAAGAGATCTTCGTGTCAGCCAACAGTGTCGTCTACCCTATGACATCAAGCCTTTCAAAGATGAGGTATTGTGTGATATTTCTCCCCTTGAAGTTTGTGATGTTCTTTTAGGACAACCATATCTATGGAATCTTCATTTTGTGTATGAGTCTAGACCCTGCAATGTTATTATTACTTTAGGTATACAATTGTACAGGATACCAAAGGTAGCGCCTCCTACCACTATTTCTTTAATATTTGCTAAGCAATGCAGTAAGTTCATTTCACAGACTCAGAGGTTTTTCTTCTTTTTGATCTGTGCTCATAGTAAGAAGAAGGTCGTCGCCACATCCATGGCCTATACACAGAGCCTCTCTTTGTAGTAGAAGCAAGTGGAAAGGATCGTGGAAGAATATAGAGACATCTTCTCCTCACCCACCAGGGTACCGACACACTCCCAAGTCAAGCATCCAATTTCTTTGACTCCTGGTGCACCACTACCTAATGGACCAATATATCATCACTCACTGATAGAAAATGATGAAATCAGGCATCAGATGCAAGAGATTCTTCAAAAGGGAAACATTAGAACCAACTCCTCCACTTGCGGAAGACCGATTGTACTGGTATAGAAGAAGGACAAGACTTGGCGACTCTGCATTGATTACAAAGCCTTAAACAAAATCACAGTCAAGAACTGGTACCCAATTCCCAGGATTGATGACCTTCTTTACCAACTCAAGGGGGGAAATTTCTTCAGCAAGATTGACCTAAAGTCTGGCTACCACTAGGTCCCCATCGAACCAACTAATGTATGGAATATAACCTTCAAATCTAAAGAAGGTCTCTTTTAATGGTTGGTCATGCCCTTTGGCTTAACAAATGCACCAACCACTTTCATGAGGTTGATGGATGATGTATTGAGACCCTTCACCAACTCTTTTGTGGTGGTATATTTGGANAAAGAAGTTTATTAGAAGTAAATTTTGTAAAAAAAAATGAAAATAAATTGCAAATTGTTTTTTCTTTTTTCATAGTTATAAATAGATGAATGTACTCCTAGATATGAAAGTATGTCAAAAAAAAGTTTCATTTATGTAACAAGACAATTTCTAAAATGTTTTGTGTGTATTGTGCAAATGATATCTGAACAAATTTACTTGAGTTGGCATAGTGCATTTGGTCTTGCCATCTAATTTGTGGATTGTACATTGTAGACTTTCTTCATACTAATATGATGTTTTATAGGCACATTTTGTGCAATATAATATATAGTTTATTGAAAAATCCATTGTTATAATAAGTTGTTTACCTTCATTGCAAAATGATTTGAATGAAAGCAAAAACACATCATTTAATTTGAACACTTCTATGTGATTTACAATAATTTTTTTAGTTATAAACTCTTTATTAATTTATGACAAAAATATTAAAAAAAATAAAAATAGATAAAAAGTAAATTTTGTATTTCAATAATATGCATGTGACTCAAAACCAGGCAAACAACAAATGTGCACGGAAAATATTCATATTTATAATCCATAGTGTCAATGCGTGTAGCGAATTGCTCCATGCGACATAAATCCATACTATCACTTATCTCCTTATTAGGATCACTTATTTGTGCACATGGTATTTAAATCACATATATGCCATTGAATTAATTAATTTTCATATCTAAATAGAGGCCCTATTGATGATAAATGTCAAAACATATTCATTATAAATTACTGCAACAATATTTACATAGATTGTAAATATCTATGTAATAAAAATATCTATTCAATAAAAATATCTAATTCAGATTGTAGATTGTAAGGTATAAATTTTCTTCACTTTCATACAACTCCCTGAGTTCTTTGAAGAAGGTCGCCATCACCTTGTGTTGACCGAGAGCTTTCCAACGACTATAACCTTGTCCAAAATCGAGCTCTCGTTTGAAATTTATGACCTTTCGAAGTTTTGGGGGTGTCATTGGATAATGGCCATCCCCTTCGCCACGTGGAATCCACATAGATTCACCTCTCTCGCACCATCTAACATGGCACAATCATGCCCTAGGTCGTCACCCCCTAGCGATGGCATGGTTGTTGGTTGCAGGGAATATCTCCTGGTCTTCGTGGATATCAGACCTTCATCCCTTTGGCATTCTCGCACATGCCTAAAACTTTCCGGAGATCCAAAGTGTAGAGGTCCCTTCCACTCTGATCGGAGATTAACACTTCAGAGAGGGGATTTTGGCAATTCAATGCTTCAACGTTTACCATACCCTTATCCCTCAAATTCTCCCGGAGTCCCGAAGTTCTGAAGTTCCAGAACTCCTTACCCCATACTCCGGCCTTCGGGTCATTATCTAGATGTGCTCTACCCTACACTCTCGAAATCCTGAAGGCCAAAATCCCGAAGTCATGCAGACTGTCGATCTAAGATCCTTCGAGATCCTTTTCAACCATTCGATCGGGAATAGTGAAAGGATAGAATAAGCAAGAGTGTTGACTGGAAGCATCCAATCTTCACTACTTCATGACCCCCTCGACTAGTAATACTCCGGATAGGTGGAAGGATTTTGGATTGTATGGTTTGTAAAGTAGCGAAATCCCTCCAGCCGTCCGATGAGGTAGCTGTGTCGAGTATCATTTCAACTGTTGGATCCATAAGAGGTCAAAGACGAGAATCACAACGTTGATCTATGATCATGATCAATGGTGGAAAGTCGAAGCGCAGGTAAATTTGTATGTGCGTTAAATTCTAGGAGGTAGTGCACATAGATTAGGACAATTGGTTGTTTTGGCTACGTGTCAACATAGGATCTACTCGTGCAATGGAAATTGAGTTAATGAATTGTCGGTTTTAAATGCGCAAGCCGTAGATCTCACAATGAGATTAAATCGTGACCGTTGATCCGAGCTAGTCTTGAAGTTATATCATAAGCACCAATTGGGTTAACTCCTAGTTGTAGGTCCTGGTCGTATGATGGTCATGTATTTGGAGACTTGGGCTAAAGGTTTTTTAGCATCTTTTACATGTAGTGAAGGGTTCTTGGGCTTTGGTATTTTGGAACCCCTAGTGGATTGAGGGCTCAAGTCGGTAAGCCCACATGAAAGGTAATAAGCTCGTGGCTTCGGGCTTATGGTCACTTGCAACCTCTACATGCCCCTGAAGGCTATGCTTCAAAATCTTAACCAAGATTTAGTTAAGCCCGTGGACTTGGGCTCGAGGTCACATGAAAAAAAAATGGTTTCAAGGAAGCACCTTTCATTTATAGAACTCGAATTCTATAACAGGAAAATGAATTTCAAGGGATTGATGAGTTTAAAACAGTCTTGTAGAGTCCGTCCCGACTCTATAATGGCGGATTTGATCCTTGGATAGTCCTTTTGAGGATTAGCACATATAGATTCAAATAGGAGATCAACTCACCATTTCCCCCAAATTCATTTAGAAACCCATTAATCATAGTCCTCCTTTATAAATAAGAGTAAAAAGAAAACTATTAACATGATATGATATTCAAGTCTTACTTCAAATTTCCAAGGCCGCTAGGCCTGCAGAGCCAGATATTCTACCATTCAAACAAGATAAAAGATTATTCCTTCTTTTTTAACATATTTTCTATGTAGACACAAATTTTCCCACCATTGGAGGTGTCAGATAGGAAATGACCATTGGCCAATAGGTTGAAATCCAAAGCATATTTCAAAGGGGACCCATTGTGTCACATTATATTGAGGTAGTTACAAAAATTAATGATTGGAAGCAAGGTTTTTCATCATATGTGCATGGATTCTTGTGATTATACATGTGAATCAAGTGCATAAGAGTTTGGTTAACAACTTTTGCTGAATTAATAATGGAACATTGTAGATGTGTCCAAAATTGTGTCACGCAGATCCCAGAGAGATTCCTAATTATAGAAATGAATTTGGTATCTTTTTCATTGACAATAGACGTGGATGACTTAAATATAACCAAATATATGTGAATAATTATTTCACAATGTCCTATTCATGGCACAAATATCACCATATTCGAGAATCAATTGACCAAAAATTGCATTATGGTGGTGGAATGTGATAAGGGAACCTCACAAAAAATCCATGGAGATTGATTCCCATGGGTGCAAAAGAATGGATATAGGTGTATATAACCCCTACCTCATGTTGGTAAGTTTTTTACTCACACAATAAACACATCTCTTAATATATTTTCCCATTCCAACGAGATAGTGAAACCAACAAAAATACTTTTGTAACACAATCAATGTCTTATGGACAAAAAAACAATCCTCTGCCTTGGAGGAATATGCCTCCCAAATAATCTTTTTGCACTCATGTGGGGGGGGGGACATAGGATTCTAGGGTGGAAAAATAAGTTACACAATGAAAATTTGGTCATGATAAGCCTTGAATAATATCTACATAAATATGGTTTAATACTAGATCCACTATGCAATTCTTCAACAAATTGCATGTTTGATATTCATAATTGCTTAGAATAGTCAACAATGTGTGAAATGGTGGTAGACATAAGTAACCATTGACATGCGTAGATGCACCATGCTTATGTTGATCACCAAGTGGAATTTTTGTAGATAGGTTATCCACTTCAATTGGTTCATGCTTCGAAATTTGCTTTTGTCTACACACAGAATGGATGCTTATGGTTGGAGTGTTTAAGTGTCTCCTTCCCAAGAATGTAATCTTTTCATTTATTAACTTGGATGATCACATAAAATTTATTTGATTTAAATGGAGTAATTTCTAATAACATCGCTGAAATATTTAAAGTGGTGTGTAAGGAGATGCCCATTTTGTAGGAAAATAACATCGAGTGCACAGTTTCAGGTATGATTATTAAAGGGATGATGTAAATCAAGGAGTTATAGGACCAAAAAAGAGTTCAGTTTGCATTTGAATTCTTCAAATCCTTGATGTTGTATTGTGTCCTTTCTGAACATGATCTTTTTGGAAATCCCACATAGTAAAGAGTGGAGAGGGTGTACAACATGGGATAATCCCAACAAAAACCTTTTGTAGAAGTTGACTAAGCCCAAGAAATTATTTAACTTGGTTAGGTTGGTCATGGTGGACCATTCTATGATGATATATACCTTCTCAGGATATACATGCAATTTGATTTCATCAACAATAATAATAAAGTACCATATGTTTTTCCCACTGAAGTCACATTTCTTTAGGTTAGCAAAGAGATTTTGGTTGTGCAAAGTGTTCAAATTGGTCATCATGCTCTTCCCATGTACTACTAAAAACCAACACATGATTCATATGAATAAAAAATTTAACTATGAAAGATTGCATAATGATGCATGAGCATTCGTTTAGTCAAAGGGAATCACCAACCACTCATACAAGTCATCCTTAGATTCAAATGCAGTATTCCAAACATCCCTAGGGTTGGCATGACCTTGGTGGTAGTTAGATTTCAATTTGATTATGGTGTGCTTTTCTCCCTTCATTATGTCTACAAGACCATCAATTCAAGAAATGGTGTATTTTTCCCTCATTGTGATCTTGTTGAAGGAGAAATTGTGTATGCATGCACACTAAGAACTATTTCTATTTGTGATCTAGGTGGATATTGATGGCCACCCACCTATTCCAACTAGCTCCTCTTGTTCGTTTTTAATTCACCACTTTCTTTTGTACTTCTTTGTAATTGTGGTTTCTACACTTCTAAGGTTGTATGAAGCCCTACAAATTTTCCATGTGGATACTGGTGGCCTCTCACCTAATCCAAATGACTTATTTTGTATGGTTTTTTTGTCAACACATCTTGCTGTACTTCCAGGGCCATTTTGGATCCCTAAATCGTGTTTTTTTTTTCATATTCGAACTATAGACAAAGTTAGATTTTGATGGTGTAATGTGCATTTCTCTAAAACACCTTTCCAACAGGCTATTACATGCCTAAAACAGAGGTCGTATTCAAAAGTTACGACCCCGGGAAGTTGAGGTACCAACTTACCCATAGGGGCCCACATGACTTTTGGCGTTTCACCTCCTAGGGTTAGGTTTTTGGATGTCTATGTTTTTGGTATTCATGAGTAATATCAAAAAGGCCTCTGGAGCCTCATTTTAATCATTCTTATCAGATGGATGTGCATAGGAACCACATATTTTCTCAGAGATAACTACCACCATTTGAGTAAGTGTTTCAGTTCTGCAGTTTTACAGTTTCGGCTTATTTCATTTATTCAATATAAGATATTATTCATTGGATATCTGTGTTATTCTTCATATCTTTGTGTTTATTGTATTCAGTCTGTTAATCAGTTTATTCCACTCCTAAATCCATACCAGTGGCATCAGAGTGGTCTGCTCTTCATTTATTCTTCTTTGTGCATGTCCCTGACAAGATCAGGGTACAAGAAGTTGGGACTCGAACCAATAGATCTGTTGCAAGATCGGTCCTACTAAGCCCGACAAAAACCTATGTGGGATGAAAATAAAGATGATGGAGCATGAGATCCTATAAAAATGTTTCTCGAGGAGGCCCTTGCGTGACAAATGAACGAAATGATGGACAACTTTGCACAGATCCTTCGACGATTTCCCTCAGGAGAAGCATCTTCATCAAGCATCCATGCAACCCCCTTTAAGGTAAAGGTAAATTTTGATATTCCATTATTTTAAGGATTGATAGATGCGGATGTCGTAGATAAATGGTTGAATCTACTCGAAGGGTATTTTTCGGTCCACAATTTTTTCGACAGGGAAAAGATTACTTTTGCAGCCCTCAAGTTCATCCCCCATGTTAAGGACTGGTGGGATACTTACTCTGAGCAAAGGGTCATAGATGAATCTACAATATTTTTGGTGTCCCCTACATGGGATTCCTTGCGGGACGTCATTAAAGAACAATACTACCCTTTTGGAAGCTACGAGGACCAGTACACCAGATGGACCACCCTGTGTCAAGAAAGGGACCAGCCAAATTCAGATTTCACCAATATTTTCTATACCCTGCGCACCAAATTGGGTATCAAAGACTCTAAGCAACATATGGTTCTCAAATACCGTGGTTTTTTGCATAGATACATTCAAACATAAATGGAGTTTCTGGACATCGCCTCATTGGGCACGACATGTAGATAGGCTATCAAGATCGAGAAGAAATTTAAGTAGAAGAGGCAAGAGTTTGGATATGCAAACTCCTTACAGTCGAAGCAAGTAAAAGGTGGCCCCAACCCACACAGCAAGGGACCAAGCCGAGATGGCCACTCTCAAGAAAACCAGTCTAAGCTGTAACACAAAAAGGGAAATGAGAAGATGAAGAAGGACATGAGAAAATGGTGTGAGTACCATAAAATCCCTTGTCACAACACTGAAGAATGTTGCTCCAAGAAGTCACTCGTGGTTGAGCTGAAGGTTGTCGATTCAGAGGCCGATTCGGATTCTGAATCAAATACCGAAGGAGGGAATTGGATTTTAGATGTTTAACCTCGTTCCACTGTATCTACCACCAAAGTCTAGCCAAGCGAACCAGAAGAACTAGAGGAAGGGGAATGCCTCTTTCACTCAGAAGAACCTGATTTCAACAGAGGTCATCAAGCAGCTGGACCTTCCAATGACATTTCACCCACAACCCTACACCATCAGTTGGCTTCACCAAGGAAGAGATCTTCGTGTCAGCCAACAGTGTCGTCTACCCTATGACATCAAGCCTTTCAAAGATGAGGTATTGTGTGATATTTCTCCCCTTGAAGTTTGTGATGTTCTTTTAGGACAACCATATCTATGGAATCTTCATTTTGTGTATGAGTCTAGACCCTGCAATGTTATTATTACTTTAGGTATACAATTGTACAGGATACCAAAGGTAGCGCCTCCTACCACTATTTCTTTAATATTTGCTAAGCAATGCAGTAAGTTCATTTCACAGACTCAGAGGTTTTTCTTCTTTTTGATCTGTGCTCATAGTAAGAAGAAGGTCGTCGCCACATCCATGGCCTATACACAGAGCCTCTCTTTGTAGTAGAAGCAAGTGGAAAGGATCGTGGAAGAATATAGAGACATCTTCTCCTCACCCACCAGGGTACCGACACACTCCCAAGTCAAGCATCCAATTTCTTTGACTCCTGGTGCACCACTACCTAATGGACCAATATATCATCACTCACTGATAGAAAATGATGAAATCAGGCATCAGATGCAAGAGATTCTTCAAAAGGGAAACATTAGAACCAACTCCTCCACTTGCGGAAGACCGATTGTACTGGTATAGAAGAAGGACAAGACTTGGCGACTCTGCATTGATTACAAAGCCTTAAACAAAATCACAGTCAAGAACTGGTACCCAATTCCCAGGATTGATGACCTTCTTTACCAACTCAAGGGGGGAAATTTCTTCAGCAAGATTGACCTAAAGTCTGGCTACCACTAGGTCCCCATCGAACCAACTAATGTATGGAATATAACCTTCAAATCTAAAGAAGGTCTCTTTTAATGGTTGGTCATGCCCTTTGGCTTAACAAATGCACCAACCACTTTCATGAGGTTGATGGATGATGTATTGAGACCCTTCACCAACTCTTTTGTGGTGGTATATTTGGA
>JZKD02S0698624.1:0-15219 GCA_000966675.3 Picea glauca | reverse complement strand
TTGTTAGGGGGAGTTTTGTATTGTTTGAATATCTAATGCCTCCTAAAATTACTGCAACAGCTCAGGGGGAGCATGTCTCTTCTTTGACATTGATGTCAAAGGGGGAGAAAACAATTTGGGTGCCTTAGTTGCCATCAATGACAAAGGGGGAGATTGTTAGCATGTTTTACAAGCAGTGTATGCTTGTCATTGATGGAAAGTACAGCAGCGATGATGGCTTGAGTACAGCAGCAGTGATCAGCAGTGCAGTGATAATCGGGGAAGAGCAGCAACCATGATCGTTGGATCAAGGAGAACCTGCACGTTCTTTAAAGTGAAAGGAGTAGCGAGCTCACAAAATCCTGAAAGAATGAGGACCATCCATATTCAGGAAGAACACATGGGGAAAGATCGTCATTTCGCTGACTGGAGAGTCAAAGGAACGGGGTTCCCTAACCTCTCAAAATCGTGATATGCGAAATCACAAAATAATCTAAGCCGTCAGATCAAGGTTTGATCTAGACCGTTGATCCCAGTCCATTTCGGAGTTTTAGGAGTCCCGAAGTGCCGAAATGAAAAATCCCGAAACAAGACACGTTATCAAACCATGTCAGCTAAGAACACGTGGCACAACCAGGTAATGACAAGTGTCAAGCTGATTCAACATTTCAGGCACATGTAAGTCACGAATCAAAGTGACACGTGGCAGTTATTCGACACGTGTCAATCCACGTGTGACGTCAGCAGGTTTACATCACTTTGTAGTTTTGGAAATCGGGATATGGAGATGTCAAAGAACTCCTACCATAGGAGTCCCTAAGTTGTAAACCCCAAAATCGCGATATGAGAAATCATGAAGACATCAGGACCGTCGAATCACTTAGAGTGTGGATCGTTGATCCAACTCCATTTCGGAGCTTCGGATATCGGGACATGGAGCGTCAAGAGACTCTACCATGGGAGTGCCGAAATCCCAAAATGCCGAAATGTGAAACACGTTTTGGCTCAATCTGTGGTCGCAGCCATTGGTCACATCGGTGGAATATGAAGGAAGGAGCTAGTTTAGATAAGCTCCATTTCGAAGTTTTGGGGATCGAGACATGGAGCGTAATGAAATCATTACCACGGGGATCCTGAAATGGCGAAGTAAACGCAAGTTTCTATGAATTCAATCCAATGGTGCAAGTGAAGTTGAACAAGATCACAGGGATACTTTTGTGCCTCGCAGTGTAACTTCTAGAAACCATTGATGGTCTCTGCCAGAGAATTTGAAGAGACCTTTGTGTGATCACCGGAGGAGATGAAGAGTCTCTAATCTTCGTCCAGTGAAGCAAGACGATTCTTAGGGGGATTGACAGATGGATGAGCGTTGAAGTCTGTAACTGAAACAGAAGGCATAAGCTCGACTGTGCCAGAGAAGACGAGGAGTCTCAACTGCCAAAGAGGTTGAGGAATCTCAGCAGAACACCTAGTGATGTTGAACACGTGGTGGGAACCACCAGAGAAGCTGAAGAGTTACGATGATCAGGAAAAAGCACCCGATATGTGGAGGAGATTGGTGGGGGCGTGAGCATGCAGAGGCATGGAAATATTGCATGCACAAGGAGCACAGGGACTGTAAGAATGTGGAACAAAGCAGAGATTGGGTTGTTGTCGTTGTGTAGGAGAATTCAGGTGTGTACAAGGAGGCAGAACGCAGGAGAATAAATGCACAGTTGAGGAATGGTGCATTGAAGGGATATGACGCAGAGAGCATAAAAGGCAGAAGACCAAAAAAGAGAGTTTCTTGCAGAAACCATCGACCTCTAGTTAATCGGTCGAGGCTCTTATTTATAACATAAAATTAACTAAAAATAACAGCTAAAGTGCAGTAAAACAAAACAAAATTCGCCACATGGCGTTCTCTCCTAACATTTTTCCAACAGTCATCTCAAGATATCACTTTGAAAGGGTGACTTTTCTCATAAACTGACCAACTAATGAACAGCTCCTCGCAGGTGTGGGCGTATGGAAATCTGTGATGTTCCATTGGAGCCACGCAAATCTCTCTCATCTTTACTGCATGTGCCCAATATTTCACCAGACTGATGTTTAACTGCTACAGCACAGCCCGAGCTCTTATCGGGTGTTCCATAAACTGTTGCACCTATCCTGGCACTGTGTTGGTCACCTTCGCTAGCTCTTCGGCCAATAACGAATCTTGCTTGGTGTGCGATTTGACTATGTCGCACAAGTCGACAAAGTCATTGGGTGTGCCAAACTCGAGCAGTCCAATGTCCTTCATTGCCTTGTTGATTTTATCCCAATGTTTCTCACATTTGGCCAAATGCTCTTGAATTTCCCAGTGTGGTTCCTGAGACACTTTAGCCCAATACTTGGCTGATCCTTTTATGCAATCAAGACTGCTTTCGATCAACACCCGGATGCCATGTTCTTCTTTATCTCTTCCCTATTGGACTGCACCAATGTAGTTGATTCTCTCTGTGGCTTGCTATGCCTTTTCATACCACCACTCCATATCCTTGCACGTCACGAGTGCCATGAGAGTATCTTCCTAGAGCTCGACTATCTTCGCAGTCAAAAGGTGTCGCTCGTTTGTGAACTTATTGTAAGCCTCTTTGAACTCGCTCCTCAGGTACACCGTGGCCTGAGTGGTGTCCTGATAGTACTTATCTAGGTGGTGCAAATTTTCTAGTTCCTTCACGACGGAGGCCAACTCCTTTTCATCCTGTTTATCTCTATCCAGGGTGGCATCCGAGATCGCCATCCCCACGCCGATGAGCTCAGATGTTCTGGCATTTTCTGTGTTTATCAAATTTTCTTTTGTAGTGATGAGGATGGATCGATCCAACGTGATCCTCCTCTTCTTTGTGATTCTTTGGACGATGGACTTCCTTTTTCGATCATACACTATAGCATGTATATCAACTACCTCGTCCACCAGTTCAAGAATCTATTGATCACCCCGTGTGAGTGTATTTCCTAGACTTATGGCAATGTATATTTGTTCAAGATCAGGTTCTTGAACTTCCTCATTATGCTCCGAAGGCCCGTATTCTATCTAGAATTCACCGGGGTTTTGAGCATCGATTTAAATAGAGGCATCAGGGATAGAATTGATACTTACTTGTTCATTGGTTGTTGAAATGTCGATTTCCTTTTGGCGGGATTCCTTCCTCTGGCTCATCCGGTCCTGACTTGTCCTTCAGACTGTCTGCTCGGGTCTCCGGGACATCGGGCATCTTTGTGTCGAGGCCACTTTCAGCTTATTTTTCTTTCTGTGGGACCTCCTGACTTTGGACATTGAGAATAGAAGAAGATGTCTTCTCGGGTCCCTTTTCTTCTTCGATATGCATTGGGGTCCCGAGAGATATTTCTGGGCTTTCATCGTCGTCATATATCTTTATAAACTCGCTCAAGGGGTTTGATGTGCTTGTCTCCACTGATACCTGGACTGTTTCTGGCTGAGTCGCCACACCTGTTGAAGATCCAGTCACTGGCGTTGTGAATTCAAGGTCATCAAACTCATAAATTCATCAACATCTATAAATTATGGGCCACTTGTACCCATTTGGCTTCTCTCTGGGTTATCGATAGGTGATCCTATCGTTTCTTATAGGTCTGGGTCATCTTGTAGTTGATCAAGCACCCATTGTTAGTGTTCCAACATGAGCAGTCCCCTTTCCCATGCATCCTGTACCAAATGGATATCTCTTCCTTACATTGGGTCTATCAAAAGGGCTTCGGCTGCTTCGGATGCTATCCTTTCTTCTCTGGCCCTGAGGGCCTCTTGAGCCAATTGTTCTAGGGTTGTTTCTTTCTCATCCCAACTCATGGATTTGAACCTGGTTTCCTTAGGATCAACCATCCTCACCATCACCTCATCCCAGTCTTGAGAATTTTTAGTGAAGATCTCATAGTCAAACATGTCATGGTCGTATGGCCAGCAGGACGATACTTGTGATGTGTGCTTCAAGACTAGACCCTTTGGGTCGTGCTTGCAAAAACGTCCAATCTGGAATCCGAACTCCAATTGGCTTAACCCTTCCTTCTTGGCTTAAGCAATGTCTTTTACCATGTAGAAACCTATATGAAATCCATAAGGTATGAATGCCCATTTCTTATCTTTTACCAGAGTAGAATTGTAACCTTGCAGGATGGTTTGATAACAGATTTCCCCTATTACTAGTCGATCGGGGACATACATAGGTAACAGTTGTGGTATTCCAGTGGCTCCAAAAACCCCGATATAGATATCGCGCTCATCTAGATACCAGTGGAAAACCTTTGATACCATCCTTTTGGCCACATCCGATAGTCTTGGGCACTCTTTCTTGAACGGAAAAAAATGAATACTTGCGATAAATTGATCATAAATGAGAGAGTAGGATTTATTGTACATGTTCTCCCATAAGATGTCGAAATATAAATGGACCAGGAGTTCTGAAGCGTGCCAACTTAAGTTCATTTCGGCAAAGGAATTTATGGCACAGATGACATCCAATAAATAATAAGACATATAGAAGGATGGGGTTTCTCCCTCTTTCGGCGTCTGGGCCTGTTGAATGCAAATGCTCAATTTCTTTGAAATGATGGCACCCCAGTTAAAACCCCTCCCTGAAATGGCTATAGTGTAATCTAGAGGCATCCATGCCTCTGAAAACCTGGAACAATCCTTCTCCCGATACAAACTACAAATGAGGGCCATTAGGTATATATATGGTTCTCTTAAGTCGGTTGTTAGGTACCAACCGGAGGTCCGATTGGAAAAAAATTTATCCTCTCTCCACGATGAATCCATCACCTTGTTGGTGTTGTGTTTCTCATAGAATCTCACAACAAAATCGGTGTTCAGTCGCTCCTCTGGGTCTCTGATCTTGTAGTAATCTGCACTTCCACCAGAAGGAAAACCCCGACACACTCGCCATTTTTCGTCATTAATCAGACATCTTTGTGTGTCTGTGTGGTCGATAATCGATTTTAGGAGTTCCATGCAGGGAAAAACTGGAGTTCTGCTCGCTACCATGTGCAGGTATGATATTTGGGTATTCATAAAGACTTCATCGTCGAGCCTTCTCATATCAGGGTCGTTGTGCGGAGTGTACTCGGGAAATTCTTCCTGCTTGATCTTCTAGAAAAGTTCTCCCCAGTGCAAGAGTATTGTCTTGGCCACTATGCTTTCCTCTGTGTCTCCAAAGGCTTAAGGCTGAATGAAAACCTTCTTCGTGGATGTCTTGATGACGGGCACCGGCTTTGGAGCGAATTCCAATTGTTTTGCGACTGTTGGGGAAGAACTTTCTCCCACATCTGGTTCCTTTAGCTTCGGCGCTCTTGGCGATTTCCTGGTGGTTGGTTTTCTTAGAGGCATTGTTCTTGCAAATAAAACAATCCTTTAGGGCCAGCATACAAATAAATATTGGATCAAAATGTATATGTGAAGTTAAAACACAGAAAATCCAGACTGCTACATACCTGTAACGCTTGCTAAACTCTGTTGTTTAATACTCACAGTATCTTGGAAGATTTTTCCGAATTGCTCGTCTTGCTCCTCTGAATGATTTGAACTTCTTTGCATGCAGAATAATCTTGTTTACAATGGCTCAAAAGAATTTAACGGGAAAGATCCTACCAGTCATATCAACCAATTAATCCAGGTGATGAGTGAAATTCAAACAAATCTACCGTCGAATCTCTGCAATTTAATTCATCGTGGGTTAATGGCGAAGGCACGGAGGGTGATGTGTTGTATCGGTAGGTTCAAACAGTCCTTTTGATTCGTGCATGAATTAGAAACTAATTCAAGATTTTGGATTAATCATCCTTTTAAATGCGTCGTATCTAGCATTAAAATGTCCCATCATGTCACTTTCCTAGTGGGGAATTTGGGAATCGGCAAGGTGCTACGAGAGTTTTCATTGATGTTCATTTGCAAAAAAAATTCGATGCTGATCGATTTCTCCATATGGGTTTGACGCGGCACAACTAACTCTAGATAGAACTAAATCGTAAGGTTATCCAATCTGGCAAGGATACATGGCAGATGAGGAAAAGAGGTTTGATCGTGCACATCAATCGGAGTCGGGATTTTCAACAAGATGCGCACTTTAAAAGAAACCTAGGATTGTCAATGTCGAAAAGGTATCGAGGATCGGGGATTGGGGAAAAACTGATCATGTTCTCTATGGACTTACTTTCTCAAAAACATGTCGATGCTGAAATGTTTTGGGGATCAGCTATCGGCGATATCCTCATGTAATTAATTTCCGCGAAAGAAATATTTCGTTTGTCGACACTGATGAAGATCGGTGCTCGGCGATTGTGGTATTCTCGAGTGCTTTTCTTTCATTCTTAATTCTTCCCGATGTCGAATCTCTGAGCGCATCGAGGAAATGTTTTAGCTGTTGATTCTTAGAAGTTAAATATTTTAATTCATGGATTTTCATAGTTTCAAGCAAACTTTTAAAGACTTAATGAGAGCCAAAATGGTAAGCAAAGGAAAAAATTTCCACAATGAAGACAAATTAGACAGTGCAAAAGATCAAGTGGTACCCAAAAAGTAAAATTTTGCATAGGATTTTTAGGGTGTGTTGAGTGCTCGATAAATGGTGATTTACTGGGAGAAAGCAGAATCTATGTTCCTCCTTCATGCTCGGCTGATGCAAAGCTGGTTGAGAACTTAATTGGTTTTAAATCAGAGCCTCTTTTACCCTTGCATTTGAAATCCTCCGATTGATTCTTCCGGGTTTGCCTATGGGGTTTTTAACCTTTATTCCTCCTTCATTTCCTGTAACCTTGACTCATGCCCTCTTCTACAAAAGTCTAGTAAAGTGTTCACTGGCATGGAGCCTTTAGTTACCTTTACTCACTTGCTACGGTATTGCTCCACTGCCAGCGAGCGTCCATAGCCCCGGCAGAGTCACCCCTACATCACAGACCTTGCTCCACTACCAGCGAGCGTCCATAGCCCTGGTGGAGTTATCTACATACCCTCTCCTACTGTTCACTCATTTGATAAAGTCAATTTTATTTCAGAAGAATTCCCTGAGCGAGTGGAAGAGGATGATGTCTGTTTATTTTGCAAAATGAGATGGTTAAGGTGAATCCTTAGCTAGCTTTGTCTTCGGGGTTCATGTAGTCCTTTTTAGCTTACTAACTTTCCCTTAAGGTTTCACTAGACCACCCGACAGACACTTCTACATTTCTCCAAAGTTGTTCATTTGTGTAGGTTAGATAGAGGACCCCTCGAAACAACCGCAGGTTCCTTGGTGCTTCTTGTGTTGTATGTGAGCGATGAGTTAGGAACAGAGTTCGCTATGTCACATGACTTGAGTTCAACCATTGTCTTGCTAAACACAATCTTCAAAAGCGCAGAAGTCTATAAAGCGAAAGAAAACAACAAGAAATGCATTTCGCAATCATGAAAACACACATACAAAACATAAAATATTTTTTATTTTTTTTTATTGGAAATATTGTTTTAGAGCTTGTCCATTTACTGGGAGGGCATCAGGTTGCCCCCTCAGATTCTTCAACCGATAAGTTCCTGCCCCAATATTCTCAGCCACCTGGAAAGGTCCAAGCCATAGATTCTAAAACTTAGAATGTTTGCCTTTTGGCACGTTTGCTCTGTCCCATTTTAGGACTAAGTCTCCTACTTCAAAATTCTTCTCTTTAGCCTTATGTTTGTCAAACCATATTTTAACAATCTGTTGGTCAGATATGAATTTTGATTTAGATTTTTCCCTTTCCTCTTCCAGCATCAGCAGGGTGTCAATTCTTTGTTGTATGGTTGATGAAGGTTGTCCTCCGGAATGTTGGACCAGATGAAGAGATGGAAGATAAAGCTTGTTCGGGAGAATGGATTCTTGCATGTATACCAGAAAGTACGAGGAATTTCATATATCTTCCTTGGGTGTGACTCTATCAGCCCATAGAGCGTTATGGAGTAGATTATGACAATTCCTTTGGTTGTCTGCAACCGTTTTCTTC
The DNA here is from genome assembly GCA_000966675.3 of Picea glauca. Lineage (NCBI taxonomy): Eukaryota > Viridiplantae > Streptophyta > Pinopsida > Pinales > Pinaceae > Picea > Picea glauca. Next base: position 7,251 of record JZKD02S0698624.1, on the reverse strand, counting down.
AATATTCTCACTAGGTTCTTATTGGTTGATTATGCCACTCTGTTTCCCTGCGGATAATAATTTGCAGAGTACCTAATTATGATTCCTTTGTCTAGAACAAACTATGTCAATAGGGTGGAAGAAAAATAAGCTTCATTCTCAAAAACCAGGACAGAAGGGACACCAAACCTTGTGATTAGTTGTTGTTCTATGAATTGGATTACCACCTTCTCGTTTACATGAGTTAGAGGGATGGCCTCTACCCATTTCGTGAAATAATCGGCGGCAGTAAGTATGTACTTATGTTGTTTTGAAGATCTTGGTGTAATTTCTCCTATGATATCTAACCCCCATTTCTCAAAAGGCCTAGAAACAATCACAGGTTGGAGTGGAACTGTTGCTCTCTTTTCTCTTCCAGCGCTTATTTGACAAGTTTTACAGTTTCTAGTGTAGGTGTGAGCGTCCTTGAACAAAGTGGGCCAATAATAGCTATCTCTCAATATCTTATGAGCAGTGGTGTTCCCTGCAAAATTTCCACCGGCAGGACCATCATGGAGTTCCTTCAGAACTTTGTCTGCATCTTCACGTTCGAGACATCTTAATAGTACCCCATCGTAATTAGTCCGAAAGAGTACTGAACTTATGAGTCAGTATTGTGCGGATTTTAACCTGAGAGCTCTCCTTTCCATAGGGTTGAGATTTTCTGGGCAAGTCCCATGGTGTAGGAGATAAGTCAGCTTCTCGTACCAAGTCTCTTATCCTGGGGAAATGTATGAAACTTCACCACACCATAATGTCATTTCATTCTCCCATCTGGAATCTTCATTTACTTGGTCTTGGGCTTCAGCTGCTAGTTTTCACAACCCTTTCCCTTTAACTAGTTTGGCAGGTTTTATATCTAGATCAAAATCTTGGACTACTACCATCCAGTTCCCTCTTCTTTCCCCTATATCTTGTTGAGTGAACAAGGATCGGACTGCAGGGTGAGGTAAGATTACTTTGGTATGATTCTTGAGGATGTGATACCTTAAATGTTTCACTACTTTATAAACTACATAAGCTTGTTTATCTATAGTAGGATAATTTAGCTCAGCTCCTTGGAGGTTAGTGCTCATGAACGACACCGGAGCCTCGTTATTTTCATCATCCTTTTGAGTCAAAAATGCAACTAACGATTGGTCGGAGGCGAAATTATAGAGGGAAAAATCTCTGTTAAAATCAGAGCTTCTCAACACCTAAGCTTGAGATATAGAAGTTTTAATATTGTTGAAATCATCCTTTCATTCATCGTCCCACTTAAATTCAGCATCTTTACAGATCATTTTTTGTAGCGATCTGACAGTCTCGGCAAAATCGGGTGTGAATTTTCTTACAAAATTGATTTTCCCGAAGAAGGATTGCATTGTATTTTTGTTGTGAGGTAACAGGATTTGTGTTATATCTTTGACTCATTCAGGGTCTATGCGAATTCCAGCTTGGGATATAATGTGACCTAATATCTTTCCTTCCTCCACACCAAAAATAGTTTTCTTAGGGTTTAAAGATATACCATATTTTCTACACCTTTCGTAAATCTGGGTTAAGTGTTGGATGTGCTCCTCTCTATTCTTTGAATACATAGTTACTTCATCCAGATACACTACCACACACCTATTGATTAGTCCTCGAAAATATACATCCATTTCCCTTTGTAAATTTTCCCCTGTGTTGTTTAACCCGAAGGGCATGCGTTTGTAAGCAAAAGTTCCCCACTTGGTTTGGAAGGTGGTTTTCAAACGGTCTTCCTCTGAAACCAGAACTTGGTTGTAACCTGAGAAATCATCCAGCAGAGAGAAAACCTCAGAGCCAGACACGGTCTGCAAGAGTTCCTCCATTGGTGGGACTGGGTAGTTGTCCTTTTCTGAAGCTATATTGAGGTTCATAAAATCTACGCATAAGCGGATTTCTCCAGACTTTTTTCTCACAGGGACCAAATTTTCTACCCACGCGGAATGCCTAACCTGGAAGATAATTTTGGCATCTAAAAGTTTCTTCAACTCTTGACACATGAGAGGTTCTAGGGATGGGTGGTACTTCCAGAGATTCTGTTGGAAGGTTTTTGCTTCATGTTTTAAAGGTATAGTGTGTTGAATGATACGGGTGTCATAAGTTTTCAAATATCAGTAGGACCATGAAAAGACATCTTGATATTGTCTAAATAGTTTGAGATAAGTCTTTCTTTCCTCTTTGGATATGGTCTTGCCGATATTAATATTATTTGGGTTTTCTAGGGTTCCAAGATTTATAGTTTCATGCATGGGACAGGAACTACCATTCTTCGCATTTTTGGGCCCCTTAAATCGTTCCTTTAGGTCAAAAAGATTTTCCAAATTAGCTATTCCCTTTGGAATTGTGTGAGACTTTGATTTGTCAGTTTCTTGACATTTCCAAGGATCGATTTCTGTTGATTATTCCTGGAATACTTCATCGTCAATAGCCAAATCCTTGAAATTGTCTTGGTTAGTTAGGAAGTTTATGATCTGTTCATCTCCTTCAAAGAATTTCCAATTAGAAATGTTGTTAGGCACTGATGGTTTGTAGAGAAGCTCCACAGTGAACTGGGAGGCTTCATAATCTTCTAGAGGTGATAGCCTTGAAGCAATTGTGGTCAAGGAATCAGCAAGGATATTCTTTGTTCTGGGGATCATCGTAATATTGAAAGCTTCAAAATGATCTATTAACCTATGCACTTCTTGTTGACAATTCTTTATGTGCGAGGAATTGCAATGTATAGTATTCCTTACTTGTCTAATGATAATCTCATAATCTCCAAAAACCTTCAATTCTTTGGCGTTTAAGTCTATGGCTTTCTTTAACCCTTGTACTAGAGCTTCATACTCGGCAGTGTTGTTTGTGCATTCAAATTCTAGTCTATGGGATAGAAAATGCCATTTACCTTTTGGATCAATGAGGATGCACCCTGCCCCAGATCCTTCCTGCGACTTAGATCCATCAAAGTATATGGTCCAAATTTGTGAGCGCGGGTTATTCGTTTCTTATTTATTGTGACTTTCTTGCTCCCCTTTCTTTTGTTCCATGATTTCTAGCACAGGTTCTTGACAGAAGATGGTGTCCTCTGTCGATATAGGCGATTTCCCTTGAAAAAACAATTCAGAGTTTTGAGTGAGGGGGACATCGTATGAGAGAGGGGAGAAGTTCCTGAAGTAGGAATCACAGGAATAATTGCCTAGCACAGGAAAATTTGTCGATGAGGGTTCGTTCAAGGTTTCTAGGTCAGTTACAGTATGTTTCAAATACCTTTCCCTATCGATTTTGATCATATTTTTGTATCCCTTCAGTGGTATCCAAAGGTGTGCCCAATTTGTACTAAAGTATATGTTTAACTTCTCAGACCAATCTTGGCTTAACAGTAATCCATAACCTTCTAGGATGTCTACTATAATGATGTCAATCACTTGCACAAACTTAGGATGTGTCGCTATTCTAATCATTACATATTTGAGTTCTCCCATGACCTTCACCTGGGTTCTGTCTAGTTGTATCACATGTTTATCACTCTTGAGAGGAACTGCATTTAGTTTTTATAGATAGATAGGGGCATAAAGTTAGAGGATGCTCTTGAATCGACCAAATAGTTATGGAGGTTTCTGTTGAAGAATTCAAATGTTATAAGGAACGGTGGAACAAAAGGCTTTCCCTTCTTATCTTCCAAGCAGGTATTCACAGTTGGTTTATTTACTAGATCTGTGGAAGTTAAATTTCTTTGTTTTTCATGGCTTTTCGTAGGGTTTTTTACTGATCTCAAAGCCTGTAGTAGGAAATATTTTTGCTGAGGGATTCTACATATGTCCATAACTGATAAATTAGTCTTCAACTTCTTCAAATATTCAACTATGTTGTACTCCAGTTTGGGCGATTCTCAGGTATGGATGCTAATAGGGTTCTTACGGGGAGAAAAAGGTGATTTTGGGTGATTGAGAGTTGACCTCCCCCCCAACATTTGGGAGGTAGGAAGATCTTGTGAGATAGGTGGACCCTTACTTCTTGTTTTCACAACAGAGACTTATGCGGGTGGTTCTTGAAACTCAAATAGGTGATCGAAAGGCATGATTAGGTCAGGATCCCATTACAGCATGGTTGTATCTTTTGGTGGATCAATCTCTTCCTGGTCAGGAACATTCCTAACTGAACTGCTTGGTTGTTTGGTCAGTGAGACTTAATCTAGAAACTGATTGGCCATCAAATTCATGGCATGCACCCATTGAGGTCAGTCTCTTTCGAAGTGGTTTTCCTGGTGATAAGTACAAAAAGAATCAGATGCTACATTTCCTAGATCGATATTTAAGTTAGATGGGGGAGTTTCAATTGCTTTGAATGGTGGGTTCCTTTTAAATAAAGTCTTATAGGGCCTTTGGCCTTGGTTTCCCTCCCCTGCACTTTTCTTCATGTCAATGATCTTGTTTGATAACTTCTTAACCATGCATTGTAGATATTCTATGTATCCATTACACTTGTCGGGGGTCTGTTCTGCTTGTTTCCCCGACGGTCTAGTCAAAAGGAATCCTCTCCTGGGAGGAGGTTGAACTTCCTTCTTAAATAAAGAGACCTAGCCTTATGTACACTCTTTCATCTAGAATTCTATCGTTTTGGCCTCTTCAAAATTCTTAGCCAGGGTTCGTTTGGCATCCCTCTTCACAAACATGGAAATAGAAGCTGGGAGGTTGTTAGCATATACTTCGATTTGAAACTCCTGAGTAGGTTTAGCTTCTAGCTGGAATTTGTTTAAAATAGTTGTGAATATTTGATTGAAAACTTTAACCTTCTCCATTGAACTCATGGTGGCGACGAATAATTTAGCCATCAAAGCTTCTGTAGTGGTTTCTTCAGCAAATTTATCCAAAAAGTCTTTCAGAAACTTTTTCCAACTAGTTATGGATACTACAGGTAGGTTGAAATACCACGTGGAAGCTGAATTCTCAAAATTATAGGGGAGTAACCTGCATACTACATCTTCATGTTGTAAATTCATAAGTCTGATCACTAGTATGAATTTCTTGATATGATCTTCAGGAAATCCTAAGGTTTCGAGGTCAAACTTAGGAAGTAACTTCTATTGATGTCGAGGAAGGTTATGTATTCGTCCAGGGATGGCCAAAGCATATCTGGCCAACCAAGGTTGATTGTTCTGAGGTGGTTTTCCCCCTTATTTGTCATGGTCATTGTTGTCTTCCATGTCTTCGGATTCTAATTTAATCTCCTCTTCTTCCAAAAAATCATCTGGTTCAAAGACGTCACCAACTGGCGTTTCGAGGATCATATTAAGAGGATGTTCAATTTCGGTGATTGTGAAATCTATTAGGTCTTCTACTCTGTGTACGAAAAACTCTTCGGGATTATTGACCACTGGTCTACTTATTTTTTATCTTCAAGGAAGTATCAGAGCTAAAGACAGTGCATTGATCTGTTGGGCGTATGCTCTTGTGATTCTTCTGAATTGATTTAATTCCTCGTGAGGGAGAGCGTAAGGTATGTCAGGGAACAAGAGTTCTTCCTCAAGCTGGGGTGAGTTACTTGTTTCAGGAGTACTCGACGTGTGTGGGTTGTCTTGGGAATGACTAGACATGCATGTGGGTTGTTTTGAATCTACAGGTTGTCTGAAATATTACATGAAATTCAAATTCATCCATTCATTCTCCAAGCCCTCCTTCTAGCTCCAATTATGTTGATGGGTCCTAGATCCCTTTAATTCAACAACAGGAACCAAACTCGCCACCGAGGCCCAATTAGACTCTGCAACGTTTAATAGTGGAATGGTTCTGCAGATCTTGCGATCTAACCAATTAATCGATGGGCTTTACGTTTTCTTGCGAAGGCACCTCCTTCAGTTTAAACTTTCTTTTTTTGTATTTTCTTTTAGGTGGGACAGATATGAAATGTAATCCGGTATAAACCAACTTGGCAACAAACAATATTAAGTTTAACTATTGGAGAGGAGGTTGAGCTTGGGATAACCCGCTACTCAAGCATGCAGAGAACAATTATATACCACAAACCTAGTACTAATACGTTAACCATGTGAGCATCCAATTACTGTCTGATATACTAATTATCAGAAAGAAAACACACATGTGATAAGATAATGGAAAACAAAATAATTCACCTACTCTAATCATCCATCACATAATAACACAACGATTCATCTTCATCATTAAATAAAAGAACTGTAAAACATTGCATCAAATAACTTAACAACAGATTTAATAAATCTTACTCATTACAGCATCCATTCATGAAATGAGATAGGAAATAGTTTTTCTCCACATCCAATCACACATGCATTTGATGAAAAAATAACTTGTCTCTAATCCAGAAGGACTTCTCAATTAAGGGTAGCTCCAAAAAAATTCTTAACAAACCAGAAAAGAGAGTTTCTTGCAACAACCATCGACCTCTAGTTAATCGGTCGAGGCTCTTATTTATAACATAAAATTAACTAAAAATAACGGCTAAAGTGAAATTAAACAAAACAAAATTCACCATGTGGAATTCTCTCCTAATAGTTTTCCAACAGTCATCTCAAGATATCACTTTGAAAGGGTGACTTTTCTCATACTCCGACCAACTAATGAACAGCTCCTCGCAGGTGTGGGCGTATGGAAATTTGTGTTGTTCCATCAGAGCCACACAAATCTCTTTGATCTTTACTGCATGTGCCTGATATTTCACTAGACTGACGTTTAACTACTACATCACGGCCCGAGCTCTTATCGGGTGTTCAATAACTTTTTTCACCTGTCCTGGCACTATGTTGGTCACCTTCGCTAGCTCTTCGGCCCATAACGAATCTTGTTGAGTTTGCGATTCGACTATGTCGTGCAAGTCGAGGAAGTTGTCGGGAGTGCCAAACTTGGGTAGTACGATATCCTTCATTTCCTTGTTGATTTTATCCCAATGTTTCTTACATTTGGCCCACTTCTCTTGAATTTCCTAGTGTGGTTCCCGAGACATTTTAGCCAAATACTCGGTTGATCCTTTTATGTGATCAAGACTGCTTTCGCTCAACAACCAGATGTCATGTTCTTCTTTATCTTGGCCATGTTGGACTGCACCAATGTAGTCGATTCTCTTTTCATCTTGTTGCACCATTTCATACCACCACTCCATATCCTTGCACGTCATGAGTACCATGAGAGTATATTCCTAGAGCTCGGCTATCTTCGCAGTGAAAAGGTGTCGCTCGTTTGTGAACTTGTTGTAAGCCTCTTTGAACTC
>JZKD02S0698602.1:0-15219 GCA_000966675.3 Picea glauca | reverse complement strand
TATGGAAACTAAAATACACTTATAATTGTTTCAACCAATACCTTAACTTAACACCAAATATCTCACCTTGATAGGGTTTGATATCCATTTTCACTTCCATTTTGAATAGAGTTTGTGAAGGAGTGATAGCACTATAACTTGGTTTCTATTTATCGAGCTATTTTCTTGACTCTATTTTTGGGTCTTCACAATATCCCAGGTTCTCATTAGATCCATCTTCCGAGTTAGAGCTACAAACCTCCCGAAAAAGTTCGAACTCTTTTGCTAGATCCACCATGAGGAGGGACATGTTTTGAGAGATATTAGTAACTTTCTCTTCCATCCTTACACATCTCTCTTCCGTTGAAATTTGAGAGTTTTTATGAACAAACTCATTTTCCATGGATAAGGTTATGTGACTTCCTTCCTAAGCCAATTAATGGATCTTGCAACTTTCCAAAAATACCCAAAAGGAAATTGGCTCTAATACCAATATGATCTGTAAACTACCATGGATATTCCACTAGAATAGTTTGTCACAACATATATTATAATATTCTAAAATCTTATATTATTCAATTTTATTACTTAGATCCCAGATTAACTATTATTAGGTTATTGCTCAAATTATGAAAATAACTAAATAGAAAAATGAAAGAATAGGAAATTATACACACCATCCACACAAATGAACACAAGATATATATTGGGAAACCTAATATGGGAGAAAACCCAGCTAGAAGGTGAGGCCTATGCTCTACTCTTTTTTCTTCAGTTATGAATAACGGGTACAAAGAAAAGGGGGCACTCACTATGGAGTTGCGTTTAACACTATGGCTTGAACGATTGCTACAAAATATCCTACCTCCTTTTTTATGATCTCAAAATCCACTCCTTGAATTCTTTTCTCAACTATGGACAAGTACAATACAAAAGAATGGAATCCCTTCTCTTCTTAGCGGCTTGGTATTTAACATAACCCGATAGCTGTATGGAGTTAGGGTTTTTGTATCCTCAACACTAATTAGTGATAAAGTTTTGGACTTTCTATAACATTGTTTAAATTCCACATGTGGCTATCCCTACATGTGTGAGTAATGGAGGTTGACATAGAAACCACTCATACCATGGTGCTCAACAAGGTAGGTCAACTTACGAGACAGATAACGTTTGCATATGAGCTCCGATTGAGGCGATTTTTGTACCATTGGAAAGGTCTTGATGTGTGGGATAGCATCAAGGGAATGAGAGATATTATACCATATTTTGTTTCCACAAAAAATTCCATTTGATGTCTAAAAATGGCTCTGGAAGGTTCTAGAACCCAAATCTCCAAACTGGGACCTACCACTACAATGGGCCTTGCAAGCCAATTCCTCCAATTTTTCCACGTAGGAAGTACCAATATAAATGATAAATGATATGATCATCCATTCTAGATCAGGGAATGTTTTGAATAAGGTTGACCCTATTTTGAGTTGTGCGTATTGATGCACCCACTCACCTTTGTATCTTGGCCATGACCAACCTGTATTGAGTTGGGTATCCATAAATCCACTACCAATTGTATTGAGTTAGGTATCCATAAACCAACTCTCCTCTATATTTGGTTGGATTTCCATAAACTGACTCTCATTTGTGTTTCATCATTTCTCTTCATAACCCTCTATTTAGCTTATTGGAGGGTGTTGAGAATAGTGTAATCTTTAAATTTGGCTATGACCAACTCACATTGTGTCATTAATTCATTTGGTTAGACATAATGCAACCATTTATTGTAATAATAGTTTTTGGTTAAGGGAAGCCTAGTCAACACTATTTTATTATATTCCTAGGTGGTTAAGACCAACCTAGTCATTATGTGGGACCATAACCCCACTAGGGGAGGGCATTGGGTTCCCTACCTCTTGATGTGCGTATAAATAGATAATCAAGTCTCATTTGTGAAAATCATCTCGTGATATTCTTGATCTCTCATAGAAATTGTTTTATTCATAAGGTAACCTATATCTTTGGCCTTCACTTGTGCTTTAACAATTTTCTTTATTCTATGCATGGGTTTATTTTTGTCTAGTGCACTGGTTCATGTTTACTTTATCTCACCAAAGATTCACTCTATTAAGACACCCTAGTGTTGTTTTATCCTTATTTATTACATGATTTTGGATTTGTTTTGGTTCCATTCAATTATATTACCACCACTTATGAATCTCAACATATACTCACCCTTGGCTACCTTGGTTAGAGATTAGAAATAATTTGGGAGAAAAATTTTGTGGTAGAAAGAAATTCAGATTTTCTTTTGGATGAATTGATGCATAAGGTGGTGGAGGGAATATAAGTGGGGATCTCAAAATTAAATCCTGAACTAGGATACAATAGCATTAAAAAATTTAAAAGAAAGCGTAAGACCTAGCTCTTTCAGTTGTGGATGTCGTGGAAGTTGATACTAGAACCTAAGAAAAAAATATTTACCTAGGTTCTAATAATTGGGAGGCTTACTAATTGGGAAAATACTAGCATACCTAGGAGTTCCAAACTCCCGTTGCCCACATTGTGGTGAGCCGTGACTTTAAATGTTTTTTTGGTTTTTCCCTTCAACTACTTATTCTTGGGCCAAGGATAAGGATCTCTATTTGTCATACTTTCCATCCTCCATTTCATGGAGCATTGTTATCACAAAATCCGACACTTATGCAAATCCTTCACAAGGTGCTTGACTAGTGTAACATATGGAAGTAATTTCCACTTTCACACAAGCAATTACTTCCCTCATTTTAGTGAAGGATTAAGGCCGAACACATGGGAATATTCCTTGGTAACCTCAAAGGATCCTATAGCAAGGAAAAACAAGTTTATGGTCCCTTATTTTGGTTACTTTACTAGCTAGGTCAAGGTTTAAGGCAAGGTCAAGGTGAATTAGACAAAGTAAATTAAATGAGCATACATGAGGGGCTGTTCTATGACAATCAATGACAATTATCAAGTTGAAAGAGTAAAATAAATGCCCCGAACCTCTAGATATCAAAAGAAAAGAAAAGGTTGTAATAAAACTTGAATAAAAGATGATCTTGAATAAAAGATGATATACTTCAACATATAACAAGTCTATAACAAAAACAAGTAAACAACCCTAAAGTAAGAAATAATTCAATGGAGTATGTGATAAAATCTATTCAAGAGCTTAACAAACGTTTAGCTAATGATTTCTGAAATGAAATAACATGAAACTAATTTAAATGAGTGCAATATGCCAAGACCTAATGGCTGGACATTACAATTAATGCTGAAATAAATGGTGTTGGAGATGATTTAAGGTTAAAAATGAACACAAACCCTATATGTTAGGCATAAAATGACTTGAAAATCCAATGCAATACAACTAGATATAAATCTGACCAAGAAATCTTGGAGAGAGTAAGGTTTAGGGTTTGAATCACTTGCAATGGAGAGAAGACTAGTGTCGTCTATATTCATTGGGCATATGGAGTCTAACATGCAAATTCTAATGAGGGAAAAGGAAAGGAAAATACTTGAAGGTTGAACCCTAGGGTAGTCCACTATAAACCCTAGGAATCAAGCTTATAGAAAGGAAACTTAGGGTAGTCCTCTACAAGCCCTAAGAAATCCATCTTGTATCTTTCAAAGACCTTGCACAGGAGATCTAGAAAGGATTTTGGCTAAAAATCCTAGGGTAGTCCATTACAAACCCTAGGATCATAACCTATATGAGAAAAATCTAGCGTAGTCCACTACAAGCCCTAGAAAAAAACTTATGTCCTTCAACAAGATTTAAATGAATGATAACATGGAAGAGAGTCCACTACAAATCTTCCTTAGGGTTTCAAAAAAATATTTATCCGTGAAGAAACAAGATAACATGAAAAATCACCACTTTGATAGAGAATTTACTTAATATATCAAGAATAAACCATCCACAATTTGAAACAAACACTTAGTCAAATCATCTAGCATGAAGAAACCCTAGAAATTAAACCATCCAAAAACACTTGCAAAGCATCCAATAGATCATTCTAAAAAAATGCACACAAGTAATCCATAGTGAAATAGAAGTAAAGAAGACAAGCGTAGAAGTGATTCTCCATAAGACAAGTTATGATTTACAATGAGGGAAGTGATAGCCTTTTATATGAGGAAACCCTAGAACTTTACCTCTATAAATCCCCTAAAAGTGTGATAAATCCATGATACAAGGTGGATAGGTCTAGGCCGATCCCCAAAATAGAATCCAAAATACTTAAATCACACTAATACATCAAAATTCCCCCCTAAAAGTGACTTGTGTGAGTGTAGGATGCCCGAGAAAATCTAACATCATCTCCCCCAAGGGTGCAAGGGATTCCAAAGGAAATGTTGCAACCAAAAAGGTATAAAGCATCATTAAGGGTCACATCCCCTCATTTCGATGGTCACATCTCATGATCTACAAAACTTAACTCATCACCATCAATGCAAGATTGGTCCAATCAAGCATCAAATCAAAACAAACATGATGTCACCATCAAGATCTTAATGTCCTAGGTGTGTTGGACAATTGGTTTGTATAGTTGGTTTTCATTGATGTAAACCATTGGAGTATGATATTGTAGATTGAAGTCAACCCTTGAGTATGTCCGATAGAACATTCCGATAGCTCCAGAGCTATGAGTAAGGGACCCGAGGTTTTTTTAGGTATAAAGGCATGAAGACCAGTGAATATGTAGGTAAGACTATCATGGATGGATAATACACTTCATGTCGTTTCCCAGTGATATGTGGTACATCACATAGTTCCTCATGGTTAGGGATATATGGCTTTGAGAAGTTGGAGAAACCTTTAGAGTAATCTAGAAGCCCCTATAAAGTCAACAAGAAGTCACAAGCTTCTAGAAATTCATAAAGAAGATTCCCTAGTCAAAGTGGTTGTAAAATAAATGAATTAAATAATGAAGTGGTTGCAACAAGAAGGGTAAAGGAGTTATGTGTTGAATAATTAAGGAAATTTAGTTGCAACAATAAAGTGGATTAGCCCTAGAATATGGAGAAAGGGGTAAAACAATTACAAGGAAACTTCTAGAGGAAAGCACTTGGCAAAGTATAAATAAGAGAGAAAGGGACTCCTATTAGCACCTACCTACCTACCCATTTGATCATTATTGAATATTTATTTTGTGAAAGGTTATTTGTAGGTATACATTGAAAAATATGAGAAAGCATAGGTCTGAGGCAACGAAGGCATGAAAGAACGAAAGTTCGGTAGCTGTAGAGGAAGTGAATGAAATAGGATTTCAGAGGTTATCTGCGAGACATAGGAACAGAGCAGCACAAACATTTGCGGGTCGTACTGGATGAAAGCGTGGTTACCTGTGAGTTGTAGAAAGGGAAAGCAGAGATATGTAGAAAGGGCAAGGAGGGAGATATTTGTTCCAGGTTGTAGGATCTCAGAGAGACTGCAGGTATGTTTTTTAGAGATCATATACAACAAGGATACTTCAAAGATAAAGGTATGTTCATGGCTATGTTTTGAGGTTTTATCTTAGTGGTGTTGTGGAGCATGCTTTAGGCACGACTTTGTGAGGTTTGGTATATTCCCTCTTGGATGTATGTGTTGGCACAGGGGAAGACCCAGGGTTCAACTCTTACAACGCACCAACAAACCCTAACTACTGGCCCTTTCGACAACACCTCCAAAGCAGATGAAGTCTCACCCGAAGTAGAAATAGGGGGTTGCAAGACACAAGTGTCTACAACCAAAGGAAATTCAAAGTGATTCCAAAACACAACACAAAACAATCTAGATATTCTTTACCACTATTATGCTCACTTTGCGATGTTATATCTCTGATCTAACACAACAATGCATTAACAATATATCAGAGGACAAATAACAAAACATCAATCACAAACAAGAACAAGATATATGTGGTACACCCTCTCTCTAGCGCTACGTCCACAAAACTATGTTTCTTGATATATTATATGAAAACATATAGTTCTATTTGCGCACTTAGCTACATATATCTCTCTCTTTCACTCTTTCTCTTCCCTCCCTGTGCACCCAGCTGCAAGGTTGATCTTCACACCAAGATATAGATATTACAATATAGAGTCAATACTATTCTCAACAATGAGCAACAATCATAACACGACTAACGAACAAATTATCGAACAACCCTCTCGACTCTCCTAGACCTTTATTTATACATTACATGAATTCAGTCTAGGTATCAAAACCCTAGATCCAAAACCCTAGGTGCCAAAACCCTAGGTCCACTTGACCTGTGCTTTAAGGGCTTCACCAGCCTGTCCTTCCTTCTTTTCTGCGAGGTGATCCAAAGCATATGTCGTTGTCTTCCTCTACTTGCTGAGTTGTCCACGATTCGTCTTCTTTGATGTTTTATCTTCCTTGATCTTCTCTTCCAATGACTAAATTTTCCTTTACTTCACTCCATCTTTTCTGCTTCTTTCCCCACTTCGATCCTTTCCTCATTTAATGTTCCTTCCGGGCAGGTCATACTTCACCTTTCTTCCTTAATATTTTCTTTCTTACATAACCAAGGGCCAACAAGCCCCCAACACTCACATGTGACTCGTCTAGAGTCACTTCAATATTGATCCTTCTATATCACTTCAACTGCAGACTGCGCGGAGCAGCCTGTGCTTTCTGCTTTGTCCCTCCCTATCATGTGCAAATTGTCTTTTCCATTTCTGGTACCCAGTTTCAACTGGACTTGGTACCTATACCCTTCTTCTTTTGGTTTTACTGAGAGCTGCGAGGCAACTGGTTGTTGTAATACAATTTCAACCAACTTCCATTTACCAGGCCTTCTTTCCATTGTCCATTAAGGGTATTCAACTGTGTAACTCCTCCTTCTGTAACATAGGAAACCTCAAATGGTCCTAGCCAATGTGTCCTGAACTTACCTGGATGCTTCATGAACTTGCAGTCATATAAGCATACCAAATATCCTTGCTTAATTTCTTTCCTCTTGATATGTCTGTCATGGTAAGAATTTTCTCGTTCTCTTTGTACTTGCTGATGAAATCTCGTGATAACCTGTCTTCCTCTAGTTCCATCAATTGCGTGAGCCTGTCTTGGACAACGCCTGTGTCATCCATACCTGTAAATGCTACGATTCTCAAGGTAGGAACCAAATATTCCATAGGTACCACTGCTTCCAAGCCATATACCAACTTAAAGGGAGTTTGTGTTGTTAAATTCTTGCAAGTAGTTATGTAGGCCCATAGTACTGCTGGAATTCTTAAATCCCAATCATCTTTGTTAACGCTTCAAGTTTTATTCAACGCTATCTCCAAGATCTTATTGAAAGCTTCGACTGTACCATTCACCTATGGGTGGTATGGAGTGCTCTTCTGATTGTGAACCTCGAACTCCCGAGTCAAGGATTCAATAGTTTTATTGATGAAGTGTGTGCCTTGATCACTCATAAGAATCTTCGGGCTTCCAAATATGGTTATAAAATCCTCAAAGATGAATTGCACAACTGTAGTTGCACTACAGTCCTTAACTGCTCTTTCTTCTGCCCATATGGTCAAATACTCTATAGTAGTGATGATGTATGTAGCTCTTGTGCGCTTTCCTGGTGGGTTGATAGGTCCCACAAAGTCAATGTCCCATTTCTCGAATACTTGTAATGTTAATTGAAGTTCCAAAGGCATCTCATCCCTTCGAGAAGGATTCCCTACTCTTTGACACACATCACAAGCTCTATAGTATTTCTTAGCATCCTTATGTAAAGTAGTCCACCATAGGCCAGCTCTGAGAATCTTCTGCGTTGTTGCTTTCCCTGCATAATGTCCTCCTACGATGCCTTCATGTGATTTTGTAAGAATCAATGGTCTTTATGCCTCCATAATGCATCTCCTCAAGATCTCATCTCGTCCCATATTATATCGCTGTCAATCTATAAGTTGGAAGTCAGCAACACGGAATACCAACTGTTTCTTCTAAATAACTATATACTCACGCGGTGCCATGCCTGTGGAAAGGAACTGAACTATATCGGCGAAGTGATCATCGAATTTTATGATGGCCAACAACTTTTCATTTGGTAGTGTATCCTCTAGACTGGCAGGTTTCTCTCCGTGTTCTAATTTGGATAAGTGGTCAGGTCCCTTATTCATTCTTCCTAGCTTGACCACAATTTCAAAGTCATACTCCTGAAATAATAGAAACCATTTGCATATTCTTCCCCCCAACACTAGCTTGTTGTCTAAGTAATTAAATGCAGAATGATCTATGCATAACCCTTGATAAAATTTCGATAATATACAGTAAAATCCTAATGCAGTGTGCAACTGTCTAACCCAAGTGGGAGGAGGTAGATCAACAATGATGGAAATCTTGGAAGGATCTACCAACAACCCCTGATTACACACAATGTGCCCTAGAAACACTCCAAAGGGTGAGAAGAAAATACACTTTTTCAAATTCAGGGCAATCTGACATTTCCTGCACTTATCTAACATCAATCTCAAACATTCAATATGATTTTTCAGTAGGCTAAATACAATCCAATCATCAAAATATGCTTCCAAGAACTTGTGTAAAAAATCTTTGAATTCTTCGACCACCACCCTGGAGAAGATGGCTAGTGCATTCTTCAATCCAAAAGGCATCACAATGTTCTGAAACGAACCCCATTCTATTGCAAATGTGGTCTTATGTCGATCTTCCTTAGCAATTCTGATCTGGTGATAACCTGAAAATCCATCTGTGAATGAGTAGACCTCCTGTCCTCCTACATTATCTAGAACTTCGTCAGTAAAGGGTGTAGGAAATGGATCATGTAGACATGCACCATTCAACTTCCTTAGATCTACACAAATTGTGATTTCTACTGACTTCTTATCTTGGACTACCATAGAGCTAATCCATTCAAATTCTTCAACATGTTCTATGATTCCCGCTTCCAGCATTCTATCCAGTTCAACCCTAACTTTATGCTTGTATTTGGGATTCAGTCTGTAAGGTCTCTACTTGATGGGTATTGCATCTGGTCTCAGAGGGATATTCATTTCTCCCATGGGTCCTTTAATTCCCTTCATATCTGTGAACTTGGTTGGGAACAAGCCCTGATATTCATGCAATAATTCTGTGATCTTGCTAATAATAGAATCATCCCAATAGTCTCCCACATTTGCTAACTTAGGTGTTGCTCTATTCCAATGTTAATCTTCTTAATTTTAATGGGCTGTCAAACAAAGGGTAATTCAATCCCTGGTCATTATATGTCTCTTTCTCCTTCAGTTTCTAAAATGTTTACATCCCTCAGATCATCATCCTCATTAGCATTAATATTGTAGTAATCCTGTAACTGCTGAAGAGGCACAATCCATCCATCTCCTTCTTGGGTAACAGGGGGGTTAGGTGCCTCTTCGACTACCTTTTGTCTCACAATTTGTAAATCTTGATCTACTATAGGGTATTGAATCTCAAATAAAAAACATAGCTATAAAGTTATGAGTCATTCCATACCAATCTGTAGTGAAGAGGCGCAATTCTGCTTGAAGATACCAGTTGATAGGTGTGGTATCCAAGGTGTTAATGAACTTATGCACCCACTTTTCTTTAGGATTGTTTCTCCATGCCTCCTCACAACTTCACATGTGGTCCTTGGGGAAACTCTAACATGGGTATCGAACTTCGCATCCTTCTGCTTGGTCTGAAAAGAGCACTGTCAATAATGTGCGACATTGTACCCATTCTGTGATGTTCTTCTTGTGTGTTCCCCACCATATAGCTGGTGTAGCTTTCAACGCTTCATCCAGTGCCAACATCCCTTGTTGTATTGGTACCATTCTCTCAAATTCAACTAAAATGTCTCTAAATGATTCAAACCATCAAATGTAGGGATATTACTTACCTCTGTGCCAATCCAATGAACTTCTTTGGTCAATCTGGAATGCCTCCATGTAAAGAATTCATACATTCTAATCTTCCAATTTTCCAATGCCTCTTCTGAATCTGATGAGCATGCACTTTCACTTTGCCAGCTAAGGTTTCCAAATACTATAGGATTAATGTAATCCTGTTGTCTTGCTGTCAATTTATAGATGTTCTCTAGATCATATGCACAGTATTATTCCTTGATAGGTTTTGTGTATCTGCGACCTTCATTTGGGTCCAGAGGTGTAATGACCTTAAGGCCATTACCTTAGAATGCCATTCTTCTCTTCTTTAGGTCAACAACAGTCGAATTGTTGAAAGCCCAATCAATTCCTAATAGAACAGGATAAGGACATCTATCATCAACAATATCAATCACTTCAAAGTCTGCAAATGTACTTACCCTGTCGATGTCTACACAGACATGCTCTAGTCTTCCAAAGGGGCTCATCGCTTGCTAATTAGCCATCCTGAGACTGATAGGAGAGTAAATCAATCTAGGTTTCCCCATCAGTGCCCAAGTTATCATTATCATAAAATTTATCTCTAATCCCAAGTCGAGAACCACATAGTCCATGTCGTAGTCTCCAATCTGAGCACTAAGGTGTAATTCCTTGTTTTTCGTTCTTTTCCTTGATACTTGATTCACACCTCTACTCAGCATAGGATCTATTCTCCCAATTTCATACTGTCTAACCAGGTTTTGTAGCTCCTGCATAAGTTTTTCATCTTCAATCAAATTGATACAAGTATATAACAAGTCCATGAGCTTGCTTACCTCTTTTCCTTGTCTAGCTAGAGAAGACTAATCAAATGTTGGTGGCATTTCACATTCCCTTACTTCTGGTTGTGCCTTAGATGAAGAAGCTTGTTCTCCTACAAATTCTTTCCTTGCTTATTCAAAAGTATGCCTCTCTCTCCTTGGATAAAAAAACTGCACCTTCTCTGCATCTCTTCTGATCCCTGCTCCTTTTGCAGTCCTTTCTGGATTCATTCTATCTTCTCCTGTAGCAACGCCTCCTATAGTAATCAAAATGACTCTGGGGTCCTCACCGTGAGGTTCTTTTGATATCAACTGGACTTGTTGGTTTCCCCCTCGTGTCTCCTAGATTTTGGCCAACAATACTGGACAATATTTGATGACATGATCAAACGAGTTACAGTAGGTGCAAGAAGTACAAGGGTTCTGACAATCTCTTGCCAAATGTCCCGGTTGTGCGTAGTTCTAGCAAATAATATGACCTCGACCTCGACCCATGCCTCCTCCTTGTCCTCTTTCTCTGAATCCACCATGAGGGTTGAATTTTCCTCTGCCTGGGGAGTTGAACTATGCATTATTTCGTTCTTTTTGTGTTTCTCCTTGAATCCTATATGTATCCCTTGATATTTCATGCATGAGATAATAACCCCTACAATCCTTCTTGTCATGTCCCACATATTTGCAGAATGTACAATAAATATTGGTAGGTGTCTGGACATACTTTTTCATATAATAACATTCACCAGGGCGATGTCTAGTTCTACATACCTCGCACTAGGGTACAATAGCCTGTTTCAAAGGACTAGGTTCTCCAGAGGTCAGGTATTCATGAAATAGGGGACAATTCTCTTTGTCATGGCCGTCTGATTTACATCGGATACACCAGATATATTCTCTTTTCTCCTTTCCTTTATTTTTCTTCATATCTTCCACCTGTAAGTATAAACTGGTTAACTGATTCAATATTTGACTCATACTTGGGTTGGATTCTCCTACAGGGGTTGATTCTAATTTCATGGCAATCTCTAGTGCTTTAGCCTGTGAGGCGACCTTCTGTTGCATCAGAGGAACCCTAATGTGTGGTAGGAGGGAAGCGATGAACCATTCTTTATTCTGTTCATATGGGATCTGAAAACTTAAATGGTATTTTAGGGTCTTAAACCTCTGATCAAACTCCCAAATAGGTTCAGTTACCTTATGCTTGATCTCCTTCAACTCTGTAATACACTGTGACTCCGACTTAGGCTTCTTGAGTTCTGCACTCAACACAATCTTATTGTCGTTCAACAGTTTAGGCTATCCATATCCTGAAGCAAACTTCATGTACCATCTCAATGTGTAGTCCCTCAAGGTAGTACTAAAATGAGCTCCCTTAACAACTTCATCGATGACTTGCTTGATGCTCCATACATCTTCGCATAAGAACTAGTGTTGGTTAGGATCTCCATATCCATCTCCTCTGAAGATGGGTAGCCTCATTTCATCTCCCGTAGATCTTCCTTGGTTTCTTGACAGAGTGTGTGCTAAACTTATTGTAACAGTACTCTGCTTGCTCTGACTACTCTAGTTACTCTGGTTACTTAATGCTGCTAAATTAATAGGAGGATTAATAGTACTTACTTCAATGATAGGCGTAGTTCCTGAAGTTTCTGGTTCTCCTTGGAGAAGTTCTTCGGTCTGTACTTCCTCTATTTTTTTGGACTCTGAGTACTCTTCGTCTGTTAGATCTGCTTCTTCTCCACTGTAGAATCCCTCGTCTCTGTAGTTTTTCTTAAATAGGTTCGCAAGAGGAACCTCTCTGAACGATCTCCCACTGCGCGTGAGTCCATCCTCTGTGTCACCGTTGCTGTCTGAATTCTCAAACATTAGATCATTGTATCTTCAATATATTCTTCTCATGCAATAACATCTTAATCCTCAGCTTTAAAAAGTGTAGAAACTTTCCTCTATGTCCCTTAAATAATTACCTATCTTCTTGACTATACGATTCTATTCTGTCAATAGAAAACTTAGTGCTATACCCTCTAATAGTGCTATCAAACTAGAGATCCACTTCTCTAGACACAACATTATCGACTCTCTTAACCTTCTTTATTAGCGATGTTGTCCAAACCACAGGCGGTCTAGATCTGATCTCAAACTGGGTATCTGTTAATCTAGCTAACCACTTGTATAACTCCTTATGGATCCCTCCAAAGAAAATTTCTTGTATGTCGGTAAAGATGTACCTCCCCAACCAGGCTTCTATACTAATGCTGGGGTTCTTTTTATGAGATTCAACAAAGTCCCTTTCTTGTTCTTCTATCCACTTATGAATTTATTTCTTTGATGGAAACCACCTTGACATTCCCTCAAGAATATCTCAGTCTCGGCAATAGAACCATTTGTTGGCACAGGGGCAGACCCAGGGTTGAACTCTTATAATGCACCAACAAAACCTAACTACTGGCCCTTTTGGAAACACCTGCAAAGTAGATGCAGTCTCACCCGAAGTAGAAATAGGGGGTTGCAGGATGAAGGTGTATACAACCAGAGGAAATTCAAAGTGATTCCAAAAAACAACACAAAACAATCTAGATATTATTTACCACTATTATGCTCACTTTGCAATTTTATATCTCTGATCTAACACAACAATGCATTAATAGTATATCAGAGAAAAAATAACACAACATCAATCACAAAGAACAACAAGATATACGTGGTTCACCCTCTCCCTAGGGATACGTCCACAAAACTGTGTTTCTTGATATATTAGATGAAAACATACAGTTCTATATGCGCACTTATCTGCAGATATCTTTCTCTTTCACTCTTTTTCTTCCCTCCCTGCACACCCAGCTGCAGGGATGATCTTAGCACCCAACTGAAGATCTTACAATATGGACTTAGTACTGTTCTCAACAATGAGCAACAACCATAACATGACTAACGAACCAATTATCGAGAAACCCTCTCGACTCTCCTAGACCTTTATTTATACATTACATGACTTCAATCTAGGTATCAAAACCCTAGATCCAAAACCCTAGGTGCCAAAACCCTAGGTCCACTTGACCCGTGCTTTAAGGGCTTCGCCAGCTTGTCCTTCCTTCTTTTCCACGAGGTGATCCAAAGTATCTATCGTTGTCTTCCTCCACTTGCTGAGTTGTCCACAATTCGTCTTCTTTGATGTTTTATCTTCCTTGATTTTCTCTTCCAACGGTTAGATTTTCCTTTACTTTGCTCCTTCTTTTCTCCTTGTTTCCCCACTTTGACCCTTTCCTTAGTTAATGTTCCTTCCGTGCAGCTCATACTTCACCTTGCTTCCTTAATCTTTCCTTTCTTACATAACCAAGGGTCAACAATATGGTATCTGTTGTAGAGTATGATTTGAGGAAGATCTGTTGAGGCACATTGTTGGTGCACTTAGCTTGGTTTTATTGGTATATCTCGTGGCACATTGTGAGAGGAATTTTTTAGTGATCTTGGTATATGATTGGATTATGAGTGGTACATGTTTAAGGCTATATATCAGTGAGGTTTTGGCACATGGTTTGATGTAATGGTTTATGGTATTCATTTTATGGATAATGTGATGTATTTCTAGAGGCCCTTTTTTGGTTATCTTGGAATATGTTTTTGGTGCATAGTTGATGCACTTGTTGTGGTACATGTTGGTACTTGGTTGTTATTGGTACATGATTTGTAGAGGCATGTGTAGGTGATGGTTGTGAGTTTTTATGAGTAGTTTTATTTGATGCACATCCTGGTAAAATTATGCATATGATTGAGAGTTGTCTTAGTGATTGGATCTGGTTTGGTTGATGAGATTATTGTTACAAATTGATGGTACATGTTGTTTCGAATAGGTTGTTATAGGTTTCTGGTACAGGTTGACATGACTAGTTTTGCAGTGACAATTTGACAGAAATAGAGATAGTACCAGTGAAACTGGGTGAGTTTATGGTAACCCACAAGTTGCAGTGAGGATATACGTGAGATATTGGTTTAGGTTGTGACATGTTTTTCAGTGATATTTGTGACAATGATAGTGTGACAATGGTAGTGATTGATTCAGTGATAGTGACAGGTTGTTCACATTTGGAATTTATATTTCAATGTGGTTGGACTTGGCAAGGAAAGAGGGTTGTAGCCTCCTTCCGGTTGGTGCTGGAGAATCAGGGAGTTGGATCTTCTTTCAGGTTGGATCCTGAGAACCAGGTGGTTGTAGACATCTTTCAATTGTAGCTGGGGAACCCAGGGGGTTGTAGCCTCCTTCTGGTTGGGTCCAGAGAATTAGGGAGTTGGAGATTCCTTCAGGTTGGAACTTGAGAAGCTAGGGGGTTGGAGCCTCCTTCCAATTGGAGATGGAGAATTGGAAGTTTGTGCTTCGTTGAATGTAACTATTTGACATATAAGAAAAGCATTATGTGGTTTTCTCTTGCATTGGTCTTCCACGTAAATATTGGTGTACTTTGTATTGTGTGGATGTGTTTATTATTGTTTATTATGCACTAATGGATGTTGTTGAAATATTGTAACTGCAAAGAGTATTCTACTTATTATTGAGTTATTATTAATTAGATCA
>JZKD02S0698601.1:255112-265825 GCA_000966675.3 Picea glauca | reverse complement strand
CACACTGCTCATCATCTCAACAGTGGATCACCCCCGAGCTGGGACTGAGCTCCACCCCAAGGCAAGGAATCCTAGGCTAGGCTAAGGTTACAGGGAAAACAACACAGGAATATCTAGAAGGATTCTTCCCAAAGATGCCATCTTACGCCCACTACTGCTAGACTCTCATTCCCCACATGCCTGTTCCGCCCGGGAGTATACACCTTCACACGCATAGTCCATCATTGCTAACCTCCCTCTCTGGGTCTCGGTAATAGGCTGGATCAGGAAGTCTCAGAGTCTGAAGCTGGTGCTGGACACTCTCTGGAAGAAACTGCTTCCCAGCAAACTCTTTCACCTGGAAAGGGTTGCTCACAGGCCTGACAACCTGCTTCTTCCAACCACAGTCACCTCCCTCACCAGAAGAGAGGACATACACAAGTTCAACCCAAGCTTACTCTGGCTAGTATGCCACGCACAGTCCAGCACTGCGTGGCCACAACAGCCAATTGGGAAAACAAAAACACGCTTCCCCGACAGGTTCAACAATCATGGGATAGTCTCACGGTTTCGGTTTCGGGATTGTACGAAGTATTCTTGTAGAGGTCCGACGGGTTCCCCCTCAGACGGTCGGGTAGAATGCAGAATATCCCCATCCCATGTTTCATCTTGGCTATTATATTTGCATGCACCAGGGTTGACACTTGTCACCTTGGGAAATGCATGCGTTCTCCTAACATGCATCCTTTTGCACGTTTTTCCCCTGCCAGGAACTTAGGATAAAATAAAATACACATGTCTTTTGGGAATTGAAATTAAAATATTATACCCAGGCTTAAGCCCCCTAGTCTTAGCCCCTAGGCTCAACACTTAGCCCCTTTTCCCACCTTCCAGCCCCTAATCCCTTGCCCACTCTGTGGACGCTCAGTCCCCCTTCACTCATTCATCGTGGTCGGTCTGCACCTGGCGGTGTTTATATTTTATTGATCATTCTGCATACATACAATTACATCAGCAGGCTCCTAGCCTTCAACACTTAGGCTCCTTGACCTAACAAACACATAAGCCTACCAGCTTATACAAAACTTGGCTCACTAGCCTATAGAACATGTTTATAATTCTTTTCATATATCATGATTTGCAACGGGGCTCAGCCTTGGGGACACTACAACGATGATGGTTTTTCACTACAATTCTCCCTTGAGTTTGATGGGAGGATGGTGCATGTGGGGTCTCTGGCCTTGTTGGTCTCTGACGAGTCAATTTCCTCGACCACAAAGTTGCCAAGGGTTGGAGATTGTTGATTCAAGCACCACCAATTGCCATGATCAAGCTACAACAAAGTTTTCAAGCCTGAGTTTCAGAATGTTTCTGGAGCTAAGGGGTACTCCAAAGAATGGATTAAATATGCTATGATTAACCCCCTAATTGTCATCACCAGGATTATCACTTGTGAAGGTAGATACTCTATTTTTAAAGCTTTCCATTTTCATCTGTTAGCTCATTTCCAATTTAACAAGCCATTGAATTTTCCTTTTTACTTCTTGAAAAGTATTGAGAAGATGTCTTCCCGAGTATGAAAGAATGTGGCCAATACTCATAACAGTCTATTCCACCATGGCCTCATCAAATTAATTTTCATATCCGAGTTGGAAAAATAGGGGAAGACATGGGATGAATTCATCTATCAATTTTAAAACTCCCATCTCACAATCAAGACCAGCAAGAAAAATATTGATTTAAGGATTGTTACTCCATCCAAACCCAATTCTCCAAAGACTCCAAACTCTCCTACACAAGTTATCCCTCTACCAGAACAAAAGACCAAGAAACTTGTTGATACCCCTACAACCTCATCGAGCAAGAAGACTAAAAATCTTATTGATAATTCTCCAATGCCCTCAACATCTATTGATACTCAACCCAAGAAGTTACAAGAGGCAATTCTACAAGATTTCCCTATAGTCCCTACAAATAGAAGAGGATCCAACCGATTCAAAGGAGGATATTTTCAAAAAAGTACCTAGAATGCAAGTGGGAAGCCTAAAGTAAAACCCCCAAGCACTTCAAATCCTATCCAAGTATCTTTCAATCTCGAAAGCCCCCATAAAAGACTTAGGGAAGTTTCTGCAGAAGAGTTGGAGCCTGATAGAGAAGTAAAATCTACACATATTCCCTCTCATAAACCCTTTGTTAATCCTAGTTCATCGATGCCTACACCAGTTTCCAAAGATGATAGACCCTCTACAACCATCAAGGGATCCAATCCCTCCTCTGAGACATCTGATCATACTCCAGTCATTGAAAAATTACAACAATAAAATGTTCAGTTGTTGCAACAGTTGGAAGAGCGAGAGACTATGGATAGCCATCTCCACCATGACAATGTGGTATTACAAGAAAAAGTAAATTCCCTCCAACAATTGGTTGATAAAATGACCAATGAAAATTGTAGCCTCTGTGCACAATTGAAACATCGTAATAGGCACAAGACAAAGTCTTTAGGGCAAGAAGCTTCTAAAGCTAATCCATCCCCTTCTCGGGAAGTCTAGTCATGTTGGGTATTTCATTTTTGTTTGCAGTGGGACCTGCAAATCCTTAGGCGTGGGGGTAATGTTGGGCTCATATTTTGATCATTTTGTGGTGATGATTGAATCCTTTTTTCACTGGTATTATATGTGTTATTAACCATTTTAAAGAAGTTTTTGAAGGATTTTGTATCAATTCATCACGGCTTTATAACATGTATGTGCAATCAATGTTTTACAATGGTTTTGAGTTAAATTCAGTTTGATTTGATGATTATAAAGATCTAATGTGTGATCTATATTTAACATGGTGAATTCGCAATCCAATTCTCCATCTGGTAGCTCATTCAGAACTTTATCCAACACCCGATCCGGTACTTCATCTGGCACTTCATCTGGCACACGATCCAACACTTGGAGCATAGGCTAGTTGGCAATTGGCGTATTGGTAGCATGTGCTGGGAGAATCAACGACCTGGGTTTTGTGCCCCCTCGTGGCCTCTAGCTACTGAGCTCTTGAAATCTCAGATTAGGCAGTTATGCTAATCATTGAGTGGCTCATTCAGTTTCTAGAAGCCAAAGATTTTTAGAGCGCATTTAATGGAAATTACCATTTTAGAGGAGGTCGACCCTTCCAGTGTTTGACCTCTCGAATTGTAATCATTATAAATACCACCAGTAGTGGCCAGACCACAAGACAGAATTTTAAGAATACATTTCGTTGTATAATTGAGACATCTCTACAAACTTGTGTTTAGACTACATTTTCTAAGTTAATAACAGAACCGTGTTGATTTGAGCTTGTGATTTGCTTTTGAGGAGTAGCCACGACCTGCTGGGGGGCCCACCAGTGGTCTGGGTGAATACTTAGATAGATAGATCATGTATTTCAGTTGTGTAGTTGTAATTCATTCTATTTCATTGTTCTATGTATTTTGTAGTTTTCATACTGTATTTGTTGTTCATCATTTAATGGTCTAATTCCTCTTTTACAGGTTGCTTGTAGGAGATAGTTTTTTATTATGTTGTGTCTTTTATTTCTTAGTGACTAGATTGCAAGCTACTAACTGAGACGGTTTTTTAAATTGTTCAATCGATTTCTGTAGATTGAAACAAAGTAGTATTTAGAACAGAGTATTAGTTTAAGACAACTTCTTTTGCAAGTTTTGATGGATCAATAATTGCAAGTTTTATTAGTTGATTTAATTCTCAGCTTAAGTTATGCTTTCATAGACCTATTTCATTTATCAATATTGTTTTATTGTGCTAGGATAGAAGTAGATTTTGGATTATGTTTTTACAAGCATGCTAGTTTGAAATATGAGTTTTTAATCATAGAATTAAGCCCAATTTAACTTATGAAATCTCATTTTTAGATTTGAGTTGTGATTTTAATTAGAAGTTTGATTTCAAATTAAGTTTTTTAATCATAAGTTTATAATCTTGTGAATTTACTTGAGTTAGCATAAGAGTTCATTTAAATTAGTATAAGAGTGTCTTTTTATCATCAAATGTTGATGCATGAAATTTAGAGATCACATGGATTTTCAGGATGTTTAATGTCTCTTCTATGATGGAAAAGCTTTCGTTAGATTGCTTGATTCATACTTTTCATTTCTCCGTATAAGTAAACATTGAATTAATTCCTCTTGAACTATCACTAATCATCAGATGCCATCGTGATGTTATTAGGCACCGAAGACATAATCATCATCTTTGAGTTTCATGTTATTGCAAATTAAGAAAAGTCTTGATTAATTTTTTAATACAGTCATGATGCTTCTGATTAAATAGGTTAAGATTTCTCCTTTGCAGATTATAAATGGTTATGAGTTTTGTTTTAAGAATAGAGTTTACTTGTTGAACATTTTTGATAGGTTAGTTGTTTGATTTCTTATTTGCTTAAAGACAAAAGATCAAAGGAATTTCCTCGTTGTTGCTCATTTGAATAGGTTAACTTGTTCAAAGTAGGGTTTTGATTTGCTTCTTTAGGAATAATCCATCAATCCATTGTTTAAATTTGTTTAGGGTAAATAGTTCAAGTTCATTAATAAGGTTTGCTAATTAATAGTCTTTGCTTAAGTAGATTAATCCTTAGATAGACCATCCCCTTAGATAGACAATACTTCATCTAGCTTTTCTGCCTTGGCACATACATTGCTACAACTCTAATCTTACTTACCCAGGGTTGACAATTTAATTAAGGGATGTAGTGCATATAGAACACCCATCAACACCTAAGACACAATTGACATCATACCCTCTTGCTTACACAAGAACAACCTTGTAGCCAATTTGGATTACATCTGCATGACCAATGACCTCTAACATTGATCAAATGATCAATATGTCAATCTATGATTAACCTTTATAGTGTTACAACACGCATATTTATAGGATTTAAAGCAAGCAAAACCTTAAATATTGGCACCCAAAAACGGTTATAGATCCATGCAGATCATTGGCTACAAATCTCGTGAATGTTTGGATTATGTTACATTCAACTCCAAGTCGGATTACCAGTCAACATTCATTTGGTCTCTAGTCAGTCATCTCATGCCCACACTTCAACCTCTTGTTGGTCAACCTGTCATTAATATCTTCAACTTCAAATTTACCCAGTCGACTACCTCGACCTTCGACTTGATGTCGATCCACCTCAACCTTAACTGTTGTCGATCCACCTCAACCTTCGACCGTCAGTCAATTCACCTCGACTAGATGTCCACTACAAAGAATATAAGAACCTAACAATGCACACAAAGAGTCTTCGACCGTTCATGAACTATTAAAATGTTATAATGTTACCGAGGAAGCCCAAGAAGAAGAATACCCAATAAATGTATAGATACTAGAAACTTAAGGGGAACACAACAAATTAGGTCCAACACTTGAATCTAATGCATATGTGAAGCCCTTAAGAGTGTGCAAAGCGAACATTGGCACGAAGTATAAACTGAAGTTTGCAAACATTGGTGATTATTGGAATGATGAGACTATGGAAAAGATTGCAGACCTATTACACGAGTATCATGATCTCTTTCTGACAACCTCTTCATAGATGAAGGGAATATCTGGAGAATTGGGCGAGATGAAGATCCCCTTAAACCCATATTCTAAGCTAGTAAGATAGAGACCTTACAGATTGAATATTAAGCACAAGGAAAAAGTGAAAGATGATCTTGACAGTGTTAATGTTTATGCCATTATTATAGTTCTTTTCATTTCAATAGATAAGAGCATCATAAGAACAAGATCATTGAGAAATACACATTCACAAGAGACACATCATTTATCCTGAGAAACCCTCTAGGGGAAGAAAACCCAACAAAAACTTCCTTATCATAAATTTCTAAAAAAATGTTCAAGAGATAACTCAAACCAATACAGAAAGTCCTCTCCAAAAGATGCTCCACTCTTCTCCCTCTCTCCTTTGCCGATAACAGATCAGAACTTGTCTCTCAAACTGAGCAAGTGAGTTGTGTGTTAGAAGTGAGGCACTAGCCTCTTATTTATACAAGACTGGCACATGTGAAAGGGTTTCACTGGCAGGGTCGACCTCTCACTCTGGGTGGGTAAACCCACCTTTAATTAATTCTGGGTCTTCAATAATAACTGTTGGGGCCGACTTCTTATTCTGCCCTTTATAATTGTCCGATGACCAATCCGAAAAAGGGTATTTGGTCCTTATACAATTACCGACATGATTAATCCACAATGGGGATTAATCCTAATAATAAAATAACAATAATAATAAGAATTCTCTTCGCAGTTACATTATTTCAACACTCCCCCTTAACAAGAAGGGTATTCTTCATCAGCGTCAGGCGAGAGAGGTTTGCATCATCATCAGGAGGACATTATTGTCAATATCATCTTGAAACATTGGCGAGCATATTTACGAGTCATTGGAAGTTTTTCTTCATCGACATCATCATCATTCTCGAAAGAATGTTGTCATCATCTGCATCAAATATGTATCAGTGAAAAAAATGATACCTCATCACAGCACTAGACTGGCTCAATGTCACAACTGTTAAGTTGGTAGCTCAGTGTCAGTCACATCTTGCTTTACGTCTAACAACTAGGTCAGAAGCAAGGAATATCATCATCTCGCTTTACGTCTAACAACTAGATCAGAAGCAAGGAATCACAATGTCATGCTTTACATCTAACAAATAGGTCAGAAGCATGACTCATCTTGCTTTACATCTAACAACGAGGTTAGAAGCAAGGAACACATGAACATCTCACTTTATGTCTAACAACGAGGTCAGAAGTGAGGAATCATCTTGCTTTACGTCTAACAACTAGGTCAGAAGCAAAGAATCAACAATGTCATGCTTTACGTCTAACAACGAGGTCAGAAGAAAGGATCACACAATGTGATGATTTATGTCTAACAACGAGGTCAGAAGCATGGCTCATCTTGCTTTATGTCTAACAATAAGGTTAGAAGCAAGGATCACACAACATCATGCTTTACATCTAACAGTGAGGTCAGAAGCATGACTCATCTTGCTTTGCATCTAACAACAAGTTCAGAAGCAAGGATCACACAGCGTCATGCTTTACGTCTAATAGCGAGGTCAGAAGCATGACTCATCTTGCTTTACATATAACAGTGAGGTCAGAAGCAAGGATCACACAACGTCATACTTTACGTCTAACATCGAGGTTAGAAGCATGAATTATCTTACTTTACGTCTAACAACAAGGTCAGAAGCAAGGAAAATATATATGCTCCCCCTTTCAGGGAGGGTCCTTTCGGACTATACCAAGCTTATCTCGAAAGTGTTCAAACTTTACACGAGATAGAGGCTTAGTCAACATGTCTGCAACATGTTCACCTGTGCTAATGTATTGGAGCTTCAAGGCTCCTCTCTGTACCATGTCATGGATGAAATGATAGTGGATCTCTATGTGCTTCGACCTGTCGTGGAATACAGGATTCTCTGTCATCTTTATGCAGCTCTGATTATCACATAGAATCGTGGTTTCTCTCATCTCCAAGTCAAATAGGCCTGTCAGCAACTTTCGAAGCCATATAGCTTTGCAGCTAGCAGAACATGCGACAATGTACTCTGCTTTTGCTGTGCTGAGAGCAATATTGGATTTCTTCCTACTCTGCCATGAGATCATGGCTGATCCCAAACTGAAACAACATCCAGAAGTGCTTTTTCTAGCTGCAACGCTTCCTGCCCAATCTGCATCAGTATATCCACTCAATGTGAAGTCATGATCTCCATCATAGCTGAGACCATAATCCATTGTACCTTTAAGGTACCTCATCACATGTTTTGCAGCCACTAGGTGAACACATCTGGGCTCTACCAGAAACTAACTCAAGGTGTTCACTGAAAAACAAAAGTCTGGTCTAGTGTTCGTCAGGTACATCAATGATCTAATAATCTGTCTGTACAATGTGGCATCTATCAAATCTGACGAAGTATCAACCAGTAGCTTCAGCTTCACTTCCATGGGAGTATTCATGGACTTGCATTCTAGCATGTTGAATCTCTTTAATATTTCAACCGTCTACTTCCCTTGATTAAGGAAGATTCTTTCTGAACTCTGCCATACCTCAAGACCTAAAAAGTAATGCATTAGTCCAAGGTCTTTCATTTCAAATTCTGCGGTAAGTCTCTGTTTAGATTCAACGATGATCTTTTCTTCTCCAGTTAAGAATAAGTCATCCACATACAGTAGTAATATTATTGGTTCATTGTCCATAATTTTGAAGTAGAGATTTGAGTTTTCTTTACTCTTGCTAAAGCCTAAGCTTGTCAAGAAACTGTCTATACGGCCATACCAAGATTTTGGAGCTTGCTTCAATCCGTATAAAGCTTTCTTCAATCGACAGACATGAGACTTACTGTCTTCAACCTCAAATCCTTGGGTTTGCTCTATATACACTTCCTCTTTGATAACACCATTCAGGAAAGTTGTCTTCACGTCCATCTGGTGCAGCTTCCATTTCATCTTGGCAACAAGAGCTATAATGGTTCTGATCGAAGTGTATCTGGCCACAGGAGCGAATGTCTCTTCATAGTCGATACCTTCCTTCTGGGAAAAACCATGAGCGACAAATCTTACTTTATATTTCTCAATACTTCCATCAATAGCATGCTTTATTTTGAAGAGCCATTTTGATGATACCACATCCTTACTTTTTGGTCTGGGAACTATTTCCCATACATCATTCTTTATTATGGATTGGTATTCCTCTATCATGGCATCTACCCATTCCTTCTTTTGAATGGACTCTTCAAAGCATGTAGGTTCTTCATCAAGTAGATTGCACATCAAAGTCGTGTAACTGAAGAATGGCTTTGGTATTTTCACCTGTCTTGTGGTTCCTTCTGGAACACCATACTTCTCTCCATATTGAATAATCTCTCTTGCCCAAGAAGACTTTCTTTTATGGGAGAAGGTCATTTGAGGAGGTTCTTGAACTTCTATTATATCATCATCTTCAAAAGTCTCCTCATTAGGGGAAGTTACGACTTCCTTCTCTAGTTCTGCAACTCTGGGAACCTCCCTCATGGATTCTGCAATCCTGGGATTTACATGTTCCTGTTCATATACTTCTTCAAGCTGACATCTTCTTGATTTCTTAAGTGTTTCTTCTTCATCAATGGTCACGCTCCTTCTAATCTCAATGTGGTGGTGACTAGGTATGTAGATTCTAAAATCCTTTGAGACCTCACATTATCCCACAAATATTCCCTTCTTTCCGGAGGGTTCCATCTTGTTTCTTTTCTCTTTTGATATATGAATAAATATTGGACAACCAAATATTTTGAGATGGCTTACCTCTGGCATCTTTCCGGTGAACATCTCTTCTGGTGTCTTGAGCCCAAGTGTGCTATGGGATAATTGGTTCTACACATAAACAGTTGTCATTGCTGCTTCTGCCCATAAGCACATCGGAAGATCTTGATCATGGATCGTAGTCTTCATAGCTTCTAGTATGGTTTTGTTCTTCCATTCAAATACACCGTTTTGTTGGGGATCTTGATCCCAACATCTTTGCAGATATTCATGTACTCTTTTGAGGTATATTCTCCTCCATTATCTGACCTGAGTATCTTAATATTCCTTACAGAAAGGTTTTCTATCAAGGCTTTGAATTCCTTGATCTTGCTGAACACTTCAAATATATCCAGGGATTTTATGAGAATAATCATTAATGAATGATACATAGTATACATACCCATTAATGGAAGATGATGGAATTGGGCCACACACATCTGAATGAATGAGTTCCAGTACTCCTTCTTCTTTGCTGCCCCTCTTTGGAAAAGGGTTCTTGATATTCTTCCCTTGCGCACATCCATTGCATATGCCTTCTTGATCAACCTTGAGTTATGGTAAACTTGTGACAGCTTTGCATATGTATTGTAGCACCTTGTAATTGATGTGAGCTAATATTCTAGCGTTCACATGGATTCTTCAATAGCATGGGTCATGGCAGCTTCTGAATGACCCACCTTCTTCTTTTCCACTGATGATTGCTTCATTTATGATCTCTCCTTTAGCACATTGCCTTTTGCAACCTTCGCTATAGATTCCTCATGTGACCTGGAGCAAGGTCAACAAAACAATAAGCAAGAATAATATCTTTCTTATAATATAAAGTAATAGCATGAACAATCATCACAGTAGCTCCTTTAGAGCTATCACTTATAATTTATCTGAAGAAAAGATTAAAGGTAAGGAATACAATACAAAATGAGGTCAACACTCTCATAGTGTTGTGACCAAGCATTCTTCCATGGCAATCTGAAACTAACACACGAGGTTTCTCCTAGAGGAAGTGTTAGTCATATCAAACAAAGTATTTACCTCTATATTCTCACATGTTATCAAGTATAATACTTTATGACGATTGCTATCTCAACTAAAGTCATCAGCTTGTCATGTGTACCTTTGAATCTTGATTAATCAAACCTAGAGCCTTGTCCTCAAGAGTGAGCGCTTGCTTTTCTTTCAGGTCTCCTTCACTCAAGTGACGAGTACTTTCTTCAACCTGTCTATTTTACTAATACAATACACTATCTTGACAGAAGGTTAGGTTAGAGGATAAGATCTGTGATCAACTTTTAATTCTTCTAATAATTTGATCATAGCTTCAACATGCAACACTGATCAAGATAATTTTATAACAAATAGATGCATATTAGAATAATCACACCTGGGTTGC
>JZKD02S0698601.1:237171-255062 GCA_000966675.3 Picea glauca | reverse complement strand
GGATCTATGGCAAGAGATCCCTTCTCCTGCAAATACTCTTTAGGGTTTAACCATTAAACATATGTGAGTACATACCTCAGATAGCATTTGTAGGTAGTGGCTCCATCTGGTAGCAATGGTAATCATTACCAAAAACTTCAAGGGTGATTGCAACTGGTTTTACGGCTGCAACTGCAACTGGTTCTGAGACTACAATTGCAACTGCAACTTAGGGTTTTATGAGGAAACCCTAATTTTTCAAACTTCAAATTTTGAAATTCTGATCCAGGGGATAGATGCGCTGGGTTGATGCGAGTTAGCTGGTGCAGTCAAAAATTTGAAAATCCAACTTTTACCCCCTCAAACTTGATCTGCGGATTTTTGGATTGGTGCTTCTGGTTCTCTGGTACTTCTGGTACTCTGGTTTTCTGGTACTTTGTGAAACTAGGGTTTCACTTTTCGGAAGATCTAGCCACTGAAAAGGTGCACTCAAGGTGCCAAAATGATCCTTGGGGGAGGGCACAACTTTCCAGGTGGTTTTAGGGCTGAAAAGATTCACTTTTGAAAAACCCTAATTTGCAAGTACTGCAACAATGATGTTTTTCTCTTGCGAAATATGCTTCCTTTAGGTTGGCTCTGATACCATGTTAATGTTTATGCCATTATTATAGTTCTTTGCATTTCAATATATAAGAGCATCATAAGAACAAGATCACTGAGAAATACACATTCACAAGAGACACAACATTTATCCTAGGAAACCCTCTAGGGGAAGAAAGCCCAGCAAAAA
Organism: Picea glauca; assembly: GCA_000966675.3. NCBI lineage: Eukaryota > Viridiplantae > Streptophyta > Pinopsida > Pinales > Pinaceae > Picea > Picea glauca. The sequence continues at coordinate 254,293 of JZKD02S0698601.1, read as the reverse complement.
CTTCCTTATCATAAATTGCTAATACAATGTTCAAGAGATAACTCAAACCAATACAGAAAGTCTTCTCCAAAAGATGTGCCACTCTTCTCCCTCTCTCCTTTGCCGGTAACAGATCAAAACTTGTCTCTCAAACTGAGCAAGTGAGTTGTGTGTTAGAATTGAGGCACTAGCCTCTTATTTATACAAGACTGGCACGTGTGAAAGGGTTTCACTGGCAGGGTCGACCTCTCACTCTGGGTGGGTAAACCAACCTTTAATTAATTATGGGTCTTCAATAATAACTGTTGGGGCCGACTTCTTATTCTTCCCTTTATAATTGTCTGATGACCAATCCGAAAAGGGGGATTTGGTCCTTATACAATTACCAACATGATTAATCCACAATGGGGATTAATCCTAATAATAAAATAACAATAATAATAAGAATTCTCTTCGCAGTTACATTATTTCAATAGAAAAGATGACAAAATTTGGTATCATTGAACCTGTCGTCGAGACTGAATGGATAAGTCCAATGGTGGATCAAGATAATAAAACAAGGGGTATTAGAATTTCTTTAGACTCAAGGAATTTGAACAATGCATGTTTGCATGACATGTTTCCAACCTCCTTCATGAACGAAGTATTAGAAAACGTAGGAGGGAAGGAGGCCTACTCGTTCACCGATGGATTTTCATAACACCATCAGATAAAGATTGCTCTAGAAGGTAGACATAAGGTGAAATTTGTGACAGAATGGGGAAGTTACCAGTATACAAGGATGTCATTTGGGTTAAAGAACAAACTTGTTGTGTTTTTAGAGTAGTTTTCGCAACATTTAAGGATTTTATTCATAAGTTTCTTGAAGTATATCTAGATGATTGCACTGTCTTTAGCCCATTGAAAGATCACATAGAAACTTTAAGGTTGATGTTCGTTAGATGTAGACAATATAATATTTCATTAAATTTGAAGAAATGTCTTTTTTTCACACCGTTCGAAATACTATTAGGTCATGTGGTATGCAAGCAGGGTTTGCTAGTCAATCTGGCTAAGATAGCAGTGATTGTTAATCTTCCACTGCCCGAATCAGTGAGACAATTGAGAACAAATTTGGGTCATACAGGTTATTAAAGGAAATTTATTAAAGGTTATGCACAAATTACAACCCCAATGGAGAAGTTATTAAAGAAATAATCCAAGTTTTAGTGGAACGAAGATTGTCAGAAGGGTATGGATGTATTGAAACATAATTTAGTAAATGCACCCATCCTGGTGTTCTCAAATTGCCAAAACGAGTTTCGCGTTCATGTGGATGCATCATTGATAGTGATCGACGCAGTGTTAGCCCAACCATGAGAGGGAGAGTTAGATCATCCACTTTCTTTCGCTAGCATAAAGTTGTCGATTGCTAACAATAATTACATGACGACAGAAAGGGAAATATTGATAATGGTTTACGCCTTGCAAAAGTTCATACACTACTTGTTGGAATCCCACTTCAAGATGTAAATAGACCACTCTACACTCAAATATCTATTGAACAAGCTAGTGTTGGGGGGGAAGGGGGGGGGAGAATGTGCATATGGTTATTGTTGTTCTAGGAGTATGATTTTGAATTTATTGTGAATCAGGAAAACTAAATGTAGGACCAAAACATTTGTCATAGCTACTCATAGGAGAAGACACAGGGAACCTACACGATAGTTTACAAGAACAAAATTTATTCTCATTTCAAATGGTAGATGACCATTTTGCATAAATTGTCTAATACTTGAGCACATGAGTAGCCCCATTTGAGATGATAGACTCATAGAAGAAACAACTAGTAGTTAAAGCAGTATTTTATTGGTTGATCACAAGAAATCTATACAAGTTAGGCATATATGAAATACTACGATGATGTGTGCTAGAACACGAAAGATCAATGATCTTGACAGAGGCACATGATGGAATTGTAGGAGGTCATTATGCGGGAAAGGATACAACACAAAAGATCTTACAGGTAAGCCTATGGTATCCTACCCTCCACAAGGATGCTAATAAATATTTCCAGAGATGTGACATTTTTCAAAGAGTAGGAAGATCATTGCGAAGGGATGAGATGCCCTTGAATCCGAAAGTTACTTGTAGGCATTTGAGAAATAGGAAGTTGATTTTGTTGGGCCAATTAATACATCTATGAGGATAAAAAGATCCAGGTAAATAATTACCATGAAAGACTACTTGACAACATGGGCAAAGGAAGATCCAGTCACAGATTGCAGCGCATAGATAGTTGCACGATTCTTATTTGAGAACATATTTACAAGGTTTGGATGTCCGAAAGTACTAATGAGTGACTGATCCGAGTTTTATGAGAAGAAAAAAATGAATACAGATTATTATTAAAATATACTTAATACAAAATAACAGAGATACAGTAAAACTAGTTTCCATTCAATAAGGAAATAAGCTGAAACTGTAAAATGTTGCAGAAAACAAGCTTGCTGGAATGGTGGCGGGTTATCTCTGAGAAGAGATGTGATGGTTGCATGAATTCGCAAGAAGATGAGTACAATGAGGCTCTGAAGGCATTTCTACAAGAAGCATGAATTCCCAAACCCTAGACATCCAAAAACCTAACCCTAGGAGATGAAGTGCCAAAATTCATGTGGGCCCCATTGGGGTAAGTTAGTACATCAACTTCCCGGGGTTGTAACTTTTGCATACGATCTTCATTTTAGGCGCACGATGGAATGTTGGAAATTTATATCCATGGAATACACATGTTGTCATCAGACTTTGTCTCTATCTATATTTTTATTGAGTCAATCCCTAAAAACTTTGTTTAGGGTCTCAAGACGACCCCAGAAGTCGAGGACCCAAAAACCAGGAAACAACTGCCAAACTGGAAAACTGCCAAAAAATGAACTAGTTAAAATAGGTGGGAAGCCACTGAAATCCATCTGGATAAATCCTCCCCCCTTAAGAAGTAATTGTCTCCATTGTTTTGAGTTCCCCCATCAGATGAGGAAATTTCCATTGAATTTGGCTCCAGGTGAGCCACTTGTCTTGGTGCAAGCATTGCCTTGATTTCACAACTCAATAAAGATGGATCCTTTATTGTCGAGTTCCCTTGACATGTGTGTCCACAATATGATCATGAGATGCATGTTGCATGCAGTCAGGGTTGAGCTCTGTTGGTTTCAATTGTTCGACTATCTCTGAGTTTTCCAATAATGGTGGGAAATATGGTTGAAGGAGAGCCACGTTGAACACTGGGTGTAGGCCAAGGAAAGGAGGAATGTTGAGCTCAAAAGCAAATTCACCCATAGACTTGGTGATGGTGTAGGGTCCATAATGGAGTGGGAGAAGCTTTCGATGGGGCTCTGTAAGGCATTCTTTCTATAAGTGCAACCAAACCTTGTCTCCCACTTGAAACTTATGTGGCACCTAGTGTTGATCATGGCATTGCTTGTACTTGGCATTGGAATTCTATAAAATATCATGAACATGTTGCGGATGTGCTAGATCTTCTCAATGGATTGGGTGGTTTTTTCAACTTCAGTTGGATCAGGGGATGAGTTGATCGAGGTGGCCACAAGGGGTATTGCAACATCCATGGGACCCAATGGTTGGAATCCCAACCCCACATGAAAGGGGTTGTGGACGGTTGAGCTATGTAGGACTCGATTGTAGCTATGTTGAACATAGGGAAGACTCTCATACCATGTACGGGGGTGCTTGGAATTGTACATGCATAGGATATCCATGATCATCCGATTGATGAACTTAGTTTGGAAATATGTCTGCAGGTGGAAAGCAGTGGATTTGGTGAGATTGGTATCCATCAGTGACCAGAGGCTCGACCAGAATGTGTTGAGGAATTGACTATCCCAATATGAGACAATGGTTTGTGGGATTCCAAAATGTACCCATACTCATTCAAATAAGAGTTTGGTAGTGGCCTCTGCCGTGATGCTCTTCTTACAGGAGACCATAATCGCCTTCTTGGAAAATCGATCAACAACCACAAAAACACAGTCATTTCCCCTCTTGGTGGACGGAAGGCCCGACATGTAGTCCATTGAGATGGATTCCCATGGCATGTAAGGAGTAGGTAGAGTGGTGTACAGACCCTGTTTCTTAGTGGTCGGTTTTGAAATAGCGTAGGTAGTGTAGAACTTGATATAACTTCCCACATCCTATCGAAGTTTCAACCAGTAGAAAGGTTTATGTAGTATTTCCACTATATTTTTTACGCCAAAGTGTCCTACCACCCGACTGCAGTGGGCTTCCTAAATCAACTTTGCTAGCTTGCTTGATGGAATGTAGAGATGGCCCAGATATCACAACAACTCATCTTGAATATGGAAATTAGTGACAATTGAGTTTGCGCCCAACATGTGGTAGGTGGTGGATAAGTCAGGGCTTGTCTCATAAAGGTGGGGCTGTCTAGAGGTCTCTTGACCACAAGAGTCTAGCACTGTGGTCAGTGTCGTGACTGGAGGTTAGCTGAGGTAATCAATGACTCGGTTGGTACTTTCTATTTTATATTTGATGTTAAGGTGGAACTGCTGCAAGTATGTGGACCACTTCTTATGGTGGTCATTCTCCAATTTTCCTTGCGTCTGCATGAATTGCAATGGCTTATGATCAGTGTGGATGAATATCTCTTTCCCAAGAATGCAATGTCTCCACTGGCGACAGGATTGCACAATGGAGTACATTTCTTTGTTGTAAGTATGGTACTTACGTAAAAAATCTGATAGTGTCTCACTATGATAGGCCACAGGGTGGCCATGCTGAGTGAGAACGATTCCCACAACATAGTCTGAAGCATTTGTCTCGATCTCAAAGGGCTCTTGTAGGTCTGATAATGCAAGTATTGGGGCTGAGAAGAAGCCCATCTTCAAATCATCAAGCACTTGTTGTTAGTATAGGCCCCACACAAATTTTTCCTTACTACCACCCTTGGTTACTTAGCTGAGGGCCCATGCAATATGGGAGAATCCCAACACGAACCTGCGATAGAAATTGGCAAGGCCTGAGAAGCTTCGAAGCTCAGTGAGTGTGGTTGGTGTTGGCCAGTCACGGATGACCTGGATCTTGGATAGATCCACATGTACACCATATTGATCAACATTGTATCCTAGGTAATGGACGTTGTCCATGCTGAAGGATCATTTTTCCAAGTTGGAATATAGATTGTGTTGTCGCAGGCTATGCAAAACCTGTTGAATATGTTGCAAATGTTCTGCCCAAGTCTTGTTGTAGATGAGGATTTCATCCAGATACGCCACTACAAAAGTATTGGTGAATGGTTGCACGAGATCATCCATCATCCTCATGAAAGTTGCTAGAGAATTTGTCACACCGGAGGACATGACCATCCATTCAAAAATACCTTCTTTTGACTTGAAGGAGGTCTTCCATACATCTGTTTTTTCTATTGGGACTTGGTGGTAGCCAAACTTCAGATCAATATTACTAAAGTACTTGGCCCCCATGAGTTGATCAAGGAGGTTGTCGATTCGGGGAATCACGTATCGGTTCCTAATTGTGATTTTATTTAGGCCCCAATAATCAATGCAAAGTTTCTAGGTCACGTCTTTCTTTTGCAAAAACACAATTGGGTTCCCACAAGGCGATGATCTAGGACGTATGTGCTCCTTGTGGAGCATTTATTATATCTACCGCTTGATCTCCTCATTCTCTAACAGAGAGCTACGGTAGACTGTCGCATTGGGAAACAGTGCGTCGGGGGTCAGATGGATGGGATGCTTGACCTGACAGTGCAGAGGTACCCCAGTAAGTGAGGAGAAGATATCTGAGTATTCTTCCATGACCTTCTCCACTTTTTGCTCCTGTGTGGAGAGGTCGGTCTTGAAGGCCCTGGATGTGGCTGCGATATTTCTCTCACCTATGAGAGCGAATCACGAAGAATAAAAAATTCCCAGTCTAAGAGATGACCTTCCTACATTGCTTGGAAGAGATAAAGGAAATAGCACTGTAATATACCATATATAAAAAGTATGCAGAACATAAAAAAAATGCTAGAAATGACAAAATAACAGTAATATAACCAGCATAACCTCCACAATAACACAGAAATGATATAAGAACAACAATATAAATAGCACTTTGATTCATAAAGCAATGTTCATGGGCCTCTTTGAGGGGGCAACCTCCAGTCGAGCAACGCTCTATTACAATAATCTCCAAGATAGGGTTTTCATACCCTCGACCCTTATTTATACTAAATATGTCTATCAAGAGAAGCATCTAGAGGAAGATCCTTCTAGAAGCGGAAGCTTCTATTAGGTCTTCTTACATCTTCCTTATTCTATTTTATTGAAAGGCCTTATTAATATTAACCTTTATTACATCCGAATATATTCCTCTACCTATGTGCGAGTTAGGACCCTAACATGTCTACCCCCTTAAAAATAGCGTTGTCCTCAAGGCTTGAGATGTGGAAACTGCTACAGAATGGTAGCTGGTTCCCAAGTGGCATCTACTGGATTTGTATCTTTCCACTGGACTAGGACTTCCTTGATGGTTCTCTAATGCAGGCGATGCTCACGCTGGTCCAAAATTGCTTCTGGATGTAGCCAAATGGATCCTTCTTCAGCTAACCCGGGAAGGTTGGTTTGAATTTGGCACCTAGTTCCAATCACCTTCTTTAAGCATGAAACATGAAAAACAAGATGTAGCTTTGAATGACTAGGCAGAGCTAACTGATAGGCGACTTGTCCGACATGCTTGAGAATTGTATAAGGACCATAAAATTTGGGCACTAGCTTCTGACAATGCTCGCCCTTGAGGGAAGTTTGTTTGTGTTGGTCACTTTAATTTCTTATTAACTAAACAATAAAGTGTTACATAAATTGTCAACCCAAGGAAGTCTGTCTATTTCAAAGGCAATCACACAATGTATATGATCAATCTCAAAAGCAATCTAGAGTTGTAGTAAAAGTACACTAATCACACCTTGCTTTGAACAGATTGAAGTTCTACTTTGAATTACAAAAAAGCAATCTATCTGTTGCAGAGTTTAAGATTCAAAGGAAAATAATTATCAGAAGAATCTTGGATTACATTAAGAAACAACAACCTAGGAAAATAAATCTTTCAACATACTGCAAGGAAGACTAACTATTCTGTAACAGAGAACCTGACCCTATTCCCCAAAGTAGGAATCTTCAACACCTGTCTTTGACTATCACACTTTCATAAACTCATTACCAATCAAAATGATTAACAAGTACTGAAGGCTAACTATTCTGTAACAGAGAATAGGACCCTATTCCCCAAGCAAGAATCTTCAGCACCTGTCTTTGACTATCGCACTTTCATAAATTCATCAAGTAGAATTACCAATCAAAATGATTAACAATTACCTATGAATGAATTGTATGAAAACAATGTAACAATCAATAAAGCAGAGTTTCAACAAAACAGAGTTTAAACAAGGCGTGAACAAAAATAATACTAACACACTACATAAATGCTCAGAAATATATTTTATTCATCTGTCAATTGTATCATGTTACAATATCCAAAGTGAACACGCCCTTCTCTGTAATTCCTTTCTAGCCAAAAAAATCCTCCTGCTAATGATGATTTCCCCTTATTTAAAGAGGAGAATCATCTTAATACAATTGATCATAAAATTACATGTGTACATATGAATCCTATTCTTAGTCGGATCTAATATTCTATGCTGGAATAAGATATTTTGATCTCCTGTAGAAAAATGTTGTTACAGTAGTTGGAATGGTGCTAGATTGAGGTGTAGCTGTTGTGGCCAGTGTAACAACTTCTTTATTTATCTTCTTGTTAATGCTATTGTATATTGTTTCAGCATCGCAAATCACGGACTGTTTTAGCAATGGGATTTACGTTCTGTTTGTTTTAGCAATGTGGTCTCAAGAAACAACGATGGTTGGTGATGGCTTAAGGTACGGTTGTTGCGGCCAGTGTAACAACTCCTTCTTGTTATTGTTGTGTGAATTGTTGTTCCAGCATCACAAATCACGGATTGTTTCAACAACGGGATTTGCGTGCTATTGACTGTTTCAGCAACGGGTCTTCAAGAAGCAACAATAATCTGTAGTTCAAACTATTTAAGCAACTATATGTTTCTGATTGATGGCTAAGTATGAGAGTAATGTAAAATTACATGTAAAACAAATTAAACGTATAGCAAAGAGAAGAAACGTTATATACCTTTGGAAAGATAGGTTAAGGTGATAATGTAGGCTTAAATGTGAGTGGGAAAAGGATGTAATGATAGAAAAAAGTATGAAAAAAAGGGTACATTATAGGGTCCTAACATCCCCCCTAACTATAAAAAGGTTGTATGTCCTCAGGCAACTTCAATCTGAATCAGACTCTGGATACCGACTATGAGCATGCAAATTACTTAAGTAGTAGCTGTGGAAAGTGTTGTCTGTTGGAGCTCTGAATCCTTGAACGCATTGTAGCCTTTGACAAGTTGTTGTTTCAACCTTCTTGGGCAACTTCTGATGAGCTTGATATTTCTCTAATGGCATCCACAGAATAGGAAAATGGAACTGATAACCTATCCAGTTTTCAGCACATTGCTGAACACATTTGATGTAGCTAGGTACATGGGAGATTGTTGTCTCAATATTGGTAGGACTAAAAGGATTGTGCTCCTATCTTTTCTCAGAAGATTGTTGCCAAAACATGTTATTTGCTTGTAGGGAAACGATCTCTGTGGATTTAATAAACTGTTGACAATCCTGAAGTACTGTTGTTTGTAGTTTCCGAATATATTGAATCATCCCTGGTTTCTTCAAAAATTGATAATACTCTGCAACAAAGGTGGCAGCGTTCTATGGTTCTGGTCGTATCTAGAGGAGGCGGTTATCTTCGTTATGCTTGGCAGCTAGGAAGTCATTCTTCCATGTAATCTGATTGTTAAGGAAGGAGGTGAGTGCCCGAATCTGGATATCACCGACAAGAGGGTTAAGGTTAAGCTGTCAGTTCTCAGGGATGGCCTCATTATGAATATATACCTCACATAGGAGGTGTTGATCAATAGTAGAGGCTTCTACAAAAGTTCTAACAAAATTTGTTGGATTTAACACTGTGTGGGGTTTGCCTTCTTTGATTGATTTAATCTGAAAAAATGTAAGTTGTTCTATGAGGAAAAGAGAGTAATTGGAGTATGGTTTCCTAGCAGCCAACAATTTTTTGCCAAGTCAAACATTAGGAGCAATTTTCCTTTTAGCTCTTCATTATATTTCTTATGGGCATGGGATTCTTGGCGTGTTTGCTCCAAAGCTTCCTAGTTTGAATAGATGTGGTTTAGCCAAAGTAGTATGTGCTCCTGTAGGCTTTTGTCCTGTGTAACAACAGATTCTTTTTTCCATTTGTCCATTATTTCTTACTCATCCCATGGTTGAGTTTGTGTTTCAGTATCACAAGTGATAGGCTGAGGTAAGGTCTGAGTGGCTCATTCCACAAGAGTATGAGTGTTGATCTTGCTAGGAGGGGAAGATTCATCAATAGGCAGTGTATGTATAGCTTCACTAATAAAAATAGGAGCTTCAGATGTAGTAGTTGTTGTAGGCCAGGGTTCATTTTGAATTTTGGAAAGTCCTACTAGTTCTTGTGTAACAACAGGGTTTTCTTCTTTGACTACAAATGTCATAGGTGCAGGGGAAGCTCCAGGCATTGGAATTTGAGTTACTTTGTAGCCTTCTTGATAATAAATGTCCCCACATTGACTGCACATATACTCTCTACACTAATTCTCTTTTGTGTTTTCCTCTGTCATGGTCGCTATGCGAGCTAGGGTATACAATTTAAGTTCCTTGTCGTAGGCCTCCTTTACCATTACTAGCTCTTGCTTGTAGGCTTCCATTTTAGACCTTAGGAAATCATTTTCTTGTAAGAAAGAGGCCATTGTTGGTTCTGGTTGTTGATATTTCATGGGTGTATTAAGAGGGGTGACTGGTTCTTGTGTAACAGTCACAGTCGCAATAGCTGGTTCTTGTGGAGCAGCTACATGATCAGCAGCTGATTCTTGTGTTTCAGCTTCTTGATGTAGAGAAAGTAGTTTTGTGGCACACTGGGCATTTGATTCCTGTATTTCGGGAACAACATCAACAACTGGTTCTTGTGTTTCAGTTGTAGTTGGTTCTTGTGTAATAACTATAGATGGTTCTTGTGTTTTAGCTACTAAATGAGTAGCTGGTTCTTGTGTTTCATCTACTGGATGAGTAGATGGTTCTTGTGTTTCAGCTACTTGATTTAAAGAGAATAATGTCGCAGTACCTTGGGCCTCTAGTTCTTGTGTTTCAGTGCCCATGGGTGAAATAGGTAAAAATTCTGGAATTTGGGAGAGTGGAGGTGTATGGGCTTTTAGCAAGATGGTTTGGGGGTTTAGAGTAGTGGCAGTAGTGGCTACTCTTATTGAGGTCCTCGTTCATTTTCTTTGTAAAAAGGAGGGAAAAGGAGGAATTTTCTTCTTTCTTTTGCATGTGGGTTTTTCCTCAGTGATGGGGCAGGGAGGGTTATCAGGTTTATCTGGTTCAAAATCATCGCTAAGGATATGAACAGTAGAAGTATATGATTCTCGTAACTTGTGGGGCAGGCTTGGTATGGTAGGAGGGTTAATTGGATCAATTGGGTCTGTAGGTGGATTAATAGGTATTTCCGGAGGGTCTGGAAAGTTTTGTGGTTGTTGTTCCTAAGGATTTTCAGGATGTTCAATAGCTTCCTGAGGGTCTATGGGTGGGTTGTTTAGGGGAGGGTTTTGTTGGGAAAAACCATTTTGGATGAGTAGTTGAGTGAGATGGTGATGGGTGAGGGAAAGGGCGGGATTTTTATCCTTTTTACAATAATGCGACATATTTCTAAGACATTCGAGTAGATAGTAGGGAATATTCACCAATCTAGCATGTCGTAAATGAGATAACAAGACAAAATCGTACTGGTAGACTACCTGGTATTGGCCTTCACAGGTGAGGTAGTGCTTGACAAACTCTGTAACTTTTAGCCAAGGAGGCAACAACGAGCTAAGTTGAACACACCGACCTTTAGGCTCAACTTCTTCTCCTGGAAAGATAAAATCCTATTGGGCATTAAGAATAATGTGTTTGTGGCTGAACCAGCAAATGCCAGTGACAGGAAGACCCAAAACCTATGCTATATCATCCTCTGTGACTGGAATCCAAACCCCTTGAACAATGGAATGATCTTCTTGAAGATTTCGAGCAAATTGAAGAACCTGTTGTTGATCAAATCCTTGGAGCCTCTGAAAATAACCTAGCCAGCCTACCCGCAACAAAATTTGATAGACTTCTGGATACAATTCTAACAGGGCTGTCGTGGTAGGTTCATATTGTATAACAGGGCCTCCCATAGCTAACAGCTCAGTAAAATGCACAGTTAGAGAGTTAAGTAACCGCTTCTGAGCAGAGTAAGTTTTGCGGGTGAAGGCATGCAAATGGTGGTGAAAACAAACGAAATGATGGGTAAAAAGGAATGATGGTAGTCAGTTCGTGTGAAATGATGGCATAAGATTTCAATATCCCCGCCCCCCCCCCCAAGTACGGCTAAAATAATGAATTTAAGTGAATGATAATAATGAGTCGGGATATTCTCATTAGCCATAGTTCAATTGTATTTACATATAAAGTTTACATACCTCATCTTTACCTTTGATTTGTACTTCAAAAAAAATATAGTGCCTATCCATAATAGTTCTGCAGTAACCATGGGAGAGACTTTGGATTTATTATAGAAATTGTATCAAGGGTTTGTTTAATTATGAGAGAGGGTCATGAAAGGACAAAATGTAGTATGAAAATAGGAGAATTGAGAGCGAAAGAGCTGAAGCAGATGTTTTTATTGACAGGGAATGCTGAGAAAGTGGTGTTTCGGCAACAGGAAAAGAATAGAAAATTTTTTGTTGAAGAGTGATGTTTTAACAATGGAAAATACTGCTGAAGAAATGGTGTTTCAGCAGTGGCGAAATATTGCTAAGCAGTGGTGTTTCAGCAATGGGAAAAAAACGAAATATTGTTGAACAGTGGTGTTTCAGCAATGGGAAAAAGGGTGAAATATCGCTGAACAGTGGTGTTTCAGCAATGGGGAAGATGAGAAAAATGAGGAAAATGTTGTTGGAAAGTGATGTTTCAACAATGGGAAAAAGGGCGAAATATTGTTGAACAATGGTGTTTCGGCAATGGAGAAGATGGGAAAAATAAGGAAAATGTTGCTGGAAAGTGATGTTTCAGCAATGGGAAAAAGGGAGAAATATTGTTGAACAGTGGTGTTTCAGCAATGGAGAAGATGGGAAAAATGAGGAAAATGTTGTTGAAGAGTGGATTAAAGAAAGAGGGAGAAGTGCTTCACAAAATGAAGCTTGGATATTCTTGAAGTAAGATCGTCCTTTCTTGGTAGGCTTTTTCTTTGATCGAGAATCTACAAAAGAATCAATTGTAAAATGCCATTCCTTGACATGGATTATTAGTAAAAGAAATTTAATCCAATACTAAAGGAATTAAATTCAGAAAAATTAATTGCAATGAGGGGTAGGATTCTCCTCTAAAAAGAGATAATGTGAGTCTGCCACACATGTGGCCTTAAAATATTATTTGGAAATGGGGCGCTGGTACAGGCAGAGCCGATGACCATTCACTAATAACGATGTTTTAGAGTCATCAATTGTGAGGAGCCTTACTGTTCCATTGGGGAAAACAGTGTCCACTTCATAAGGTCCAAGCCATCTTGTACGTAGTTTCCCTTGAAATTATTTAAACCGAGAATCATACAGTAAATCCCAGTTACCTTTTTGGAATTGCTTATGCTTGATGGTTTTTTCATGCCATTTTGATCTTTGTTGTTGAATCATAGTTGTCTGATGAATGACATCTAGTATTTTTTCATCCAATTCATTAAGTTGCTGCAACCTGACTGTCTATGCATCGGTCAAATCAAGGTTGACAGCTAAAGCAGTCCTTAAGGTTTTGATTTCAAATTCCACAGGAAAGACGACACTTTTTCCATAAACTAACTCATAGGGAGAGAATCCTGTAGTATTTATCTAGGTAGTTTTGTAATCCCATAATGCTTCAGGGAGCCTGTGAGACCAATCCTTTCTGTTTTCCTTCACTATTTTTGTGAGAATGGATTCTATTACTTTGTTTGTGCTTTCCACCTGTCCATTGGCTTGGGGGTGGTATGGTGTAGTCATTCTATGATGAATATGATATTTTTGAAGGGTGGATTTAAATCCATGAGAAGTGAAAGGAGGTCCTCCATCTGTGACTAATTCTCTAGGCACTCCAAATATGATAAATATATCTTCAAATAAAAAATCTAGAACAACTTATTTTGTAGCTCTATGGAGTGCTTTAGCCTCCACCCATTTGGTCATATAATATGTTTAGACCACTATATAAATTTTTTGATTGGATGGAGGGTTAATGGGTCCTACAAAGTCTAAGGCCCATTTTTCAAGTTGTTTGAGTACTACCTAGAAATTTAATGGCATTTCATCTCTATGATTAGGTTGACCCATTCTTTGACAACTATCACAGGCTCGAACATATTTCTTTGTATCTTTAAAAAGTGAGGGCCAATAATAACCCATCCTGAGAATTTTATGTGTTGTTCTCTTATCAGCAAAATGCCCTCCACAAGGGCCATCATGACAAGCTTTTAGTAAATCATAAACCTCATCTTCTCTAATGCATCTTCAGATTTCTTGATCAAGTCCTGTGTGGAAAAGACACCCACTTATCCAGCTATACTGAGCACTTTGTTGAATAATTCTTCTTTTCTCTTTGTGGGATAGGTGTGGTGGTAACTTCCCTGCAACCGAGTAGTTAGTGATGTTTGCATACCATGGTGAGTGAGCAGATACTGCAAATAGATATTCATCAAGAAATAAATCATCTATTGGAGAATTATCATCAGGTGTTAATCGAGAAAGGAAATCAGCAACTACATTTTCTTTTCCTGGTCTATCTACAATTGTAATATCAAATTCTTGTAATAATAGTAACCATCTTGTGACTCGAGCATTTGTGACAGGTTTATTCATTAAATATTTGATAGATGAGTGATCGGTATGGACAAAAGTAGAATAGCCAGTGATGTAATGTCAAAATTTATTAATAGCATAGATATCTGCTAAAAATTCCTTTTCGGTAACTGTATAGTTAAGTTCATCCAGACTCATATTCTTGCTAATAAAATAGATGGCATAAGGGAGATGATTTTCTTCTTGTCCCAAGACAGCTTCTATTGCAGTATCTGAAGCATCAGAGGATATATGAAAGGGAAGTGTCCAATTAGGTCCTCTTAGAATAGGAGTTGTAGATAGATGATGTTTGAGTGCATCAAATGCTTCCTGGCAAAGAGTAGTCCACTTGAATTCAACATTTTTCATAAGTAACACGAACAAAGGAGAAGCCATTTTGAATTTTTTTTTGATAAATATTCTATAGTATCCAACATGTCCTAAGAAACTTCTCACATCTGTTTGGGTTTTAGGAATAGAAAGGTCTTTAATGACTTGTATCTTGGATGGATCTACCTGAATTCCTTGAGATGAGATAAAATGTCCAAGTACCATTCCTTCACTCATCATCATATGACATTTTTTGGTGCTTAAGGAGAGGTGGGCTTGTATACATCGGTTAAGTACATTCTCAAGATTTTGTAGTGCTTTGTCAAAAGAGACACCATAAGGGGTAAAATCATCCATAAAAATTTCCATAGAGTCATTAAGCATATCAGAAAAGATTCCTATAACTGCTCTTTGAAAGGTTGTTGGTGCATTATATAGTCCGAATGGGAGGACTCTATAAGAAAAAGTTCCCCAGGGGCTAGTAAAAGTGGTCTTATCTTGGTCTTGGGGTGCAATTTTGATCTGGTTATACACACTGAAACCATCTAGGAAAGAGAAGAATTTCTTCCCTGACAAATTATCTAACACCTGATCAATGAATGGTAACGAAAAGTGATCTTTTTGAGTGGCTTTATTTAAGGCTCTATAATCTACACACACTCTCCATTTCCCATTTTTTTTAGGAACTATTACAAATGGGGAAACCCATTCACTATTAGATATAGGATATATAAACCCTGCATTAAGCAATTTTTGAAGTTCTTCTTTAAGAATTTCTTGTAAATTAGGGTTCATTCATCATTGAGGTTGGCAGATTGGTCAATAATCTTCCTTGATATAGATACGATGAGTGCATAATTCAGGAGAGATTCCCTTCATATCTATATAGTCCCATGTGAATGCTTCCTTATGTTCAAGAAGCAACTTCATTAATCGTTGTGTTTCAGCAACTGTCAAGTTGGGGTTTATTAGTGTTTTTCCAGGTTCAATTTCTATTGGTATACTTTTAGAAGAGATGGTAGCTGATGTTTGAGGTGGGTCTTTAGAGTTAAGGTTTTCCTGGGTATCTGACTCGAAAAGTGCAACGAGTTGATTATGTGTTTCTGGAGTCACAGAGGAGGGTTCACAAATAAAATTATTAATTACTTCATCCTCAGTGACATCTTTAAGGCTTAAGGCTTGTCCGATAGTCAAGATAGGTTGAGTAGTTTGATCGTCAAAATCCACCCATAAGGAATTGTCATTATTAATCAAGGGTGTAGCATGAGGGTAGAGGGTAAGATGTTTGGTATCATATCCATTGGAAATTGTCATTGAACTAGATCTGCAGCTGATAAAGGCATCTGCTGTGGCTAGCCAAGGTCTACCCAAAATTAGAGGATGACCCCCCAACTTTGTTTTAAGTTGTAATACCAAAAAGTCGGCTGGATAATTCCAAGACTCAACTGAGATGATTAGGTCTTCAATGACTCCTTCCAGTTTGATTGTAGAACGGTCAGCTAATTCTAGAATGGTTGGGGTATCTCTAATTTCATTCTTCAGCTGTAACAATTGTAAAGTTTCAAGAGTCATAATATTGATAGTAGTGCCTAAGTCTACCAGAACTCGATGAATTATTGTTTTTCCAATTTGTACTGTGATAGTAGGATGGCCAGGGTCACCATATTTAATAGGAAGAGATTTACCTGACATTAGTGCAAATAAATCACCCATGACATGGATTGTCAGGGGATCTTTAGTTTTCCTACTAGGTTTCTTAACACAAATGTCTCGCATAGTTCTGGCATAAATTGGTACATCTCTTAGTGCTTGTAATAGTGGAATTTTGACATAGAGATTTTTTAATTCCCCTAGAATATTGAAAGTAGGTGGCTCAGTCATTTTAGTCAAAGCTAAACGCTCAGGGAATGGTGGTTTTGATGTTTCAACAACAGTGTTGGAGGACGATTGTACCTCTTCAGGTATATCGTGCTTTTTTATTTATTCTTTATTGGAATAAGAAGAGGTAACATCATCAATGATAGGTTCTACTATTTTCCCATATCGTAAATGAATATCATTGCATTGCACAGGGAAAAGAGAAAGTATAGGCTGGTTTTGAATATCAATGCACTGCACAGCCTTATTATTGGGGTTAGGGTTAGGTTGTATAGGTAGTTGGGGCCTCATCATTTGATTGTTCGGTGGAGTACCTGATGGTAAAGAGAGTGGTTGCTTAAATTGTGATTGAAATTGAGTCAATTGATTTGGGAATGGGGGTTGTTGACCTCTCCAATTTGGATTCCATTGGTTAAGGTAGGGTTGTTGTTGTGGAGGCCAAGGAGTCCACATTGCTGGGTCTACAAAGGGAGGGTTTGTTTGCTACATGGGTGGATAATTCATTTGATTGAGGGCTAGGTATTGCATTTGATTAAAGGGAGGGTAATTTGCTTGACTAAAAGAAGGATAGTTATTCCAATGATTAGAAGATGTAAATGGCACATTAGGGTTTGTACCTTGTCCCCACGGTTTCCATTGCCTTCTATGTGTCAACAAATTGATAGCTTCAACTTCTTCATCAGTTGGTTGTAGTGCTGCTTTGATTCCTGGTAAATAAGGGCATTGTTGAGTTTCATGATCCTTATCACAAATGGTGCAGATTAGCTTTTTGTCCAATGGGAATTCCCTTCATGGGTGCTTATCTCTGCATTTGGAACAAAAGATGGACAGAGATGCTTTTACTTTGGCTTGTTTCTTTTGAATCTACAAGGTGTCAATTTGTGA
>JZKD02S0698601.1:225926-237121 GCA_000966675.3 Picea glauca | reverse complement strand
TTTTACATAGGTTAACAATTTCATCATATGATTCCTTAGATATGTCCCCTTTACCAAGCATATTCAACATATCTAGACAATCATCCCTTACTCCTTTTAGTAATATTGTTTTAAGGATATCTTTACTTACATCGGGGTGACTGGATCTTTGTAGATTATACTGTAGCCTTTCCACAAAGTCCTCCAAATTTTCATCCTCTTTCTGTATCATCTTGAATAGCTCCTCTCTTTTTTCTCTTGTTCGGAAATAGTCTTGGTATTTGTGCAGGAATTTATGTTTCATCCGATTCCATGTTGTGATTACATGACCTTCAAGACTCATGAACCATCTTAATGCATTTCCTTTTAATGTTACTGGAAATAGCTTTAATTTTTTAGCATTGGAAATGTAATCATAACTTCTGCATAATATGTCAAACTCAAAAAGGAATTCATCAGGATCCTCTGAAGATAAACCATGAAAGTTAGGTAAAGCTGAGAGTGGAATATTCTTCATGGGGGCTACTCCTCTAGGAAGATCACCAATAGGAAATCCTAAGGTAGAAAAAGAGTTTTTATCATTTATCTCTCCTTCAGGACCTACCTATTCTTCATGGTGCAGTTCTTCATTATACTCATCCATGGTTTCTTCTGTTTGTTCCCTTGCTGCACTTGCTCGATCCTCAATGTTTTCTGTTGGTTTCTCAATTGTCTCAGGGCTCCAAATTTCTTTCCCCATTTCAAAGTTTGCTTGAAAGGAAGGTTGAGATTTTGGTTTTCAAGAGCTTGGTCACTGAGGAGAAACATATTTAGATTTTGATATAATCTCGTCAATAAAAGTCTTTCTTCCTCCCCTTCCTCTGCCCCTGCCACCTGTAGGGTCAGTTTCTTTGGGGTCTCCACGTCCTCTCATGAAATCTGTATATTTGAAAGAACATAAGTGCTTTTGAAATCTATAATTGCCTTCCCCGGCAACAACACCAAAATGTTGGTCACTTTAATTTCTTATTAACTGAAAAATCAAGTGTTACATAAATTGTCAACCCAGGGAAGTCTGTCTATTTCAAAGGCAATCACACACTGTATATGCTCAATCTCAAAAGAAATCTAGAGTTGTAGTAAAAGTACACTAATCACACCTTGCTTTGAACAGACTGAAGTTCTACTTTGAATTACAGAAAATCAATCTATCTATTGCAGAGTTTAAGATTCAAAGGAAAATAATTATCAGAAGAATCCTGGTTTACATTAAGAAACAACAACCTAGAAAAATAAATCTTTCAACATACTACAAGGAAGACTAACTATTCTGTAATAGAGAATAGGACCCTATACCCCAAAGCAGGAATCTTCAACACCTGCCTTTGACTATCACACTTTCATAAACTCATTACCAATCAAAATGATTAACAAGTACCGAAGGCTAACTATTCTATAACAGAGAACAAGACCCTATTCCCCAAGCAGGAATCTTCAGCACCTGTCTCTGACTATCACACTTTCATAAATTCATTAAGCAGAATTACCAATCAAAATGATTAACAATTACCTAGGAATGAATTGTATGAAAACAATGTAACAATCAGTAAAGCAGAGTTTCAGCAAAACAGAGTTCAGTAAAGTAGAGTTTCAGCAAAACAGAGTTCAGTAAAGTAGAGTTTCAGAAAAACAGAGTTTAAACAAGGCGTGAACAAAAATAATACTAACACACTACAGAACTAATGGGTGAATCTCATGAAGAAGGTGGGCCCTCTCCTTCTCACAAGATTCCTCGGAAATGAAAGGAACTAAGAAGAAATGATCAGAATGATCTTTTATTCATCTGTCAATTGTATCATGTTTCAATATCCAAAGTGAACACACCCTTCTCTGTAATTGCTTTCTAGCCAAAAAAATCCTCCTGCTAATGATAATTTCCCCTTATTTAAAGAGGAGAATCCTATTAATACAATTGATCATAAAATTACATGTGTACATATGAATCCTATTCTTAGTCGGATCTAATCTTCTATGCTGGAATATGATACTATGATCTCCCGTAGAAAAATGTTGTTACAGTAGTTGGAATGGTGTTGGGTTGAGGTGTAGTTGTTGCGGCCGGTGTAACAACTTCTTTATTTATCTTCTTGTTACTGTTGTTGTATATTGTTTCAGCATCGCAAATCACAGATTGTTTTAGCAACGGGATTTGCATTCTGTTTGACTATTTCAACAATGTGGTCTCAAGCAGTAGCGATGATTGGTTCTAGCTTAAGGTATAGTTGTTGCAGCCAGTGTAACAACTCCTTCTTGTTACTGCTGTGTGAATTGTTGTTCCAGCATCGCAAATCATGGACTGTTTCAGCAATGGGATTTGTGTGTTGTTGACTATTTCAGCAACATGTCTTCAAGCAACAACAATAATCTGTAGTTCAAACTGTTTCAGCAACTATATGTTTCTGATCGATGGCTAAGTATGAGAGTAATGTAAAATTACGTGTAAAACAAATTAAACATATAGCAAAGAGAAGAAATGTTATATACCTTTGGAAAGATAGGTTAAGGTGATAATGTAGGCTTAAATGTGAGTGGGAAAATGATGTAATGATAGAAAAAAATATGAACAAAAAGGTACATTATAGGGTCCTAACAACTTGTATGGTTGCAATCACAGAAACACTTGATCCCCTTTTGCAAATTGACGTTCAGAGCGACCTTGATTTGCTTGTTGCTTCATGCGATTATGTACCATGACCAAGTTTTGTTTGAGGGTATGGAGAATATCCTCTCGAACTGTAAGTGTTTGGTCAACCGCCTAGACCTTCGAGATACCCAGTAAGTATGAGAGAACTGAAGGTGGATTATGTCCATATACTGCTTCAAAAGGAGTCATGCGTGTAGTTGTATGGTAGGAAGTATTGTACCACCATTCAGCTAGGGGTAACCATTGAGCTTGCTGATTTTTCTTTTCAGAGGCAAAACACCTCAGATATGTTTCCAAACATTTGTTGACAACTTCCTTTGACCATCAGTCTGGGGATGATAAGTTGTGCTGAGATGCAATTGAGTGCCCTGTAGCTTGAACAATTCTTGCCAAAAATTGCTTGTGAAAGTTGGGTCATGATCAGAAACAATAGAGTGCGGCATGCCATGAAGCTTGAAGACTTGGTCCATGAAAATTTGAGCCATCATGGATGCAGTAAATGGGTGTTGAAGAGCGCAGAAATGAACATACTTGGAAAGGTGATCCAAAACCACCATTATGACTGATTTATTTCCCGATTTGGGTAAGCTGGTAATAAATTCCATAGAGATATCCTCTCAAATAGCAGGTGGAATCAGAAGTAGTTGTAGTGTGCCCATAGATTTGACAGTTTCTCCCTTGCTGCATTGACACACATCACATTTAGAGAAAAAAATTACGGATGTCCTGTTTCATACCATCCCAAGAAAAAAAACGTTTGACCCTGTCATAGGTTTTGGTGAACCTGGAGTGCCCCGCTGTGGGTGTAGCATGAAGCTCAGAAAGTACCATGGATTTAAGCTTTGATTGTTTACTTAAATACAAACAACCTTTGCATCGAAGCTCATCCTGGAGCCAAGAGTACCCTGGGGGAGCTGGAGCATTGGTCTGCAATTGTTGGATCAGATGCGAACTTTTCGGATCTTGTAGCCATTCCTAGCGAACAGCTTGGAGCCAATCTGGTACAATGAAGGAAAGAGGAAAAAGGGATCCTTCTTCTTCACATTTTTGGGACAGTGCATCTACCACCACATTGTCTTTTCCTTTCTTGTAAATGATCTCATAATCATATCCAAAGATCTTAGTCACTCATTTTTGTTGCTCCAGGGAGGAAATGCGTTGTTCCATAAAGTACTTGAGGCTTTGATGGTCTGTCTTAAAATGTAAATGTTTCCCCAAGAGATAAGGGCGCCACAAATCAACAACATGTAGAATAACTAACATTTCCTTTTCATAGAGGGGTTTGCCCAGATTCCTTTTAGATAGTTGCTTGCTGGTGAAGGCTAAAGGTCGAACCTCTTGCATAAGGACAACATAGATTCCTTTCCCCGATGCATCACATTCCAACACAAAGGTCTTTGTGAAATTAGGAAGGGCCAGAACTGGAGTGGTGCACATGGCCATCTTCCAGGTTTGAAAAGCTTGAGAAGCAGCTGGAGTCCAAGTGAAAGAGTTCTTTTTTAGGAGAGCAGTGAGAGGTGTTGCAATCTTTCCATAATTCCTAACAAACTTGCGATATTACCCTGCGAAGCCCAGAAATCCACCCAAGATTTTGAGAGTCTTTGGGTGCAGCCAGTCTTGCATAGATTCAATCTTTTTCGGATCCACCTTGATGCCATTCTTGCCAACCAAATGACCCAAGTATTCTACTTCTGAGGCACCAAAAGCACATTTAGAATTTTTTAGGAAAAGTTGGTGCTGAGAGAGTAGATGGAGAACTTGATCCATATGAGTAAGATGGTATGTCCAGGTTTTGCTATAGATGAGGATATCATCAAAGAAAATTAATACAAAATGACGGAGAAAGGGATAGAAGACATGATTCATGAGGCTTTGGAAGGTGGAGGGGGCATTACACAAGCCAAAGGGCATGACCAAAAACTGATAGTGGCCCTCATGAGTTCGAAATGTTGTCTTGGGAATGTCTACCTCTTTCATATGTATCTGGTGATAGCCCGAGCGTAGATCAAGTTTAGTAAAGAATTGGGTGCCACTCAATTCATCCAGGAGGTCATCAATGACAAGAATGAGAAATTTGTCTTTAATGGTCGGTTTGTTGAGGGCACGGAAGTCAGGACACATTCTCCAAGAACCTTCTTTCATCAGGACCATGACTACAAGATAAGAGTAAGGGCTCGTACTAGGGCGGATAACGCCTACATTAAGGAGTTCCTGGACCATTTTCTCAATTTCATTTTTTTGTGAAAAGGGGTGGCGATACAGATGGATATTGGGAGGAAGGATTTCGGGTACAAGGGGAATGGAATGATCATGAACACCGTGGGAAGGAGGGATTCCTTGGGGAGTGAAATTACCATTTGATGTTTAGAAAGGAGGGCTTGGAGGTCTTGCGGCACCGAGGGTGTCTCTATTTCTTGTATGGCATGGAGTTGGGCAATGACACCATAATGACCTTTTTTGAGTAGCTTTTCCATGTGATGGGAACTAATGACCTCAGGTGAACCAGCAGTGATGCCTTGGAATTTATATTGGTGGCCTTCCTGGTCGAATTGCATGGTTAATTCCTTAAAATCCATGAGAATGGGACCCAAATTCCTTAGCCAGTCTGCACCCAACACAATGTCACAACCACTCATGTCGATAGCAAACATATGGGATTTTGGGTGGTAGTCACCGATTTGGAGATGGACATTTTCATAGCACCCTCCACATTTCATTGAACCACCATTGGAAATCATGTTTTGGAAATTGTTGACGGCATGGATGTAGCAATGAGCTTCTTGGGCAATGCGGTAATGAATAAAATTATGGGTACTTCCACTATCAACCAGAATGATGACCTTCCGATGCTTGAAGTAACCAATTAACTTGAGGGTTTGGGGAGTGGAGAAGCTAGTGAGAGCATTGAGGGAAATGACCGGTTCCACTTCGAGAGGGTCTAAGGGAGGTGTTATGTCAGAGATTTTAGGTGACTTATACACAAGGGGAGTTTCAACATCCTCTTCTAAAATATCCTCAGAGATGGCCATAAAAATCTTTTGTTCCTTACAATTGTGGCCCGGGAAATATTTGTCATCACAATTATAACAAAGGCCTTTGAGTTGGCATTTAGCCATTTCATCCCTGGTCAATTTTTGGATCTTTAATGGGGCGGAGGAGTAGTGGTATTTATGGGTTTAGGGTGAGGGATAAAGGAGGGTTTTCGGTTTTGAGAGGATACAACCTATTGTGATTCTTTAGCTCTTTTAGTAGCCTCCACCCAACTCGAGGGTCGATCCATGAGGACATGGGCCTGAATCTCCTCCTTGAGGCCACTGATAAAACACTCTGGAAAGAAAGCATCAGTCATGCCCTCTGTTCGAAAAGCCAAGCACTCAAAGGAAGCTATGAAGTATTCTACTATTCCTGATGATTTCAACTTTGTCAAACGACCCAAATGGTTGGTTTCAGTGTCAAAGCATTCATAAAGCTCAGTCACAAATTGGGCCCAAGCAATATACCCTTGACGAGAAGTTTTTCTCCATTGCCACCATTGCCAATGTTCTTGATCTAGATGGAGAACACCATACCAGAGTTTGGCCAAGTCATCTGTAATGTCGTATAAAGAGAAATAATGTTCCATTTGGGTTACCCAACCAGTGGGGTCTAAATCATCAAATCTGGTTGCATCCACCCGCGGAAGGCGTATGTCACGTTGAAAGTGATGGTGCTGAAAGGTATGGGAATGGGAGGAATTTTCACCTTCAGTCTTTGGAGGTGTGTCAGAGAAAGGGTCATCTATAGGGATCTTCAGTTTGGTGCAGAGTGATGTAAAGGAAAATTCAAGTTGGGTGGTCAGTTTTTGTTTGACTTCCTCCATTGAGGACTGCATGGTTGTATTTATGGTTGTATTGATGGTTGTATCGATGGAGGAAACATTGGCACTGAGTTGTTTTACTTCTTTTTGGGTCTCGAGGAGACCAGATTGCAAGGTGTTGAAGCGAGCTTCTAGGTCTTGGCTACGGGTATGGGCCATGAGGATGGGTGAACTGAAAAGGGGTAGGTGGGGTCAAAATTATTTCCGAAAAATGATATGGATGAATGTGATAAGGGCGAAGAGATGAATCCAATGGAATAGGTCTTAAATAATGGTGAAAAAATTTCTAGAACTTTTTTTTTTTTTTACACCTGCAGATTTATACTCCGGTCTGAAGAATACTGTAGTGATGAAATCCCCAAATGCTTAACCATTAAGAAAAGTGTATTGATTTGACAACCCAAACACAGTTGTGCGACAACAAATCTTGTTTGTTTTAATTTGTTTATGTTTCTGTCCCCCAAGGGTTAGGTATTCAAGGGTTCTACAGACAAGGGTTTGCCTAGTGCTATAGCTCTCTGATATATGTGTGGGGTCCAACAATAGTACTCGAACCAATATCTCAGGGCACTAACTAAGGAGGATAGATCGTACCCTTAACTGTACTACCCGACTACCCAGGTACTAGAGAGTATCTTCTCGAGTGTTGTTCTCGGTGGCACTATAGTAGTCAGGCAACCGATCAGTTTATCTAAAGAGGGCTTTAGGAAATCTAGGTTGATTCATACACAGGCGTTGTCTGATGTGATACCACTAGAAGGGGTACAGACAGGGGTTACAAGCGTGGCCAACAGATGTGCGCTTAAGAACCACTTGTATTTCCTGCATGTATGAATCCCTCAACCATGGGTTTATGTGCGTAACGACAGATCTTTGTGGCTTAAAGATGTCGAAATACGTCTCTACCCTGAAAAAAAATTCCCACAATTTCTGCCAAGGAAAGTGCTCTGATACCACTTGTAATATACCATATATAAAAAGTACGCAGAACAGAAATAAAATGCTAGAAATGGCAAAATAACAGTAATATAACCAACATAATCTCCACAATAACAGAGAAATGATATAAGAACAACAACAGAAATATCACTTTGATTCATAAAGCAATGTTCACGGGCCTCTTCAAGGGGGCAACCTCCAATCTAGCAGTGCTCTTTTACAATAATCTCCAAGCTAGGGTTTTCATACCCTCGACCCTTATTTATACTAAATATGTCTATCAAGAGAAGCATCTAGACGAAGATCCTTCTAGAAGCAGAAGCTTCTATTAGGTCTTCTTACATCCACCTTATTCTATTTTATTGAAAGGCCTTATTAATATTGACCTTTATTACATCTGAATATATTGCTCTACCTATGTGCGGGTTAGAACCCTAACAAGCACTAGGCGGGAATGCCTAAGGTATCTTGTACAATTTCTTGTTCAAAGTAATAATAACATTGTGAGGCCTAGACTCATATACAACATGATGTTTCCATAAATATAGTTGGCCCAAAAGAACATTACAAACTTCAAGAGGAGAAACATCACACAATACCTTGTCTTTGAAGGGCTTTATGTTGTATGACATGCGACACTGTTGGCTTACGCAGAGATCGCTTCCTTGGTGGAGCCACCCAATGGTGTAGGGTTGCGGGTGCGGTGTTGTCGGCAGGGCTAGACGCTTAATGACCTCTACTGAGATGAGGTTCTTCTAGATACCACTATCAACGATGAAGTGTAGCAAGGTACCCTTCATCCACATATGTGAATGAAAAATGCATTGTCCTTCCTCTGGCTCATCTGGTTCATCAAGGTGGAGCTTGGTGGTAGAAACAATAGCACTGGGTTCCGCGTTGATGATCCTTCTCCCCCTTTCTAGTTTTGACTCAGAGTTGGAACCCACATCTGATTTATAGGCTTTCACCTCAGCCACCAACGACTTCTTCGAGCGATAATCATCAGTGTTATTCTAGGGGCTCTTATGGAAGTCGCACCACTTCTTGATGTCTTTATTTATCTTTCTAGTGTACTTCTTTTCTTGCGGCTTGGATTGGTTGTCCTGAGGCTGTCCATATTTTCTATGTACTTTTTCCTGCGGATTGGGGCTGCCCTTTCCTTGCTTTTACTATGAGGGGTTCCTAGGCCCAAATTATCGCATCTTTTGTTTAAGATTCTACTCGATTTTAACAACATATCGGTAGGATGTGCCCAAGGATGAGATGTCCAAAAATTCCATTTCAGCTTGGATGTATCTATGCAGACCACCTCAATACTTGAGCACTAGATGTCGCTCAGAATATTTGATACCCATCTTGGTGCGCAAGGTATGGAAGATATTTGTGAACTCAGGCACTGCTTGGTCTCTTTGCTACCATAGTGTGGTCCATTTTGTATACAGGTCATCATAAATTTCGACAGGGTAATATTGTTCTTTAATAGCATCCATGAAGGAATCCCAGGTGACCACGAATATAAATAATGAGGGTTCCTCTATTTCCTTTTTCTCACAAAATGTTTCTCACCAATATTTGACATGGGGAACAACTTTGAGGAGTGAAAAAGTAATATTTTCTCTGTTCGAAAAGTTATGGATAGAGAAATACCCTTATAGTAGATTCAACCATTTGTTTACAACATATGTGTCTATCTGACCTTCAAATATATGAATATCGAAGTTAACTTTTACCTTGAAGGGGACGACGCCTCCGCTTGAGGAAGATGTGTCGTCTGTTGGTAGTTGCTAAGAATTTGTGCAAAAATATCCATCATCTTGTTCCTCTGTCGCGTGAGGGATTCCTCGAGCACCATTTTGAAAGGATCTCCTATCTTTTGGTATTTCTTTTCTCCCTTCATGAGAGGTCACTTGGGCATGTTAGAGTTTTTTTCCTCAAGAGAAACAAGCTTGAGACCCAATTCTTTATACCCTAACCTCATTGGGGACATGCATTAAGAACAACAAGGAGCAAGCTGCTCTGATAACACTAATCCAAAATTTATGAGCAGAATGAAATGAATATGGATCATTATTAAAATATGTGTAACATAGAATAACATAGATACATTAAAATTGGTTTCTATTCAATAAGGAAATAAGTTGAAACTTTAAAATGCAGTGGGAAACAAGCTTGCTAGAATGGTGGCGGCTTATCTCTGAGAAGAGATGTGACGGTTGCACTCATTTGTAAGAAGATGAGTAGAATGAGGCTTTGAAGTCGTTTTTACAATAAGCATGAAATCCAAAACCCTAGACATCCAAAAACCTAACCCTGGGAGATGAAGCGCCAAAATTCATGTGGGCCCTATTGGGGTAAGTTAGTACATCAACTTCCCAGGGTCATAACTTTTGCATACGATCTTTGTTTTAGGTGCATGATATCTCATTGGAAATTTCTATTGGAGGACTACACTTGTTTCCATTAGAATCTAATTCCATTTACATTTTGACTATGGAGAGCCCTAAAATTGTTGTTTACGGCCTCAAAATGGCCCCAGAACTCAGGGACCTGAAAACTAGGAAAAAACTACCAAAAAAGGAACCAGTAGGAATAGGTGGGAGGCCATCGAAATCCATATGGATCAGTGACCATGGGACTCACTTTTTTGACAAGACAATTGCAACACTGACAAACAAGTTCTAGATTCAGCATCAAAAGAGCACTCCATATCACCCACAAAAAAATGGAACTATTGAGGCCTTTAATAAGATATTGGAGAATGCAATGTAGAATGGGTTGAATGGGATTTAAGGATCCCTACAATGCTTTGGGCTTATATAACTACATGCAAGAAGTTCGTATGAAAAACACCCTTTAGATTAGCATATGGCCAAGAAGCATTCATGCCCATGGAGTTTCTTGTATCGAGTCTGTGCATTGCTACGATGAATGACTTCATGGATTCTGACACAATAGAAGAAAGGCTATCATAGTTACTAGTGTTAGAAGAAGATTGATTTATTGCAGGGTTCAATCATCAAGCACACAAAGCACGTGAAAATGCATGGCATGATTGAAACATCAAGCATAAAAAGTTACATATAGCAGATCTAGTACTGCCCTATGAAATTTAGTTCCTACAACACCCAAAGAAGTTCAGGACACACTAGTTAGGGCCATACATGATCAGATATGTGACTGACACATGCATTGTTCAGTTAGAATAGATGGATGGACAAGTCATGGAAGGACTAGTAAATGGGAGTTGGCTAAGACTGTATAGGGACGACCACCCTTCCACACACTAGGGGAGTTGCGCAAACTAACTTGTATCATAATGTACTATAGCAAGAAAAGGAATAAAAATAAAGAAAAATTTAAGCAAAATAGGAAAAAGCATTCAATTGGAAAAGCAGGAAAATATTGTGGAAGAAGGTAGAAATCCACACTAATGAAGGAGGCAATATCGCATAGAAGAGAAGAGAGTGTGCAAAAGAGAAGAAATTACATAGAAGAGAAGATATCATGCAAAAGGAAGAGATCACACAGAGAGACGCGATTGTGTAGATGATATCTAAGATAAATTAAGACAATCCATGATGAGACATGCAATAAAGAGTTACCATGACAACAAAGTAGTGGCGTTGCGTAACATTACATTCCAAAGAGATTTACCGATTGCAGAATCGAATGGAGAATTCATCGAAGATACAGAGTAATGGAGCATTAAAGTAGGTTATGAATTCCAACCACTAGTGG
>JZKD02S0698601.1:203965-218420 GCA_000966675.3 Picea glauca | reverse complement strand
ACAAATATCCCAACTTCAATAGTCGGTTCCAGCTTCTTCCTGGCATCCTTGTTTACATGCACATAAACAGATGAACCAAAAATTTTAAAATGAGAAACATCAGGTTTCTTACCAGCAAAATCTTCTTCAGGTGTACTCATGCCAAGTACTCTATGAGGACAACGGTTCTTCACATAAACCACAGTATTGCATGCTTCTGCCCACAAATGCAATGGTAGGCCTTGATCATGCAACATCGCTCGTGCTGCACCCACGTTCGTTCTGTTCTTTCTCTCTGCAACCCCATTTTGTTGTGGGTTATGAGGCGCTATGAGTTCTCTTCGAATTTCTTCTCTACTACAGAATTATTTGAATTTGTTAGAGATGTATTCTCCACCATTATCGCTCCTTAGAGATTTCACTTGCTTCCCTGACTCTTTCTCCACCAATGCTTTAAACTCACAGAAATTTGAGAATGTTTGATCCTTCTTCTGCATGAAGAATATCCAGCATTTACGAGAAAAGTCATCAACAAAAATAACATAATACCTATGTTTTGTTGTTGAAGCAACTGAGAATGGTCCACACATGTCCATGTGAATTCTCTCCAGAATCACTGAAGCCCGGTTCTCCTTTTCAAGAAAGGTGGACTTTACATACTTCCCCAGGGTGCACCCCTTGCACTGATGTGATTGAGAAAGTGTTCCCCTTGGAATTCCAATAGATATTTTTTGCATGATCTTCAAGGCTCCATGATGAAGATGGCCTAATCTCCTGTGCCATAATTCGCCCTCATCTCGGCTCACCACTGTTTCTTCCTTGCCTATCATGGCACCGCAACCATCTACCTGCAACATGTAGAGATTCTTAACTCGAATCCCTATATTCTTGACTTAACCTATTGCTTTATGTCCCAGGTAGGTTATACCGCTGCTAAAAACAACATCATAGCCTTTTTCCTCCAACATTGCGACTGAGACCAAGTTTTTCTTTAGACCTGGAACATGCATAAAAATTTTCAATTGAAATGGTTTACCTGAATCCCTCTAAAAGGTAATGGTACCAATACCAGTTGCACTGTATTTTCCATCATCGCCCATCTCTATATGCATTCTGAGATCTTTCTCCTCCAAGTCAATGAAAGACTCTCTATCTCCTGTCATGTGGAAGGAAGCGCCACTATCCAAATACCACACCGATCCCGATGCACTTGATGCCATGAATGCGATCAAAGCGAAGTCAAGCTCAAATTGTGAGACAAGAGCCTCACCAATTACAGCTCCAACAACCATCTTGTTCTTCTTCTTCTGTGGACAGTTAGTAGCGAGATGCCCACGTTTGTGACAGTGAAAACACTTCACTTTGGACAAATCTATCTTCTTGACTTTAGACTCGGAATTTGATTGGGATTTCTTCCCTTTCCCTTTCCTTGCCTTGGTAGTCAAAGCACAATCCTCTTCATCATCATGCTTTGATGAAGATCCATCTCTGGTGTTCCGCCTGAACTCCTCTTACACCAGATCCGACCATAGTCATTCCCAATACGGTAATTTTTCCCTTCCATTGACAGAGTATTGATAACTGTGCTAACTCTTAGGAATCCTTAGGAGCGCCAAGCTCACCAAATCATCAACAACGCCTGTTATTCCCACACTTCCAAGCTCATCCAGACATTGAACAAACTTTGTGAGATATTTTGGAATGTTGTCGCCTTTCTCCATCTTGATCTTCTTGAGTTTATCTTTGAGTGCCAATTTCCTATGGTAGCTACTATTTTGGAACAGATCTGTCAAAACCTTCCACATTGCATATGGTGTGGTTTTCCCATGGATACTTGAGACAATGTGGTCTCGTACTCCCTCCAACAGAATCCTCCTCGCCTTTGCTACTTTATTTTTCCATGCATCACGATTTGTAGTGTCTATCGCATCCGACTTAGGAACATCTATGTCAATGTAACCCTTCAAGCCATTGTCTTCGAGCACTGCCTCCATCCTGTCCTTCTAAGCAATGTAGTTAGAGCTTCCCTTGAGTGCATACTCCAACCTCAAGCCATTGAAAGACATTTCGATCTTGAATCAAGTGTCGCACCAAGAAAATCTTGCAAATTTGAATGTTGTCCAACGCAAAACTCAACCCCTTCACTTTCCTCTTGCCCTGGGAGGTTTGCACCCCACCTAAGAGAAACCTGAGGGAAGTTCGCACCCTGCCTATGTATAGCCTGAGAACTTGCCTATCAAGTTCGCACCCTACTCCACTGTAGCCTGCGAGAATGCTCAAGAAGTTCGCACCCTGCTCCACTATTAGGGTGAGGGAAGTTCACACCCTGCTAGTGTATTTGACTACGAGAATTACAATGAAGTTCGCACCCTACCTTTGTCTAGGGTGCGAGAATTACTTTTCTTGAAAACACCAAAAGTTTTTAGTACTAGAGTTCGCACCCGGCTAGAGGCGGGACCTAGGAGAATGCAATTATGTTCGCACCTCACTTCTGTAGCTCCGTGGCCTCCGTGGCTCTGATACCATGTAGAAATTTCAATACAAATTAATTTATTCCTACGATTCTCCTGATCTAACAATTTTCCCCACTTGTTAAATACAGAATCTCTTCTACTATTATTATTGCCGAAGCAATTAAACCATGATCACAACCACAATTCACAAAGTGAAATATCAATAACACACAACACAAAAGTTTTACTGGGAAAGGATAAAGCTAAAAACCCCACTATCATATATTATGTATATCATGAATCATGAAATAATCTCATACAAAACTCTAATCCAAGAGCTCTCAGTACAATACAATCATCTCACACTGTCATACAAAAATTAGCAAATACATGCGCCAATTTTTGTGTCCAGACAACTTGCCTCCTCTACACAATCTCTGCAATCTGAATTCTCACAATGAATCGAATAAATACAATTGCCTTGTTTGCACATGCTCATAAGCATATTCACTGCATGTGTGAACAAATCACAACTGATATCCAAACTGTCCCTTTCACCTGTTATCTCAACTGAATCTCCATTGGAATTGACAGACATGTAGTTAATTGTGGCGAATCTT
This sequence comes from Picea glauca, assembly GCA_000966675.3. Classification (NCBI taxonomy): domain Eukaryota; kingdom Viridiplantae; phylum Streptophyta; class Pinopsida; order Pinales; family Pinaceae; genus Picea; species Picea glauca. The sequence goes on along the minus strand of JZKD02S0698601.1, from coordinate 215,368 downwards.
CAGTTGCATGTGAGTTCACTGATTAGCTAAACTCTCACTAGTGCATGTTTAGTTACAACTAGTACAACTGATATTAACTCACTTAACTACACTTATAATTCTGTTACAATTCCAAATCACTTAGTTATGAATGAGATAATAGATTAATATTTATTGTCTAATTTAATTAAGGGAAAAGTAAATTAGACACATGTTTCTTGTTGAATTTTCAACAGAACCAACTAAGGGTGGAGAAACAAACTCACACATAGAAAATAGAAGTATTACACGAGGAAGCATACAAAGTGAAAATGACCTTAACAACAACTCAAGAAATCATCAAATAGGCAGTTGAGGAAGGTGTTGAGAAGGTGTAGGCTTGCGTCAATGAAAAAATAGTTGAACAAATTTTGTAGAGGGAATTAGAGGTTGAGGAAAAGGCCGCAACAATGAAAGCAACCTTCGAAGAATTCATGGCACACTACAAGAAAGACTTAGTGGCTTGGGACGAGCCACAAGTGAGTGTTGAGGGCATGTTGGATAGGAATTTTGAATAAGTTTTGGGATCTATGCAAGAAAAATTCAAAGAATAAAAGGCAAGGACCAAAGCATGCAATGGGAAAAGACTTTAAGAAGTCAAAGCATGTGATGGAGAAACACAAAAAATGTATAAAATGGTCATACAATGTTATCATTTTGTGGACATTTTGTCCACTTTGTAACAGGCTTAGCACTAATTTTGATGTATAAATATATAATGGGTTTTTGGGTAGGAAGCATGGATTGGAATGAGAGAGAGATGTGTGGGCATGTGATTAGAGCGAAGAGACATAGGAGTATAGTGAAGAAGTTGATGTATGATTGAGGAATAAAGCTCGCACTACAACAGAACAACTAGGAAATTTTGGTAAATGATATTGTTGCATATTTTGTAGCAAAGTGCTCAGTTGTAAGAGAATTATCAATAAATAATAAAAGAAGCCAATTGTTGTGGACGTAGCCCAAGTTGGGTGAACCATGAAAATCTGTTTGTTGTGATGTAATGTCTTTGCACTTTATGATTTTTAATGTTATGGTGTGAATGTATTGTTTACTTATGATGTTATAATGTCGTGCACTAAAGTATCTAATAATTGAATGAATGTTTAATGAGAGAATGTTGCATGTTAAGTAATTGTTGAGTAAGGACAAATATGCACATGAGTAAATGAGAGGTTGAATTCCTTGCTTCCCCTCAACACTACAAAACCTTGGTTCCTGCCATGGGGGTTTCACCTTGTTGACCAATATCTTATCATGTTCATTCATAAAGGGGTTTTTAAAAGTGTGAAAAATAGAGTCAATATATTGTAGGTATTGGGGGGGGGTGTTACAAGTCAAAATTACTTAATTGGATAAGTGTCGCACATTCCTCTCAATTGTCGTAAGTGTCGCATCTCCCTTACAACTTTCGCAAGTGTCGCAAGTTGTTCACAAGTGTCGAAGAAATCATTCAAGCATACTGCCATAATGACGACACTAAGGAGGCACTTAAAACATCTCATGTACTTGGTTTGGAGAAGGAGAACTGGTTAACTGAAGTCAAGGGACTCTTGACACCTGAAAAGAGCTCTGAAACAATGGTTTTGAGGGTGAGCGCTCCCCTATATCATCCTTAGGAGAGCTGGCGCCCCCCTACAAGGCTTCAGGGAGCGTTATAATGCTCTCCTACCCTTTTAAAGGAGCACTACTCACTTTTGGAGCGCTGGCGCTTCCCTTAAGATTCTCAAGGAGCGCTACAACACTCTGATACCCCTTTTGCAGGAGCGCTGCCTAATCTGAGGCAGTAGTTGGCCCATTGAGGAGAATAAGGGGAGGATCTTTCAATACTAGAAGGCAGTTGCATTCGAATTCTTGGTTTCATCGGGAGATCCTTGATCTAAGGAGGAGGTTCCCCAACTTGTTCTAAAGAGAACTCAAGAGGTTAAGCTCCTCTTAACCTATATAAGCAAGCTCTATGATGGTGGAAGAGGAGGAAGAATTACTGCATGAAACCTATGATATCATAGGAAACACACAGTCAGCCAAAGGAGAGTGATCAGTGAAGCTGTTGTCATCCAGGTTGTGGATCTTTCGAGCAAGGGTTAGATGAAGAGGACCTGACGAAGCTGTCGCATTCGCATCTACGATTGTAAGCACTACTGTCGTTATTCTCATTAATATGACACGCTTGGCCTGTTTCTTTCTAGTTTGTGTCTAATGTTACATGAACTTATCATTGATAGATAGATCTGTTTTGAATCTAACATCAATAGAGTAGGAAGTGGTTGTATCTTGTTTGTCTACAGGACTCAGCAAGGAGCAAAGCATCGGAGCGCAACTCGGAGCGTGCAGGGACAAACGTCGATAAAGAGTTACTTTTGTTCTCCTTCCTTCTCATGTGTTAGTTTAGATAGGTTTGAAAGGAAGTCAGTGCCCATGTTAAGAATTTTGTGTCTTAGAGTTAGGGTCAATCTCTTAGAGGCGATCTACCTATCCGCGGGGAGATTTTCCTACAATAGAAACTGGCGACTCCGCTGGGGAGATAGCCTCAAATCAAAAAATTTTGTTTCAGTTTTCTCCCCATTGACCTTGTTCTACCCCTTGATTGTTTTAGACCTAGTTCACTCCTCTTTTGATTGGTTTCATGACCTGATTGGCTCCTTACCCCATCATACTCAGCATAGTTGTCGAGTTTGAATTGTAATTTTTGGAATTTTTTTACATTTTTGGGAATTTTTAAACCTGGCGCCCCTGTCCTTGTGTTAACAGAGAAACAGCTCACCCCCATAGCCTTACACATAGTGATATAACACTCCTTTCCCTTGGAAACAGAGCGCCATCCCTCTTTTAGCCAGTAAACCTTCCAGAATTGCCTTTTTTCAGGGTTTTTCTCTGTGCCTCTCTTGCTGGGTCACCAATGAGTCAATCCTTCTTCTTTCCAGCTTGGATATCTGTATTTTGCTTGAAGAACAAACATCTTACTGTTTGGATTTTGTAACCTTCTTCACTATTGTTGCTGAGTTTTTCTGTTATTTGGAATTTGAAACCCATGCATTGTCTTTCTCTCCTCGTTAACTGAACGAAAAACTCTGGTGAAGGTCATCAAAGGCCTATAGATCCTTTCATTTTGATTTTAGTTAAAGATCATTTTTCTTCAATTTTTTCTTTTGGGTGTGAATTTTGATTTCTCTTTGATTGCTTCTTTTCTTTCGCTTTTTCATTTTGATTAGGACGAGAGGGTGTATTGTTTGTATGATTCTTGCTTGTATTGGTTTGATTTTCATTCGTCCAAGAAAGATAATTAGCAAGACGAGCCTTGTTTTGAATTAATCATTATTCATATGCAAACAATAAAAAATATCTTCATGATTGATTGTGCATGTTAGAAGGCATCTAAAAATTTTTAGCATCACATCAGGATTTGATTGAGAAATTGTTTGAGGACATTCCTTATTCGTATTTGTTAGTGAAAAGAACTCTCTCTCTCTCCCTTAGATAGATGTTCATTGAAAAGAAATGAATGATTACCATCTATGATGCATTTTTGGGACTGAGTCATAATTCCATTTGTTTCACTTCCATGCACCCCTTTTGAGTAAAGAACAACTCTAAAATAAACACTAATTAAAAGTTATCTAGAACTTTTTCTTTTCTAGGATCCTCCACCAATAGTAGAATAGGCTTAGTACTTTGGATTAGGCTGTGAGCATAACTCTCCAAAGTTTTTAAAACAAACAGTAGCATCTTGAGTTAGGGAGAGTCAAATCCAATCATCATATAAGTTTGCCTAGGATCCCCCTCTCACACAGGGGTTACGCACGAGGTCGCATTCGGGTGAGCTATGGGGACTAACCCTCTGTGGTTTAACTGATTGTGGTGGTCAGATCATATTATGGGGATCACTTCGAGGTAAATCCACAATTACTGCGTGGAAGCCTTTTGGTTGATTTCGGGCTCGATATCCTGCCCGTACGTTCTGATCGGACTGTCGATTGTTCCCGCCCATGGGATGACTGTGAATTGGTAACCTTAGTGGCCATAATATTTAGGGTCTTACACAAGGTGATGGTGACGAGAAGTCTCACTGTACCTGGAGAAGACATTGGTCAAACTCATTCGGGCTCCTTGGAGGGTAAATCCACAATTACTGCGTGGAAGCTTGCACCAAGGCGTAAGTCCATTCAGTAGGTCACCATTGTAACTGTTCCACCCTATCCCCGCCCCTTCTAGACTTGATCACGCAACGTTGGATTTCATCACCAACTAGTACGGTCATCAAAAGAAGGTCATGTTTGCTTGGTTGTGATTCTTAGATTTTCATTAGCGTATGCTGTTTCTTTTTGGTAGTTGGCCATAGATCTTTTTCGCCGACTCTTTTTCACCAACATCGACCCTCCACGACGCTCGCAGAGGCTACAGGGACTTCCTCCATAAAATATGGAAGGAAACACCCCTTTACCCCCTCATTATACTGAGGAATCTCCTCAACAGAGTGAGGTTCAAAATACTACAACTTCCTAGGAAGAAGTTCCCACTCCTTTGGAGAATTTTCGAATTGTTTCAGAATCTCCGGAAGCTTACCGCATTCCGAAGGGATATGAATGACGCATCCTCCATCTGAATTCCACTGGTGAATTTGTTGTCGTCAATCCTTCTGACATTCCGGCTGGGTCTCACCAAAACCCTTTAGCCGATGACCCTTTTTGGACCGCAGACATTGTTCGAAGTCCACCACGACTAGTGCGAGATCTTTATGGAATTGGAGAAGGTGTCAATATACCTTTTTCCTACACCGTACCCCTAAACCATTTTACCAGTACCACCACTTTTACAGCCACACCACCCGTTGGTCCGAACATACCGTTTGTTGGCCTAAGGTCTACTATCCCCCTCCAAATGGCTCATTCTACGATGGCCCCTCACATTCCAACTATTCCTGTCGGTAATGCGGTAGTCAATCAAGCTGCGATTGGCACACCTATAACACCAAGCCCTACACTCCCTTTTGGATTCAGGGCACTGAATGCTTCTACTGCCACCACTGCCCAAACTACTACCACCCAAGTCATACCGAGAAGTTCCATACCTATCCAACAACCTAGAGGGACCGGTCTTGGTGGTCCTAATCTGCTCGGCGGCACCAGTCAGTCTTCTACGTCTGGCTTTCAAATTCCAGGAACTCTACCTCAAGCTTGGGGGCATCCTCCCATCGGAGGACAAATCCCATTCGGGGGGAACCCTCATGCTAGGGGTCAGCCTCAATCTGGAGTCTACCATCAACCGCATGGACAAAATGTGTCCGTCGCACCCAATCCGTGGAACATCCTTTTTCAAGGAAACCCACAGTCCTCGGCAGGACAAAATACTCAGACTCTGCAACAACCCCCTTATGGACAAATGCCAAACCCAACCTATAACCCGCAAAACCCATCTGGTTATCCTCCGCTCACACATGCTTCTCAAAACACCTCAAATCCTATGTACTCTGGTCAAAACCAACCTCACATGAGAGGGCCCACTAGTTATAATTATCCACATAACCCGGTAATGGGCCCCACTGGTGTCCCTCTGCCACACCAACATTACCCACAGGTTAACCGACAACTACCTTTTCTGGCTACCCTAGACCTTCCAGATTTGTCCCGGTTAACGAATGATCCTATTTATCATTCTCCGGTTTGGCCAGCTATTCCAGCTAAACTTCCTTCTGATATCCCAAAATTTGACGGAAAGTCTGGAGAAGACCCAAACAACCACGTAATGACGTTCCATTTGTGGTGTTCATCCAACTCCCTCATGGACGATTCTATTCGTTTACGTCTTTTCCAATGAACACTTACGGGTTCCGCAACGAAATGGTATATTGAACTACCACGCACATCTTTTCACAATTTCAACTCCCTCGCCATGTCCTTCCTCACGCACTTCCAACTGCCCATTCGATACGAGAAGGGTACTGAACTATTAACCTTCCTTTGCCAGACAACTTCCATACATATCTCCGATCATATTCATGAATGGAGACGATGACGAAGGCTAATCAAAGCGGTCATTCCTGACCAATTATTAGCAGAATGGTTCACGAAATCATTGTTACCCCAGATCGCTCGTGATGTTGCCATGGGTGGCGTAGTCACTGAGGAAGAATCCATTGCCTGAGCTCAGTACTTAGACTTAGTCTAGTCACAATCCGGTACTCTGTATGAGTTGATACCGAATGCCCTCCGTGCCACTAACGATCCATCCAAACCATCGTCTACTTCCTACGCAGAAGGAGTTATTGGCTCTGTCAAAACCCAATCTACAACCCAGTCGACTGGAACAATTCAACGACCCACTTCGACGGCTACTCCCAGTCCGACTGCACCCTCTTCTACCCCCCCCCAAACTCAGGTCTCTGATGTGAATGCGGTCCAATCAACCCCTTCACAACAACTTGGGGGCAAGAAAAAAGCAAAAAATAAACCAAAGAAAAACAATAACAACGAACAACCCAAAACCCAACCACAAACCCCTACTGCCGGAAAACAACCACAACGAAAACCGAAATTCCCATGTCTCATTTGTGGAGATGATCACTACACTCGAGACTGCCCACATCACGATGAAGTGGCCAAACTTTTCAAGGGAAATTCACAACTCGCTGTGCTTACTTAGCCTTTTCCACAGCAGCAATCTTTGGTTGCACAGACCCCCATGCCGGGGGGTAGTTCCAACCAACCCCATGATGAGGCCTCGACAAGTGCCCACATTTACATGTTCAATGGGGTTCATTTAACCACTCGCTCTGCGACATATGAAATGCCAGTTAAACCTGATAAGCCGAAGATTGCTAACCATTCTCCGCTAATCCTTCGTCTGTTAGCCCTCCATACGGGCCACTCCAGATTGAGAAATTGTCTTTTGACTCCATCTTACACCCTCCTAAGAGCACCATCCGAAAATCTACTTTCAATCCTAACTCACAGGCTGCCCAAAATTACAATATTGTAGAAGATTTGGCCCAAGCACCGTGTTCTATGTCCACCTTGGAAGTTCTACAACATTGTTCCAGCCAACGTAGAACGCTCTTAGCCACTATCGGTGCTTTTGATCCCGAGTCATCAAACAACCTCACATTTAATCTAGACGACCATCAACCACGACTCTCCCACCAGCTAGCTTTCCAAATCGATGTTGTTGTTCACAATCAACAAATCCACCGAACTATCCTGGATGAGGGAGCCTCTACCTGTGTCATGTCTCTAGCTTGTTGGAAAGGATTGAAATCACCCGCCCTTAACAAATCCCCTATGATATTACGTGCTTTCGATGGATGAGGTTTTCATCCTCATGGATTATTGCAATCCTTAGCCATTCAGTTGGGCAGAAAAACTGTTACCGTTGACGTCGAGGTGGTCGATGCTCCCCTCGATTACAACCTATTACTCGGAAGAAGTTGGTTCTACGCTATGACTGCTGTCGCCTCATCGGTGTTCCGATGTGTACAATTCCCCCATCAAGGTAAAATTGTCACCGTCGATCAACTTGATTTCTATACACTCAACGCTCGCATCCCTGCCACCAACAACATTCCTTTTTTGGGAGACCATGCAGTTACATATGAAAGCATTGGTGTTGGCTTATTGAAAGATTCTAGCCTTATGGGTACCTTCCCTACACCACTTCCACCTACTGCACATCATATTTTCGTTGTCAATATGGTCTCGACTATGCCTTATCAATCCTTGGAATCATCTGATCCTTGGATTGTACCTAGTCATTTGGAATTCGATGTCCTTAGTGACACTATGCCACTCAGCCCAGCCGAAGCCGCATACATAGCTATCCAATCTACCTCTCCCTCTTATAAAAATTCGCCTTCATTGGCATCCAATGCCTTTTTGATGCCCTCATGGTTGGATTCCCTATCATCTGTCATCGATTACATTTCCCACATTTTCCCTTCGGACAAATCGATTATAGTAATGCTCAGCATCGATGACTTACCTTGGGATGATAACCATCATCGATCCTCTTTTCTTCCGCCATTGGAAGAAATTCACGAAGACACACACTATGTCTTCCCATTTGATGTTACCCATGCTCCACAATCTCTTATCCTCACACAAGATACTCTCTCTGAGGGGAACATGAGTAACATCTCTACTACAATCACGATCAACATTTCGATCAAAGAAGGTGTCGTGGAAAACATTAATCTAGGTGCTAATTGCACACCCGACGAAGTACTCTCTTACACCGCTTTGTTTAAAGAATTCCATGATGTCTTCACATGGAGCTACGAGGAAATGGAAGGGATCGACCCTTCAATCATCGTACATAAAATCAAAACTTACCCTGATGCAAAACCGGTTCGACAGAAACTTCGCCCGGTTCATACCAAGAAAATCACAGCTATAAAGGTGGAAGTTGAAAAACTTCTAAAATCTGGCTTCATCTATCCCATCCCTTTAACCGAATGGGTTTCCAACCTTGTTCCGGTTGCCAAGAAACAAGGGACCATCCGTGTTTGGGTGGATTATCGAGATCTCAACAAATCTTGTCCCAAGGACAACTACCCCATGCCCTTTATCGATCAAATCATCGATAATTGCACAGGGAGCGTAATCTTCTCTTTCATGGATGGCTTTTCTAGATATAACCAGATTGAAATCTTGCCCATGGATCAACACAATACAACCTTCATCTGTCCTTGGGGTACTTTCACCTACTAAAAGCTACCTTTTGGCCTTAAAAATGCTGGGGCTACTTTCCAGCTAGCCATGTCATACGCTTTTCATGACATCAAACATATAGCAGAACCGTATCTCGACGATTTACCCGCCCATTTGCTAAATCGATCCAATCACATTGATCATTTACGGGCGATTTTTCTTCGATGTAGGTTCTACCGTATTCCTCTGAAACCACACAAATGCATTTTCACTGTCGAATCCGGTCGACTCCTCGATTTCATTGTCTCCAAAGATGGGATCAGGGTGGATCCCTTAAAGATTAAGGCCATCCTAGCCTTACCCCCACCTACCAATTTAACCCAACTCCAAAGTTTGCAAGGCAAAGCAAACTTTCTTCGCTGTTTCATCTGCAACTATGCTAAGATCACTAAAGGATTTATGCGGTTACTACAAAAGAACATCCCTTTCATCTGGGATGCAACCATTCAACGGTCATTCGATGCTCTCAAGCACGCTTTGACCCACGCACCTTTGTTACACCCCCCTGAATATACAAAGGATTATATCCTTTACTTGGCCGCTTCTACTTCCACCATTGCGATGGTGTTAGTTCAAGAAGACCCCAACGACGAAGAACATGTGATTTATTATCTGAGCAAGAGTTTATCTGGACCCGAACTCAGATATTTTCATGTTGAGAAACTGGCTCTGGCAACCGTCATCATTGTCCAAAGGTTCCGCCACTACATCTTACTACGCACCACCATGGTAATCGCAGACTCCAACCCTATGTACCACGTCTTGACACATCAAGTACATGGGGGAAAATATTCAAAATGGATCGTTATTCTTCAAGAATTCGATCTAGAATTTACAAAGGCCAAAGCCAAAAAATCCCTAGTTTTTGCCGAGCTCATCTGCGCTCTCCCTCGTGACGATGAAAACATTGAACCTAGAGATTCTCTTCCCGATGAATCTCTCTTCCTCATCAACACCTCTAATCCTTGGTACAGAGACATTATTCTCTACCTTCAAACCCAACGTTTTTAGCCCAACATCTCTCGCGAAGAGCGTCGACGCATTCGTCACCACGCTCGTCATTATCTCATCATTAGCGACACCCTATATCGCCGAGGTATTGACACCATCCTTAGGTAATGTCTGACTCATGAGGAGGCTGAACGTGTTTTGAACAATTGTCACCTTAGCACCTGTGGCGGTCACCTTTCTGGGATGGCCACAGCCCAAAAAATCCTACGTGCCGGCTACTTTTGGCCCTCAATTTTTAAAGATTTCATCAAGGCTATCAAAAAATGCCCACCCTGCCAAATCTTCAACAAGAAGGCATGCACCCACCCCACTACGCTGCACCCTATTATCGCCATCAACCCCTTTTCCAAATGGGGCATTGATTTCATGCAGTGTAAGCCTACCTCGGCCGGGGGGAATGGTTACATCATCGTCGCCGTCGATTATTTCACAAAATGGGCTGAGGTTATGCCTACCTTCCTGAATGATTGTCGTACTGCAACTCTATTCCTCTTCAACCACATCATAACTCGTTTTGGTGTACCATGTTCCATTGTCACTGACCATGGTGCACACTTCAAAAACCAGATGATGAGCGAGTTACATGTCAAATTGGGTTTTCGCCATGAAAACTCATCCCCTTACTACCCTCAAGCAAACGGACAAGTTGAGGCTATCAACAAAGTCCTAAAAACCATGATTCAACGCATGGTAGGGGAAAAAAAAACATCGTGGCATTTACAACTTTTCTCCGCTCTCTGGGCCTATCGCACTTCTGCGAAAACTTCAACTGAATTCACTCCTTTCCAGTTGGTCTATGGCATTGAAGTCGTCCTACCAATCGAGTGTGAGATTCCATCACTCAAACTAAAAATCAAACTCCTGCCACATACTTCTGCTGAAGAAGAATGATTATTGTACCTATCCAAATTGGACGAAACACATTGCGATGTTGCTCTCGCCAATGAAGCACATTAGAAACGAATTAAGAGTCAATATGAAAAATCTGTCCACCCTCGGACTTTTGCACAAGGAGACTTAGTCCTCGTTTACGACCAAGCTCACGACAAATTGGGGACAGGAAAGTTAGAACCCATGTGGCACAGTCCTTATATCGTGAAATGTGTCCTACATAAAGGTGCCTATGAATTAGTTGATCATGATGGAATTTCCCTGGGAGAGCCCCGAAACGGGCTTTACCTTAAAAAGTACTATGCCTAGACCACCTAGCATCTATACTTTGTACATTATTGTATTTTAGTTTGGTGTGTCTATTTCTTTCACGTGCTCGAGTCTTTACCATTGCCACTCATGACTGTGCTTGTGTTTTCATGCGCAGATGACGTCTTCCTTTCCTATATTTTTTAGGTTCGCGGATGGCGCTAGCCAACATACCCGGAAAATTGCTTCAGCAGCATGGGTTATTTACCAGTTTGACGAGGTGGTGAGTTCAGGAGGCATCTGCCTAGGACCAGCAACCAACAATATGGCAGAATATCACGCTGTCATCGGATTGTTGACCCAAGCCTCCTCCCTAGGTATATCTCGTATCATTGTGTACTTAGACTCCCAACTCGTGGTTTATCAACTCAATCGTATCTACGCTATCCGTAGTCCTATCCTTCTACGTCTACACTTACAAGTTCGTCGTCTAGAATGAATGTTCGATTACATTGAATATAGACACATTCCAAGA
>JZKD02S0698601.1:189955-203896 GCA_000966675.3 Picea glauca | reverse complement strand
TATATGGCGTGACTGAAATGTTTGCATTACATCAAAAAGTATGTAGAAGAGCAAAATATTGGGTCTTTCCACCCATACAACGTTGCCTGACAAGGCATACAAAATATGATCACCGGAGAGACTCTAATCTCCCCGCACTACATTGTGTTGTGAGTAACACACCACCGCGCGCACTACGTGCCTCAATAGAGAATTAATATTCTCTGGTACCCCCACAGTGTGTCACTGCAGATGCAAAGGCACTTCTCCCCTCCGCAAAGGAGGAATGCCCATCGTAAGGCCTTGAAGGTTTCTCTCAACCTCCCGGAGACCCATCATTGGTACTGCCAGATCTACTACAACCGATATGCCCCCACGACGTCCTGGTACCAGTACATCAGTCGGGCGCACTGCTCCCTTTTCTGCATGTTGGAAACAATACATCTGTTAAAACTCTTCTACATACCAAAAAAAATATATACATCAAAAACTTAAAAAAAAAAAAAAAAATCCTAGGCAAGGTATGGCTTAATCTCTTACCTAACTCATCCCAGTCTTCCCCCGTGGGAAAAATCAAATCCATGCTCCCACGGAAGTCTACCTCAGCATAAGGGAAGTCCTCTATCCAAAGATACTGTCGTCTCAGCCAGGCAAAGAAATCGCCAGTGAAATGGAAATCTGACTCCGACACTAGCCTTGGAGACAGACTAGTCAACCTCTCCATCCTCGGTTCATCCACTGGTCACACCGCCAGTGCTATCTGAGGCTTCATCTGGGGGATGCGCTCTAGGAAAAATGAAACCAAAAATGAGCCATAACCAAACTGCTTCTGTCCAGTCCTGCATCGTGAGATCTATTCCTTCACATTTCGACGGAACCCTACACTCTAGTTGAACAGTGTTGGTTCCAAACACTAAACACCGTAAGCCACCTGCGATCTTGATGCCAGATGAGCGATAGTGCTTCCTATCACACTCATGATAGAAAACAGTATAGACCGAAGGGGAAATTCTCGAATATCCTTGATAGGGATTCTACCCCCTACCAACCTTGCTCCTGGGATGTAGTGGCATGCCAGATACACGTCCACTTGTTCAGGTAGCGCCCTCTGCCCGGAGAACAATACAGGGACCCCTCTTTTTGAGAGGCCGGTCAAAAAGTACACGTCTTCTAACTCAATGGTTAAAATCTGTGTGCCAATTTGGAACCCTTGCTCTGCAACATCCCAGAGGCCAATCATATACTCGAGCAATAAAATCTCTCTCTTCATTTTTTGCAACTTGAAGAATTTGAGCAAACCACAAGCTCGCAAAGCAGCCTGTGTGCGAGGAATCCGCAAGGCAACTAATTCATCCATCTCATGTTCCCTCTCTTTCCACTCGATCATGGTTTCCGAAGTTATCTACAAAACAAAAAATCAAAAAATCCATTAATTCCACGTTTTAGCAATTTTGGCAATTTTTAAAAGAAATTTAAAACATGAAATGAGCTGTCCACATCATTTAAAAGTAACCACACACTCTTTTATATCTACCACGCCCTCCCTAGCCATTTAACATTCATCAAATGACAATGAAAATGTTTTAAAAATTCAAAATGACTTTGGGGGCAGCGTTGGCACATGGGAAGATTTTTTATGTGCTCTTTTACCAAAAACGACCTATCTAATTAACTAACGGGGCATTGACATCTTAGCCATCCCTTTCTAAAACGTTTTTTGTAAAAGAATTCCCCTTTTCCATTAGTTTTTCAAAGAGGCCGATTTGGTTCTATTTGGGGCGACTTAGGGCTTCATGTTTTAATGAAATGATGCTATTAAAATGAATGTGAAACCATGTGTTTGAAAGAGAAATAGATGGACACCTACCTGGTCCGAACGGCAAGAAAAATGGTGAATCGTAGCTTCGGCAGTGAGCAAAACAAGATCTACTTCAAAACGAGATTCTCCACTACTCCAAAATCCTTGTGCAAAATGAAATGGTAAATGAAATTTCAACGAGTTGTTATTTATAAATTTTCATTTTTCATAAGGTATAGTCATTTTTGGGTTTCTCTAATGACATAATGGCTTTACCAAACCCTGGTTTGTAGTTTTGGCATCACAGGTGTCCCGACAGTTTTGATGGATTATCTACCTTGTTGCATTTATGAGCATAGTCTTAGTTCGCTCTTGAGCTCGATAATATGAGAACGTAACCGAGTAAACTTTTATCTCTTTTTCGGACCCGTATGGATACACGAACACACGAAAAAGGAACCCCCCTGGAGTCTACTTTAAACCCTTTTTAGACTCTCTAAATATGAAAAGATTGTCGAGTGACCTTGCTTCCTTTCACACTTGTTAAAAGGTTAGAAAGGGCGTCTTCTGAGCAATAGTTTACCCCTTTTTCGGTCTCGTTGGACTACTGTATGAAAAAGGAACTGAGAGAGTTCTCTTTTAAGTGTTTTTCCAAACTCTATAATCCTGAAAAACCTTCGAGTTTTCTGTCTTTGGACTCGTTAAAGCACACATCAACAGGCACACATGGGACCGAACCCTTACTTCTTCTAGTTCGTTAAACAAAGGAAGAGGGACTTACTGAAGGTGAGTTATATTGAGCATGTGTCATCCTCCTCGAGCTCATTAAATCAAAAAGAGGTACTCATCTATCTAGATGGGGGAAAAAATTGAAAGGAGCAAGCCAAGCAGTCTTTTGAGAACATCATCTAGCACTTCTTAGAGTCTCCCTTGAACACGACACTTTGTCATTTTCACATATCATCGTCTGCTGAACCTCTGCACTGATCCAATCCTTTGAGTTCCTTTCACTCCTTTGGGTCACCCGACGCAAGTCACAGTATCCACTGCATAGTTTTGTTCCATGTCATGTTTTGCTGTTGTGCCTCTATGTTCAAGGGAAGTATCCACCTCGAGAGTCAGCCATCCCAAATATCTTGCCTCAAAACCTGTGTCAATCCATGTCCATTTGATCTGCCAATTACATCTCCATGTTCGTTTCATGTTGTTGATGGGGGATACATCAAGGCCCTCCCTCGATGAGTCTATTCCTGTTGACTCCAACACATTATCTAGGAATTAGGCTTAGAAACTAGTTATTACTTTGGGACCTGCATGCCTCAATGGTAGGCCTCCTCACATCCGACAGTGGGTTTATATCATTGACCCCTGATCAAATTATTCCACGGATGTTCGACCTCAGCTCATCTATTTACATTCGCTAGAATGTACTAGAGTACCTTGGGAATCATTGACATTAATGGTGATCTCCCTCACACTTGTTAACGGTTCACACCATTGACTGGTAATCAAGTGGTTTCTTCCATGTTCGACGTCAGGACATCTATTCACATGGTAAGATTCGTACCATATTGGGATTGGTAAGAAGACCCTGGGTTGAGTGATCACTTTGATATATGCTTTGCCCAGGCCGCGAGGAATTTCTATTGGACAAAGAACACATTCACTGTCACATAGATCCACTTTGTATTGGTCGTGGCTATGTTTTATCATTTCATAGATCCACTATGTATTCTTCGTGGCTACGATCAGTCTGAGTCATCAGAGTATAGATCCACATTGTATCTTCAGTGGCTATACCTTCTTTTCAATACAATTATGGATCTGCAATGTATTTTATGGCGGCCATATCTCGCAAGTCTTGATCACCCAAGCATAGGTATGCCTGCCTTGGGTTTTGAAATATGTCATGATATTTGTTGGATCTTTGTGTGTAGCTTCCGTCAGGTTCTCCAACTCTATACCCTTGCTTGAACGTCTACAAAGTATTTCAGTCATCAGTTCGCATCTTCAAACTTCATACTTTGGGGGGTATTCTGTTACACGTCAAAATTACTCAATTGGATAAGTGTCGCACATTCCTCTCAATTGTCGTAAGTGTCACATCTTCCTTACAACTTTCGAAAGTGTCGCAAGTTGTTCACAAGTGTCGAAGACATAATTCAAGAATACTTCCATAATGACGACACTAAGGAGGCACTTAAAACATCTCATGTACTTGGTTTGGAGAAGGAGAACTGGTTAACTGAAGTCAAGGGACTCTTGACACCTAAAAAGAGCTCTGAAATAATGGTTTTGAGGGTGAGCGCTCCCCTATATCATCCTTAGGAGTGTTGGATCCCCCCTACAAGGCTTCAGGGAGCGTTATAATGCTCTCTTGCCCTTTTACAGGAGCGCTACTCACTTTTGGAGCACTAGCGCTTCCCTTAAGCTTCTCAGGGAGCGCTACGACGCTCTGATACCCCTTTTGCAGGAGCACTGCCTAATCTGAGGCAGTAGTTGGCCCATTGAGGAGAATAAGGGGAGGATCTTTCAAGATTAGAAGGAAGTTGCATTCGAATTCTTGGTTTCATCGGGAGATCCGACTTAGAAACTAGTTAGTACTTTGGGACCTGCATGCCTCAATGGCAGGCCTCCTCACATCCGACAGTGGGTTTATATCTCAAATGATTCCACGGATGTTCGACCTCATCTCATCTATTCACATTCGCTGGAATGTACTAGAGTACCTTGGGAATCATTGACATTAATGGTGATCTCCCTCGCACTTGTTAACGGTTCACACCATTGACTGGTAATCAAGTGGTTTCGGCCATGTTCGACGTCGGGACATCTATTCACATGGTAATATTCGTACCATATTGGGATTGGTAAGAAGACCCTGGGTTGAGTGATCACTTTGATATATGCTTTGCCCAGGCCGCGAAGGAATTTCTATTGGACAAAGAACACATACACTGTCACATAGATCCACTTTGTATTGGTCGTGGCTATGTTTTATCATTTCATAGATCCACTATGTATTATTCGTGGCTACGATCAGTCCGAATCATCAGAGTATAGATCCACATTGTATCTTCAGTGGCTATACCTTCTTGTCAATACAATTATGGATCCGCAGTGTATTTTATGGCGGCCATATCTCGCAAGTCTTGATCATCCAAGCATAGGTATGCCTGCCTTGGGTTTTGAAATATGTCATGATATTTATTGGATGTTTGTGTGCCGCTTCCGTCAGGTTCTCCGACTCTATACCCTTGCTTGAATGTCTACAAAGTATTTCATTCATCAGTTCGCATCTTCTAACTTCATACTTTGGGGGGCATTCTGTTACACGTCAAAATTACTCAATTGGATAAGTGTCGCACATTCCTCTCAATTGTCGTAAGTGTCGCATCTTCCTTACAACTTTCGCAAGTGTCGCAAGTTTTTCACAAGTGTTGAATACATCATTCAAACATACCTCCATAATGACGACACTAAGGAGGCACTTAAAACATCTCATGTACTTGGTTTGGAGAAGGAGAAGTGGTTAACTGAAGTCAAGGGACTCTTGACACCTAAAAAGAGCTCTGAAACAATGGTTTTGAGGGTGAGCGCTCCCCTATATCAGCCTTAGGAGCGCTGGCTCCCCCCTACAAGGCTTCAAGGAGCGTTATAATGCTCTCTTGCCCTTTTATAGGAGCGCTACTCACTTTTGGAGCGCTAGCGCTTCCCTTAAGCTTCTTAGGGAGTGCTACAACGCTATGATACCCCTTTTGCAGGAGCTCTGCCTAATCTGAGGCAGTAGTTGGCCCGTTGAGGAGAATAAGGGGAGGATATTTCAAGATTAGAAGGCAGTTTCATTCGAATTCTTGGTTTCATTGGGAGATCCCTAATCTAAGGAGGAGGTTCCCCAACTTGTTCTAAAGATAACTCAAGAGGTTAAGCTCCTCTTAACCTATATAAGCAAGCTCTATGATGGTGGAAGAGGAGGAAGAATTACTGCATGACACCTATGATCTCATAGGAAACACACAGTTAGCCAAAGGAGAGTGATCAGTGAAGCTGCTGTCGTCCAGGTTGTGGATCTTTCGAGCAAGGGTTAGACGAAGAGGACCCGACGAAGCTGTCGCATTCACATCTACGATTGTAAGCACTGCTGTCATTATTCTTATTAATATGACACGCTTGGCATGTTTCTTTCTAGTTTGTGTCTAATGTTACACAAAATTATCATTGATAGATAGATCTGTTTTCAAGCTAACATTAATAGAGTAGGAAGTGGTTGTATCTTGTTTGTCTATAGGACTCAACGATGAGCAAAGCATCGGAGCGCAACTCGGAGCATGCAGGGACAAACATCGATAAAGAGGTACTTTTGTTCTCCTTCCTTCTCATGTGTTAGTTTAGATAGATTTGAAAGGAAGTCAGTGTCCACGTTAAGCATTTTCTGTCTTAGAGTTAGGGTCAAGCTCTTAGAGGCGATCTACCTGTCCGCAGGGAGATTTTCCTACAACAGGGGGGGTGGGACATGTGGGGTATGAGGGGGTTTATAGGTATTCGAGGGTATAAAAAGGTGTATTGGGTAAAAACATGGGATATCTAGTAAAAATAGTGGTTATTTTTATTAGAAATATGTATTGGGAGGGGGGTTAAAAAGGGATTTTGGGAGGTATTTACCAATATCTAGTGAAATTAGAGGTATTATTTAATATCCCATGAATGTAGGCACTATATCATAGGTTAACTGAGTGGAGACTCTGTGCTTCATGCAACCCTTCTAGATGCCTCAAGCGAGACTTCACTTGCTCTGCAAGTGATGCCGAAAGGACCGATGTCTAAGGGTTTTGTTAGTATTTGAATGATTAACCCCAGGTTTGCCCACTGCGCATCAACAATATGTATGGAAGGAAAACATATTACATATATATTATTTGTATGAGTATTAAAAATAAAAATTGTTGCAACTTAACAAATCTCATTCCAAGTTAATGTTGTGTAAAAGAATGTCGTGACTAAGTTTATAATTGGAAATAAAAATCCAATAAAAAGGTTAGAGCCTTCTTTATTATTTTATATTTAAAGAGTTCAACCTTCTTTATTATTTTAGATTTAAAGAGGTCGACCGTTTTATTCATGTGAAGTTGTTAAAACTTATCCTAATTGAGAGGTATAGTGGAAGATCCTAAATGGTTGTGGAATAGAGATAATTGAAAATTATTAAAAATGGTAGTTAAAAGAATTATTGAATAAGATTTTTGTATTAGTATTAATTTTAATTAGAATAATACAATTAAATAAATAAATATGAATTATTATTAAAAAAAATATAGTTAAAAAAATATTGAATATTTTTTTGTATTATTATTAATTTTTAATTAGAAAAATGTAATTAAATAAATAAATATGGATCATTATATGTGTTTCATTGTTGGTGTAAGGAAGTAGAACATGTATAATGAATATTTAAAACAATTAAATAAAAAATTAGAGAATAAATAAGGTAAAAGAAGTTATGATTATATTATTTTGTATTATATTTACAATTATTCGAGATGAAATGTAAGGTGAAAAATTATGATAATTTTGCATTAATTTCACAATTGCTTAAGATGAAATGTTAAAATTTTGAAATTTTATTACTAAGTAAAAAAATCCACTTCAAAATTGAAAAAAATACCAGGTGTTGTCTGATGCACTACCACTCAAAGGGGTACCAACAAGGGTTACAAGGGTGGCCAACAGATGTGCGCTTAAGAACCACTTGTATTTCTTGCGTGTATGAATCCCTCAACCATGGGTTTATGTGCGTAACGACAGATCTCTGTGGCTTAAAGACACCGGAATACATCTCTACCCTGAAAAAAAATTCCCACAATTTCTGCCAAGGAAAGTGCTCTGATACCACTTGTAATATACCAGATATAAAAAGTATGCAGAACGGAAATAAAATGCTAGAAATGGCAAAATAACAGTAATATAACCAGCATAATCTCCACAATAATAGAGAAATGATATAAGAACAACAACAGAAATAACACTTTGATTCATAAAGCAATGTTCACGGGCCTCTTCAAGGGGGCAACCTCCAATCTAGCAGCGCTCTTTTACAATAATCTCCAAGCTAGGGTTTTCATACCCTCGACCCTTATTTATACTAAATATGTCTATCAAGAGAAACATCTAGAGGAAGATACTTCTAGAAGCGGAAGCTTCTATTAGATCTTCTTACATCCGCCTTATTCTATTTTATTGAAAGGCCTTATTAATATTGACCTTTATTACATACAAATATATTGCTCTACCTATGTGTGGGTTAGGACCCTAACAATCACTAGGCGGGAATGCCTCAGGTATCTTGTACAATTTCTTGTTCAAAGTAATAATAACATTGTGAGGCCTAGACTCATATACAACATGATGTTTCCATAATATAGTTGGCCCAAAAGAACATTACAAACTTCAAGAGGAGAAACATCATACAATACCTCGTCTTTGAAGGGCTTTATGTTGTACGCCATGCAACATTGTTGGCTTATGTAGATATCGCTTCCTTGGTCGAGCCACCCAGTGGTGTAGGGTTGCGGGTGCGGTGTTGTCGGTAGGGCTAGACGCTTAATGACCTCTACTAAGATGAGGTTCTTCTAGATACCACTATCAACGATGAAGTGTAGCAAGATACCCTTCACCCGCATATGCAAATGAAAAAGGTGTTGTCCTTCCTCTGGCTCATCTGGTTCATCGGGCTAGAGCTTGGTGGTAGAAATGGTAGCACTGGGTTCCGTGTTGATGATCCTTCTCCCCCTTTCTAGTTTTGACTTAGAGTTGGAACCCACATCTGATTTATAGGCTTTCACCTCAGCCACCAATGACTTCTTTGAGTGACAATCATCAGTGTTATGCCAGGGGCTCTTATGGAAGTCACACCACTTCTCGATGTCTTTATTTATCTTTCTGGTCTACTTCTTTGCTTGCGGCTTGGACTAGTTGTCCCAAGGCTGTCCATATTTTCTATGTACTTTTTTTTACAGGTTGGGGCCGCCCTTTCCTTTCTTTTTTTGTGAGGGGTTCCCATGCCCAAATTACCACATCTTTTGTTTAAGATTCTGCTCGATTTTAACAAAATATTGGTAGGTTGTGCCCAAGGATGAGATGTCCAAAAAATCCATTTCGGCTTGGATGTATCTATGCATACCACCTCAATACTTGAGCACCAGATGTCGCTTAGAATATTTGATACCCAGCTTGGTGCGCAAGGTATGGAAGATATTTGTGAACTTGACCACTGCTTGGTCTCTTTGCTACTGCAGTGTGGTCCATTTTGTATACAGCTCGCCATAAGTTTCGACAAGGTAGTATTGTTCCTTAATAGAATCCATGAAGGACTCCCAGGTGATCACGAATATAAATAATGAGGGTTCCTATGTTTCCTTTTGCTCACATAATGTTTTCCACCAATATTTGACATGGGGAACAACTTTGAGGAGCGCAAAAGTAATCTTTTCTCTATTTGAAAATTTATGGATAGAGAAATACCCTTCTAGTAGATTCAACCTTTTGTTTACAACATATGTGTCTATTTGAACTTCAAATATATGAATATCGAAGTTAATTTGTACCTTGAAGGGGACGGCGCCTCCGCTTGAGGAAGATGTGTCGTCTGTTGGTAGCTTCTAAGGATTTGCGCAAAACTATCCATCATCTTGTTCCTCTGTTGCGTGAGGGATTCCTCGAGCACCATTTTGAAAGGATCTCCTATCTTGTCGTATTTATTTTCTCCCTTCATGAGAGGTCACTTGGGCATGTTAGAGTTTTTTTCCTCAAGATAAACAAGCTTAAGACCCAATTCTTTATACCCTAACCTCGTTGGGGACATGCATTAAGAACAACAAGGAGAAGGCCGCTCTGATAACACTAGTCCAAAATTTATGAGCAAAACGAAATGAATATGGATCATTATTAAAATATGTGTAACATAGAATAACATAGATACATTAAAATCGGTTTCTATTCAATAAGGAAATAAGTTGAAACTATAAAATGCAGCGGGAAACAAGCTTGCTGGAATGGTGGCGGCTTATCTTTGAGAAGAGATGTGATGGTTGCACTCATTTGTAAGAAGATGAGTACAATGAGGCTCTGAAGTGATTTTTACAATAAGCATGAAATCCAAAACCCTAGACATCCAAAAACCTAACCCTGGGAGATGAAGCACCAAAATTCATGTGGGCCCTGTTGGGGTAAGTTAGTACATCAACTTCCTAGGTTCATAACTTTTGCATACGATCTTCGTTTTAGGTACATGATATCCCGTTGGAAAGTTCTATCGGAGGACTACACTTGTTTCCATTAGAATCTAATTCCATTTACATTTTGACTATGGAGAGCCCTAAAACTATTGTTTAGGGCCTCAAAATGGCCCCAGAACTCAGGGACCTGAAAACTAGGAAACAACTGCCAAAAAA
This sequence comes from Picea glauca, assembly GCA_000966675.3. NCBI lineage: Eukaryota > Viridiplantae > Streptophyta > Pinopsida > Pinales > Pinaceae > Picea > Picea glauca. The sequence goes on along the minus strand of JZKD02S0698601.1, from coordinate 193,672 downwards.
TGAACCAGTAGGAATAGGTGGGAGGCCAACGAAATCCATCTGGATCAGTGACCATGGGACTCACTTTTTAACAAGACAATTGCAACACTGACAAACAAGTTCTAGATTCAACATCAGAAGAGCACTCCATATCACCCACAAAAAAATGTAACTGTTGAGGCACTTAATAAGATATTGGAGGATGCAACGTAGAATAGGATGACTGGGATTTAAGGATCCCTGCAATGCCTTGGGCTTATATAACTACATGCAAGAAGTTCGTAGGAAAAACACCCTTTAGATTAGCATATGGCCAGGAAGCATTCATGCCCATGGAGTTTCTTGTATCGAGTCTGTGCATTGCTACGATGAATGACTTCATGGATTCTGACACAATAGAAGAAAGGCTATCACAGTTACTAGTGTTAGAAGAAGATCGATTTATTGCAGGGTTCATTAATCAAGCACATAAAGCACGTGAAAATGCATGGCATGATTGAAACATCAAGCATAAAAAGTTACAGATAGGAGATCTAGTACTGCCCTATGAAATTTAGTTCCTACAACACCCAAAGAAGTTCAGGACACACTGGCTAGGGCCATACATGATCAGATATGTGACTGACGCATGCATTGTTCAGTTAGAATAGTTGGATGGACAAGTCATGGAAGGACTAGTAAATGGGAGTCAGCTAAAACTGTATAGGGACGACCACCCTTCCGCACACTAGGGGAGTTGCACAAACTAACTTGTATCATAATGTACTATAGCAAGAAAAGGAATAAAAATAAAGAAAAAATTAAGCAAAACAAGAAAAAGCATTTAATTGGAAAAGCAGGAAAATATTGTGGAAGAAGGTAGAAGGCCACACCAATGAAGGAGGCAATATCGCATAGAAGAGAAGAGAGTGTGCAAAAGAGAAGAGATTGCATAGAAGAGAAGATATCATGCAAAAGGAAGAGATCACACAGAGAGACATGATTGTGTAGATGATATCTAAGATAAATTAAGACAATCCATGACGAGACATGCAATAAAGAGTTACCATGACAACAAAGTAGTGGCATTGCGTAACATTACATTCCAAAGAGATTTCTCGATTGCAGAATCGAATGGAGAATTCATCGAAGATACAGAGTAATGGAGCATTAAAGTAGGTTATGAATTCCAACCACTAGTGGATTATATAGAAATTTTAGGCATGAAAGGAAGTTAACCACTAACAATGCAGTATAAAAGAAAATGAAAGGACACCAGGGGAAAGTTATTTTCATTTAGAACTTGCATAGAGAGCTGAAGTTCTGGAGCCGATATTACAGATTCAAAGTCCAAATTCAAGTTCCAAAACCAATTAGAAGTTGAGACAAGCATCACAGAAGAAGATGGCACTTAAGGAAGAAACACCATCAACATCAGTACCAAAGAAACCATGTAGACAACTAGAAATGTCGTCAGTAGTAGAAGAGTCATAGGAGGCATTTTCCTCAACATAAATCTTCCCCAAGGATTATATCCCGCTTAGAAATCCATCAACACAATAATTCCATATACAAAAGGATGCAAAGAACCCATTAGTTGAGTCGTCGATTGTAGAGGGAGTCATTTTGTAAGGGGATATGTTAGGTCTGACACCAACTCTGAAGTATGTAGACCACAAAATCATCGATGAAAAGAATTTTTTGGAACTGGTACCTAGAAAGTTCCTGAGAAAGTTCATCAGTCCTGAGAATTATATGATAATCATAGAGATTCAAGTGTGAGCTAGGGGGTTACATAAGGCAGGTCTTCTAAACCTGTTTGATATATCGTAGTTTGGATGGAGCCAAGAGATCAACACGTGAGTGAAATTGATGCTAAGTTGTGTGCATGAGGGATACCTGTGTCTTGACGGGCTAGTGTCCATTGATACTGACTTAATAATGTGCATAATAGGTCTTCCATCACAAGGGCATGACCCTGCATCATTGCTTTTGACAAGAATAATGAGAAATCTCTCGCGGAGAGCATGAAAGAAAAAAATCATACATTCCATGGACAATACAGTATGGACATTTCTAGCATCTGCAACCCAACGGTAAGGTTTTTTATGCAATCCTTAGCCTATAAATTGTTGAGGAAATGTAGAAAATACCAAGTACCAACAATAGTGATAGAAGCAACAGAGCGATGTGTAGAGGGTGTCCAGATGAATTGGGAAACATTTTTGTTGAATCAATTTTTGGTCAATTCTGAGGAAGCACAGGACAAGGGGACCGAATTCCACTACTCTTGGTTGTTGATCCTAATTGTGCCATTGTCTTGGACTGAGCCAAATGATAATGATTTTTTGGGAATCAAGGAGAAGCCTTGCTTGGTCGCATACTATCAAAACCTTTGGTATACTACACATAAAGGGTGCCAGATGGATACTAATGTCACATTTTATATTTACTAGGAGACTATCATGGATAGCATAGAAAGGACACTGCACATACCACCTTAGGTGGTCAAGGCATATAAGGCATTGTAGATTTTTAAGGCAAGGAATCACCACATGTACGTTCAAGCAAAGAAGGACCCAAATTAGCAATGGTTTCCAACCCAATACAGATTGACAGAAGAAGAGATGGGTCACATTATGGCCAACTGGGAGGATGAGTGGAAGATTCCATCAACAGAGACAGGGTTGTCAGAAAAGCAGAACCCAAAAATAGATGAGGTCGATGAGGAGGAAGGAGAAGAAAACGATCAAGATAGAGGGAAGGGACCAGAGGAAACAACACCACAACCAACATTGTGCAACGATAGGAAGAGAAAAGAGCCAGAGACAGGGAGACTTGGACAACAATGACCAAAGCACAAAGTCATTAAGGAAGTGGCTACTCAGGCACTGACAGACGAAGATTTGGATAACATAGGTGACCAATTAAAATAATTCATTGTTGATGCATTTCAGAGCGCAACAAAACAACAAGACGAGATGAATAGACGAATGCAGGCAGAAATCGAATAATTGCAACAACTATTAGAAGCTGCAAACATTGCGCTAGGGAGACAAATGGAGGAGAAAAAAACAAAAATCACTACAAAGACTGGAGAGTCAGGGACAACAATATCCCAATCCTTGGCATTCGTAGGAGAACAGAGGTTGATTAGACTAATGTCGGGGGCAATTGAGTTCCCCATGACATAAATGCAAGAACATGCCAGGGTATTAAGTCAAATTGCTTAGTGCTATAACAAATACTAATGGATGTATTGTAGGAGTTACAAATGAGTGCAAAAAAAGAGTTGAACGTGCACACAAAGAAGACATCCAACGAGACAGTGAAGATTACAACAGAAAATGTTGCTTTAGAGATAGAGTACACCAAAGTAAAACAAGAGTGCGATGAGGTCGTGCAGAAGGTAGAATGAATTCAGTAGGAATTCAAAAGGGTATACCAAGAACTCCCATAGACATACTCAGAGAAGGAGGCCCTAGTTGAAGATCAAGTCACGAAGATAAGTGAAGTCATTCAGGGCTTTTGCACATGAATAGTTGATCTAGAACCATGCATGACACCAAGCTCTCCACCTGAAGAGAGGGAAACGAGAAAGCAAACTATGACAACAACAGTAGAAAATATCAAGACTCTAGAAGTAGTGTTAAGGTCATAACCCGCACATAGGTAGATCAATGTATTCAGATGTAATAAAGGTCAATATTAATAAGACCTTTCAATAAAATAGAATAAGGTGGATGTAAGAAGACCTAA
>JZKD02S0698601.1:163209-181585 GCA_000966675.3 Picea glauca | reverse complement strand
ATTTTCCAAAAAAATAAAATCTTTCTTAAATTTTATATAAGAAAAATTATTTTAACTTTAATATTAAAAATTAAAAAATATTTTCAAAATTTATGAGTGAGAAAATTTCTTTAAGAAGTATGAACAAAGAATAGGTCCCACCTCTTTCAACATCGAAGCATTCCAACTTTAAACCCTTATTATGTCCCACCTCTTCGTAGAGGTTGAAGTGTTCAAACTCCTAAGTGTTTATAGAAAATTTGAGGGACATTTGTCCTCTGAAATCATTCCATCTTTTAAACTTTAAATTTGCCCATGCATTCATATTGTGAACAAGGCTCATAAAACCGAAGGTTCATCTAATCTTTGAACTATGAATGGGTCTAAACTTCTAAACTTAAAGTGGGTCTTGCATCTTACTTGTTTGGGGTAAAAAGTCTTTAGAAGATGATTGAGAAGCAAAACGAATACTTCCTACCTTTGAATAATATGAATACCATTGGTTTTTTTGTCGGCGAAAATTTGATAATGATCATTCATACATCAATACTTTCATCATAGAGGGAAGAATCTATATGGAATGTGAATGAACATTTAAAGAAAATGCACAAGATTTTATAACTATTTGAGAAATTGAAATTGTATTTTTAAAGATTTGAATTTTGAATAGGTATTAAATTGTATTTTTAAAGATTTGAATTTTGAATAGGTATTATTAAAAAGAGGTTTGGAATATTAAAAGTGGGAAAAGATTAAATACCTTCTAAATTTGAAAATTTAAACCAATCTAGATTCATCTTAAATAAGGATCTATCGACTAATTATTAGATTCATCTTAAATAAGGATTTATCAACTAATTATTAGATTCATCTTAAATAGCCTAGATTCATCTTAACTATGAAATTCATCTTAAATAATCTAAATTCATTTTAAATAGGGATCTATTAACCAACTATATATTAGATTCATTTTAAATAACCTAAATTCATATGAAACTATTAGATTCATCTTAAATAACCTAAATTCATCAAAATTCATCTTAAATAAGGATCTATCAACTAACTATTGCATAGGAATCTATCAACTACCTATTGCATCATATTCATCAAATAGGCATCTATAAACTAACTACTGCTCTGATGCAATGAGTACCACATATTAGTTGTAGTTGCCTTAATAAAGGAAAATAAAGAATTCAAGTATTTTCAAATTCTAAAATTTATAGATTCCTCTTTATTAAAGGAAGGATGTAGGAGTATATAACAAAATAAATAATTATTCTTATTTAACATTACAACTATGAAAAAGTCATATTTATTGGTAGAACAAAGCGATTCTGGATTCCGAGTAACAAACAGGTTTTTATAAGATCAATGTGGGTCATTCTGTAACCAGCGAACTTGGCATTAAAAAAAATTTCAATTCTTAAGTATTGGTATCGAGCTATTTTGCTGTGAGCAAGTTACTGGTATCTCCCAGGCCAACAAATTGGTTGACCTTTCCCCTAACCAAGAATCACAGGATCAGAGTATGTTACAAAACAAAAATACTTGCAGGGTTGCTGGATTAACTCGACAGTTCCAGGAGGCACATAATTTGATACCTCGAAAGCTCAGGCTTCCCTGATCTCCAATTTAGAGATGAGGGATAGTAATGAATCTATCCATTGACCATTTCGCCTTCTTTTGGTAGTTGCAAGTTCAGCCCAAAGTGCTGACCAATAATCAGATTCACATCCTCAATGTCGACTCCCATATGCACTGCTCCTTTGCCGCCATGAAAGCCCTCTTCTTCTTCTGTTTGCACTCGAACAACGGGGGCATTTCGGCACTTGCCCATGCACTTGCACCCCACTGCCTCCACCTCACAACCCATCCCTGATTTACTTATTCTCTCTTCAAACGCCCCCAACAACATCTCAGACCCCGACTTCTTGCACTTTCCACCCATACAAACTTTTATCACACTGTTCGCCTCCTCCACTGTAATGCCCACCCCTGAATTCAACCCCAATCTATCACTAGCCTCTGTAAATTCCACATGCAGAGCCTTTTCATGGCCATTAACCTCCGCTACATTTGGAGGACTTGCTATCAACACCGACGAGCTTTGCTGAGGGGCATCTAAGATCCGACCAACTTGCTGTGTCATATCGACCGCCTCGCTCTCACTGTCGGTCGAAGAGGAGGATGAGTCTTCACAACAGCCCTTGTTTTTCCTCTGCTTTTCAGCTAATTTCAAAGCCTTTTTCTGCGCTTTCAATTGCCGTTTCCTCTCCTTGCGCTCCGCTTTGGCTTGTTCAAATTGCCTCATCAGCACATTCACAGCATCCTGTTCAATAACCCATCATATTGAATTTTAGTAAATTTATACTATTGAATTATAATATGTTACAGACTAGTAATTCAAGAAGAATGAAAAATTCAAATTACCGTGAGAATTTGCCCCCTGACTTGCTCTGTAAGGGATGCATTCGCATCTGCTGGAGTCGTAGGCAACGCATAAAGATCTCTCGGTAGCAATTCCAATAGATTCACCTTCTTCTTATCAGACAAACGAGAGAGATGCTTCAATTTCAACTTCTCAAATTTATTTTTCTTCCCACAATACGGTTTAACCAATCCACCATAATATTGGAGGTGACTCTGATCAGAAAACCCAATTCGGGGAGCAGTTTGTCGATTTGAAGATAAAGAAACCCGACCCAAGGAAACTGCGACATTATTAGTATTAATGCCTCTGTTTTCATTACTTAAACAGCCGGCCATTGCTCCGCTGCGTGCAGACATGGCGGACTCCATTGTGCCAAAAGGACAGGCAGCGAAATTCAGTTAAATGGATCCCAGATATCCTCCAAATTGATGGCAGCTGAATCAAAGTTTGAAGCTACGAGAGACCGAGGACTCAAATAGCCGATTCAACAAACCAAATGACCCGCGTTTTATTTATAAGTCTTTCCCAAGCCTTGCCCGTTATACTTGTCAACGAACCATTGGTAGTAAACTCGGCTTGACCGAGGTGGACCAATAAAACAGTCGGAGGCTGCTACCCGCGTGTGCACATAGAGTATACACGAGATCACACGTGTGTAGCCTCATCCGACACACTTCGGGATGAGATGCGAGGCGTCGGATTAAAAAGGCCTCTCATCCGACGGCCATAAGGAATGCCAGATCAGCTGTCGCATAGACTTTCTGCTGACTTGGCATGTTGCGATAGGGTCGATGTCGGCTCCACAGACTGTGGGATGGGATTAATTATTGGAAGTCTAACATGTGGTAAGCAAAACATGGCGCATGCTTTCCCCGTGTGGCGCCGTGCATATCTGGTAGATGAACGGCCGCCACGCTTGACTATCGATCATGTGCAAATGTGATGGTGATGTGGGGTGGAGGTTACATCTATGCAACACATCTTTCAATCTCAAGATAGGAAACAAAGTGTATATACATCCATGGAAGTTGATTGTGATGTGGTATCTTATAATATTCCGATTTTTTTAATAAAATAATAAAATATCTGGTCAAAACCATTAAATTAACCAGTAAAATCATAAATGATTTTAATAATCCAAATTCTAAATATGCATATGTATTAAACTAAAATATCACGTTAAATTGACTTGGAAGAAAATATGTTTTTCCATCTGGTAAGACATTATTATTATTATTAGTCCTGCCTCCGGCAGCGGACTATAGCAACAGCATTGCGGTCAACTCTCATTAACCCAAGTTCATTTTGCCTCATTAATAGGTATGTTTTGGAGCTTAAATATTTCATTTGGTATGTCTTTTACATTGTTTAATAATATTTTTTATTAATTTATTTTTTTTAAAATAATTGTTTTTAAAAAGTTAATTTTTTTAAATGAATTTTACAAAATTATATTCATAATTTTTATTGTTAAACAACATATTAATTTGACTAAATACCCTTAGAAGAAAATACTATTTAATTATTTATTTGTTAGAGTTTAAAAATTGATTTAAAAAATGAATAATATTAAATTATATTATTTGTCAATTCCTCGATTAAAATGATTATTTCACTGCACTCGATGTGTGTGTCTATTTTTCTTTACTCCCTCTCTATATGCTCACCACTTCATCGCCTCCCCACCGCATTCACCTAAGTCAGTCTTAAGGCACAAATTTAAGAGAATAAACAACCGCTCCGGTATTACCAAGTTCATTTTGTCGCATTAATAGGTATGTTTTGGAGCCTAAATATCTCATTTGGTATGTCTTTTACATTGTTTAATAATATTTTTTATTAATTCATTTTAAAAAAAATTAAAATTCCTTTTATGAATTTCACAAAATTATATTCACAATTTTTGATTGCCCAACAACATATTGATTTGAATAAATACCTCTTGAAGGAAATACTATTTATTTATTTGTTAGAGTTTAAAAATTGGTTTAAAAATGAGTAATATTAAATTGCATTATTTATCAATTCCTCGGTTAAAATTATTATTTCATTGCAGTCGAGCCTGCCACTACAATTGATGTGTTCTCACCCCTTCATCGTGGGCATTTGCATGTCTATTTTTCTCTGCTCCCTCTCTATATGATCACATCGCCTCCCCACTGCCCTGCATAATGCATTCCCACTGCCCTGCACAATGCATTCACCTAAGTCAGTCTTCAGGCACAAATTTAAGAGAATAAACAACTAAGAGAATCACTTCCCTGCACAATGCATTCACCTAAGTCAATCTTAAGGCACAAATTTAAGAGAATAAGTAGCTAAGAAAATCAGAGGATGGGCGGTTTTAAAATTGTTGGTGGAAGACAGCCTGTGCAGTCTACAAGAGGATTTTGAAAAAGTGGATGTTTTCATTTGATTCAACACCCAGTTAAAGTTTTACGATGAATTCATTGGCAAACCAGGTAGGTGAGCATTCAAACTCGGTTATCTTCTGGATTGTGTCTTTTTTCTCTCATGATGTTTGTTTTGTCTACACTAGGGCACAAACTCAACATATTTCACTAGTTGAGTAGTTAGAGTCTTTGTTTAGAGCTTAAAGGTATGTTCATCTTTACTAATCAGGATCTTTAAATTGCATGCAACACCTACAAAACTCATTTGGAAAATTGTTATGAAAGACTTTTGAGAAGATTCGTGTGGAGACCAGTTGAGATGGCATTGATAAATCTATGCTCCAACATAGGAACCCACAACAAACAATTGAAGGGAAATACCTTTAATTTTGCAGGATGTTCACAAAAACCAAAAAAGAAGGAAAACATTTTTTTCTTGTTTTCATCTGGATGCAGCGCATGCAAGATATAAGATACATATCTAGTAAGTATTTCAAAATTAAATTTAAGAAAAAAAACTTGTATGCTACCTTCTCCCTCTTTTCAGGAACCCTAAGATATGCTTTCCTTTAGCGTTATTTGGCAGGTTTTATTCTTAACAAACAGAGGAGTACACAAATACCTAGATTTTCTAAAAATGTCTTTAAAAGAAGTCGTTAAAGTATGCATTATCGATAGGTAAATTAACAGTTTCAGACCTTGCCTCGGAGAATGCTTGTAATGTCGATAATATTTTATCCATATGGTAGAAAATATTGACCTAATTAGGGTTTTATTGAGAGTGAACCCAGGTCTGAGCCCTAGTCTGGCGAATTTTCTTTTGGGGTCTTCGTATGGTACAGAGGTCGATGCCCATTCCATGAGATCACCCCATGCATTGAAACCTCTCCTCCCTGAATTATTCCGCGGGAATGCCTTCATAGGCCTCCAAAGAAGTCATGTTAGTGCAACGTTGTATATCTTCTCTCAATTTCGCTTTCTCTAGGTTTGGCAGAGGCCGTTGGGAGCAAATTGAGGAAGAATTTCACAGTTTTGGGTCAAGAATCATCAACATCTGTGAAGGAATCTAACAGTTTTTCACAAGATCGAAATGCTAACAAAATTAACACTCTAGGTTTGGCAGAGGCCCTTGGAAGCAAATCGAGGAATAATTTCACATTTTTGGGTCATAAATCGTCGACATCTACGAGGGAATATGACAGTTTTTAGCAAGATTGAAATTCTAACAAAATTAGCAGTGATACACTTCAAAGAGAAATTCATATATTTCTCTGAATTAAAATGTATAACGCTAAATCTAATTGATAATTCTCTTTTGGTTCGATATAAGGCCAAGTCCCTTGTCATTAGATGTATAACTACAAAGGCGAGCTTCATAGCATCAACAAAATATTTACCCCATTGCCATGGCCTATTCATTATAATAATGGGAAATCATTATGTCCATGTATAAAATACGATGTTCCTTAGTAGCAAATGGATGGCCAACTAGAGAGTAGCTTATTTACAGATCGACTTTAACTTGGGTTTTATCACAATACCTATATTTTCTAAGAAATTCTTTAGGATAAGTTGTTAAAGTATGCATTATAGGTAAATTAATAGTTCCAGACCTTGCATCGGAGAATGCATGTAATTCCCAAATTTGGATAATCTTTTATTGATCTGGTAGAAAATATTGGCCTGGTAACATGGTAGGGGGACTTGAATTGTTACAGAAGTTAGAGACATTTTTTAAGATCTCGGGGCCATTTCGAAGACTAAAGAATTAGATCTTTGCTTCCTCACCAAAATTGCAAGGAACATTAAGTTTGTAGCTTTGCAGAGGCTTTAGAGGATAAGACAATGTACAACTTTCGGTTACAATTGTGCTCGAAAGAGGAGGAGGTGATGGATAGAGTGACAGGAGGTGATCGAGAGAGCGACATACCTTAGATGGAGATGTAGGGAAACCATGTTGCCTTCAATGGAGCTCGACTTGTTTCCCACTCCTACACACCACTCACAAAAATGAAATATGTTGATCTTCGGCCATTTCTGTTTGACGACATCTTCTTGCATCGAAATTTTACTTTGACAACATCGAACAACACTTGCAACAACTTGGTTCTATTAATGCATTAACTTTTCCACCTGTCATCCCATCCAAAGCTTAACTTTTCAGACAAGGCTATGTTTCATTGTGATGAGTGTTTGAGCTTGTTACTACTATAATAAAAAGTGTTGTCAAGCATGGAACATTTGAACAAAACAAAAAATTTAATAATCAATAATGTCAAAAATATCATTTATTATTATTATTAAGAATTGAGTGGTGAGGATATATGTTCTTCATGGACGTAGCAACAACATATAATGTTTGTTTCGAGTCACTAAGTACAGTAAGTGCGATTGCAAATCGATCCCTGGTTCAAATCTGCTCATTTAACGAGAAATGGTTCATCTTTGGCAGTCAAAGGCCAATTGCAAAGTTAGCAATGGGTTTTTTTTATCTTTATTTTTGCCTACTAGACCTCCTATAGTACCCCAATCAGAGTCATGCATTGATGTTTGTGATTTCCAACACATTTAAAATTAGAATTATACCACGGTGTGAAATATATGAAATTGGAGTCATGCAAGAGCATCAAACATATATAATCAATTTGAAGTTACTTCATGGCCAAGAACATTAAAACTATAAGTATGTTTAAAATTTTGGATCTTACTTTTGGGTGTTTAACTTGCAGTAGAAATATCTCTGGGGTTTGATATCAAACGTTTGATACATTCTTTCCACGATGTATATTGTTGAAATGACAAGAAGCAATATTGTCATAGCTTTAAGAATACATATTTTGGACGGTCAAACTTTGATTCTTGCTCAGTTACTGTTATTGGTTAAGAAATTTGGACTTATGTTCAGATTTATAGCATTCACGATAGATACTCAACTACTCCTAACCATGACAAACTAAAAACACATTTCACAAGTAAAAGGCCAAACCAGTGCGTCCCCACCAAGTATTTAAAACCAAACACAAGAAATGAAAGGAAATGGATTTCTAGAAATGGGAATGGCTACGGTCGAGTAAGAGTATGATCTTGGGATAGATTTCATAGAGAATCATAAGAAACAATTGAATTAGAAAATGGGATTTTGGAAAAAAGGAAGAAAAATTAAAATTAAAATCTATTATACTAAGACTTTGTTTCAGAGATAGAGAACATTTTCATATACATGTGTTATTTAAATACATTATAGTAAAACACGATGATAATAAAACATAATTTATAACTTTAATCCAATGCATTGATAAATAGTTTTTTCATTGCCAAATCATAATACAAAATTTTATATTAATATTCATAATAATACAAATTTTAATATTAGTATTCATAATTCATGTAAAAAATTCTCTATGATAACTACTCTGCAATGTCAATGAGAAAATGTTGGCCTGCACTTAAAAACCTTTTCCATTAATAAAATCCTCCCACCTCATGACCGGATTTTCCACTCCATTTTTGATCTGCACCGGAAACTCGGAATCCAGAATCACCAATCCGCATTGGAAACCTCAGGAAACTGCACCGTTTTCCCAAAAAATGCAAGCCAAAATTTAAGTAGAAACAATCCCCACAAACTGTGTATTCAAGGATAGGTCGTAAATCTCCACTATTGTATAATGTGCAGAAATATTGTAAGTATCGCCTTTTGGCCTTTTTTTCCCTGAAAATCTTCCCTTGAGGATTTATGAATCCTCAATACAAATGTGGATAAACTTTTTGTCACTAATATCATGGCAGACTGAAGACTATTCTTAATTGACTCAGATTATGGTAGGGTAGCAACAATCAATGTAGAGACCATTTCATGGACATTACAGCTTTGAACCAGGTCATGGTAGACAAACTTATTCCTGTTCTGATAATCACGTGGTTGTTCTAGATGATTTTCCATAGTTCCATGACTAGCATCATTTTCAGCATCATATTCAGGCTCCTCGAATGGATAGAGATTTACATTAATGACAATGAGAAGTGCATGAACAAGTTGCAAGAGGAACCCGATGGTTGCAAGTCCTAGTGATTTTGCACGTTCGTAAGTGTATCCTATGTGTATTATCATGTTGTTGTTACTTCATACATATTTCTCCTTACAACTACAAACATAAAGTAGGAAAATATGAGGAAGAGCCCAGGGCCTGATTGTAAACATAAATAAAGAAGAATACCAAAAATAATGTTGGGAATGAACGCACCAGATCTGTTTCAATTGAGTGTATAAATACCATACAAATGACACTTTTATGGTTAAGAAAGGGGAGTAACTGTAAACCGTTTCACTAACTAATTTCTTTAACGATATTACAATTCCTAACACTCCCTCTTAATCTCAAGTATTACATTATTAATAATGCCTAAACTTTGTCATTGAAATTGAAAAACATCTCTTCCCAAAGGTTTAGTGAAGATATTAGCTAGCTCAGCTTTAGAACCACAAAAATTGAGGAAAATGTCACCATTTTTTACGAGTTCAAGAATGAGGTGAAATCGAGTATCAATGTGTTTAATTTTCTGATGAAACACATTATTCTTCGACAAGGAAATGGCAGAGTTATTGTCACAAAAAATCGAAATAGGTTATTTTTTCGTATATCCAAAATCCATCAAAATCCTTTTAAGCCAAACTTCATGGCATGTTGTTGTTGTTGCCGCTACATATTTTGCTTTGTTGGCATGTTTACAGACAGAGTGTGTTTGTCCTTGATGGAAAGAACAACAACGATGTTGGTAGGTTTACAGGTAGAGTGTGCATAGAAAGAACAACAACAAAGACACATAAGGTTTACAGGAAGAATGTGCCAGGTTGGCACCAGAAGTCTTTTGGGAAGACGCGGGTGAGAAAGCTTGAGAAGATCAGAAGAGATCAACCAGAGTTGCACGCAGATAGTGCAGAGTGCAAGTGTGCACCAGGTCTGAAGGAAATTTTTTCCAAAGCTTAGGAGAGATAGCGTTCTGAGACACGCAGATGAGATCCCATACATCAAGGCTCGCAGAAGGATCAAAGGTCACAAAACCTTTGACACTTAGAAATTATTCCAAGTCGAGAGTATGCGTAAGCTCAGGGGGAGGAGCGACATTGGCCATTGGATCACAATCCTAAATACCCGATGGTCATTAGATCAGAGTCCAGACAGGAGGAGCGCGAAGAGGAGGAGATTAGACCTCGGCCATCAGATCGAAGTGTGTAGGACTAGCAACCATTGGATCCAGTATAAATGGGAAGAGGATAATGGCCAAGAGCCATCCTCAAACTCGCGATATGCGAAGTCGCAAAATGATCTGGGTCGTCGGATCACCGAGAGATATCGACCATTGATCTGATATGAAGCATTTCAGAGGTTCGTGAGTTGGGAGTTTCGAGGCAACTCATAGTAGGAACTCGCGATATGTGAAGTTGTGAAATGATCTGGGCTATCGGATCACCGAGAGATCTCGACCCTTGATCTGATATGAAGCATTTCAGAGTTTCGCAAGTTGGGAGTTTCGAGGAAACTCATAACAGGAACTCATGACATGCAAAGTCACGAAATGATTTGGGTTGTCGGATCACTAAGAGATCTCGACCGTTGATCTGATATGAAGAATTTCAGAGTTTCACAAGTTGGGAGTTTCGAGGAAACTCATAGCAGGAGTTCACGATATGCGAAATCGCAACACACCCCTCTTACTTGGCCCTTGGTCACAGCTAGTGGTCACATTGATGAAGGTTAAGGGAGGAGCTAGCACGTCGCTAGGCTTTACAATGAAGATCACTGAAATCACGAAATGTCTTTTTGAATAGGGTTGTGGTCACAACTAGCAGTCACATCAACAGAAGAGAAGGGAAGGAGCTAGTGTTGCTAGGTTCCACCTCTGTAGACTTGAGAGAATAGATCTGAACTGTTCGTTCAAGAGCACTGTCAAGATTGTGAGATTGACGGTCGTGCTCCATGGGTCCAGAACATGCTTGGGCCTTAATTTCTCATGAGAGGGCCATAATTGAAACCACGATTTTGTAGAAAGGACTCATGTAGGCTCATAGTGAATTGCGGGGTGAAAAGCGGGTTTCCCTCAAACCGCCTATGGATGTGCAATCGTGTGGTCACATGAAGTTCATATCCCAAGGTCATATCGTGAAAAAGGAGCTAGTGCTCACTAAACAGAGCTTGGGAAGCACCTTTTGAATAGGCGTTTGGTCACTGCCAGAGGTCACATGGAGGAAGGGGCTTAGAAGCCAAAGAAGCCATAATTGACTGGTTGTAACTGCCAGAACGAAGTGATTGCATCAACCAAAGAACTCGAGGAGCTAGAGGGTGATCACCAGAGAAGCCGAAGAGTCTCAAGGTAACTGCCAGTGGAATGAAGACTCATCATAAGAGACAATTAACAGATTGAAAAGTGTCGAAGTATGTTACTGCAACAGAGAGGATAAGCTCGACTGTGACAGAGTAGACGAAGAGTCACACTACCAGAGAAGGCATAGAATCTTAGCATATTTCCCAGTGATGATGAACGCATGGAGCTAACTGCCAGGGAAGATGAAGAGTTTCCATGCTAATAAGGAGATGACTCGACGTGAGAAAAGTATGCAGAAAAGAGAAGTGAAGGGATTCAACTGTCGAACTATGTAGGAGTGAGGAAGAGTTGCAGTGAACAACCTATAGGGAAGAACAAGTGACATTGTAAAGAGCATGCAGAGGTATTGTGCATGAAGTATGAAGAAGGTGCACAAAGAGTATAAAAACATAAAACATAGAAGAGATGGAAGAAGCTATTGAGAGTGTTACATGCGGGTACAAGCATACTTTGTGCAGGAGCTGAAGCGCACATAAGAGGCGTGGTGCATAGAATGGAAAGAAGACAGAACACATAAAGCGCAAAAGAAGCAAGGAACATAAATGCATATCTGAGAGAATAATAGAAAGCGCAACAGATGCAAGGAGAGAGACACTGATGTAGGAAGAGTAGAGCAGTGTAGCAGAACAGTGATGAGACCGGTAATCCATAGATAAATGTTGTATCACTGTGATAAATTCAAGAAAGCAAAGATTGATATTTCAAGGTGGTTGGGAGGTGCTAGGGAGGATTGGTGTCCTCAGAGTTTCAAGTGGGTGCTTGAACACAGGGAGTTGTAGCTTCCATTTGGTTGCAGCCAGAAAAACCAGGGTGGAAGGGTGGTGCAAGGGAGGACTATTGTTCTCTGTTATATAGGTCGGTGCTTATGTGATTGGAAGTTGTTGCTTCCATCCACTTGGTTTTGGAACACTTAGGGAGTTGGTGCTTCCTTCTAGTGGGTGCTAGAGAAACTAGAGAGTTGGTTCTCTCAGCAAGTTGCAGCTTGTACAAGTTGGTGCCTGTGTGTCTGGAAGTTGGTGCTTCCATCCAGTTGGTGCTGGAACACAAAGGGAGTTGGTTCTTCCTTCTAGTGGGTGCTAGAGAAACCAGAGAGTTGGCGCTCTCAGCAAGTTGCTGCTTGTAAAATAGAGGTGGTAGCCTCAAAGGGAGTTGGTGCTCCCAAGAATGATAATGTATAGAAAATAAAGACTACTTATCATATCAAGAAGAAGAGGTTTTTCCCTTTGTGGGTTTCCTCAGGAAAAATCTGTCTCTGTATATTTCATGTGTGTGATTGATGTTGAATATTCTATTGCTTACTTCCCTGCATTGTTGTGATCATCATTGAGTGTTCTGTAAAGAGTTTAAAATGGGCATAATTGTTTAAGCACAGTAACAACTGATTCACCCCCCTCTCTCTCAGTTGTCCAACAATTGGTATTAGAGCAAGTTCCATTTATTTAAGGGTAGATCCTATAACTTAAACATGACTAGCAATGGAGGAACTTCAACCAATAAGGCCCCCCTGTTCAATGGAACAAACTTTAGCTTCTGAAAAGTTAGGATGAGAACCTACATAATGGCTTTAGGTGTAGATGTATGGGATGTGGTAGAGACTGGTTATGCAAAGACAGTTGTACTAGCTTCTAAGTATGACAAGCTAGAATTCAGCTTCAATGCTAAGGCTATGAATGTTATTCTGAGTGGGCTTGTAGAAGAAGAATTTGTAAAAGTTATGCACTTAAAATCTGCCAAAGCAAT
Organism: Picea glauca; assembly: GCA_000966675.3. Taxonomy (NCBI): domain Eukaryota; kingdom Viridiplantae; phylum Streptophyta; class Pinopsida; order Pinales; family Pinaceae; genus Picea; species Picea glauca. The sequence continues at coordinate 168,655 of JZKD02S0698601.1, read as the reverse complement.
GTGGGACAAACTCATTAGCAGTTATGAAGGTAATGAGAAGGTAAAGGATGTCAAGCTTCAAACCTACAGATTACAGTTTGAACAACTAAATATGAATGAGGATGAGACATTTAATAATTTTTTCTTAAGAGTTGAGGAGCTTGTGAATGCCATGAAAGTTCTTGGTGAGAAGATTGAAGACGTATTATTAGTTCAGAAGATCTTAAGATCTCTACCCGATACATTCAATCCAAAAGTTTCTACAATAGAAGAACTGAATGATCTTAAGACTCTATCTATTGATCAACTCCTAGGAACTCTATCTGCTTATGAAATGAGGATTAGTAAAGATAAATCATAAATCTACCACTAGAGAAGCATCATTTAAAGCAGACAAGAATGAGGACTCTAAGCTTGATGAAATTGAAGAAAAATTTGTGAGAAGACTAAAGAAAGGATCAGGCAAGTACTAAGGCAAGTTTCCCTTCAAATGTTTTAACTGTGGAAAGATAGGTCATTTTTCATATAAATTTCCACACAAGAAGAAGGACCATAACTCTGAAGGTGAAGAGAAGTACAAATCCAAAAGATTTGGTAAAAAGAAAAGTTTATGTGTAAACAATGATGACTCTTCAGAAGTCACAGATAGTGACTCCTCTTGTGAAGATAAGGTAAATGACTTCGTGTTTATGGCCAAAGAGAATTATGATAATAAAATAACATGAAGTGATGTTAATGATGAAGAAGTTTTGGTTGAATTGGAAGGAGAGCTGATTAGCGCTTTGGAAGAGATTGACAAACTCGGGTTTAAGAAGAGAAAGAAAAAACAATTGCTGATACAGTTCGAGAAAGGCAGTAAAAAACTTGATGAAGAATTTTCCCTGCTAAAAGTGGAATTAGGAGAGGCAAAGAAAATAGAGGACATTCTGAAACAACAGTTATCAGAGAAGAAGGCAAGATGTGAAACTCTAGAAGAAGAAGTAGTGAAAACTAGAAAAGAGTTGGAGAAGTTTCAAGCCTTGTATCACCAGAATTCGTCAAGCATCAAAGCCTCAGAAGGATTAACCACCATTCTGAATCAGCAAAGGAATCCAAAGTTGAAAACTGGTTTGGGTTATGAAGAGGGATCAAGTAGTGGTCAACCAAGCAACAAAGAATCCATCAAGTTTGTCTAATCTACAACTAATGACAACAACAAACCTGCAGAAACAAAAGAAGATAATCACTCACCCAGGAGGAGTAAAGAAGAAGGTGCCAGAAATGAATATGTAGAACAAATAAATAATACACCCTCCGCTCAAGGAAATCATCAACATGGAAGAAATTGACATGCTCAAAGAAGACAACCATTTTCTAGGTATACATATTTTTTCTATGGATATTGTTTCTACTGTTCTAACTTTGGCCACAAAGGTGTAAATTGTTCCTTAAGATTTAGACATGAGGAATCAAGACACTCAAGGAATAAATATCTTCCACAACAGATAATGAGACAACCAAGTAACAAACAACCACATATTGCAAATTGTCAAATTAAGTTTAGAGACATGCAACTGAGGAGGTCGAGAAATAATAAACATCCAATGAGTAGACAACACTTCAACAATAACATTGACCTATTGAACAATGAGATTGAATGTTATAAAATTCATAACTTCGGCCACAAAGCTGCAAACTACCATCTAAAGAATTACAAAGAAGATCCGAGGATAAAGCTCTTAGCTAGAAAGGCAGCACATGGAAAAAGAAAGATAGTGAAAAATGTGGTCTAATACTTTCAACTCAAAAACAAAAGAAGTCATGGAATATAGACAGTGAATGTTCCAAGCACATGACTGGAGATAAGGATAAGCTTCTGCCTATAAGTAAAAGAAAAATAGGAAACATGATCTTTGAAAATGATGAACCAGGTAAAATCAAGGGTAAAGGGATGGTGAGTTTGAGTAATGGCAAAGGAAATTCTCGGGATGTTCTGAAACATAATTTGCTCAGTACACGTCAAATGTGTGATAGAGGCTGTGAAGAGGTGTTCACATCCAAAGATTGTAAGGTGAAAAATGTAAACTCAGGACAAGTGGTGGCTAAAGGCATAAGGACAAATAATGATGTTGATATTGAATCCTCCCATGCAAGAAGAGAAGAAGTAGAAGAAGAATCATGTCATAAGACGGAAGTAGAAGTTGTGAAGGTTGAGAAGTCAAACACCCAAATCAATTTCGTGAACAACTCCATGACCCTGGATGAGATCTTGGATAGTCAGAGATCACCAAATGAAAAATCCGTTCTTGGATACAACAAGGAATAAATTATTACTCCTAAGAAGTCTAACACAGGTCCTTCATTTGTAAAAAGGGAAAGCAGGTATGAGAGTGTTTGTAATGGATTTTTCTTGTGATGAATATAATCAAAAAAACCTTGGATTGTAGGCATCATGAAAAAAAATTGAAGTTATTGTAATAGAATATCAAAGAAGCGTGATAGGGGGATTCATTTAGTTATGACAAGAAAAGGTTGATGAAGGAGTCCCAGTGAGAGAGGTGATCAATATTAATTTTGCTACAGAGGACATAGCTGAAGCTAAAGATAAACAGGTCCAAGAATTAGAAGGAGAAGACTTTGATTTAGATACAAATACTCTACAGGACTCAAATAAGAGAATCCATCCTGTCAGGGGGAGTATGTATTGGTTGAATATATGATACCTCTGGAAAAGTATTGCAACAGCTCAGGGAAGCATGTTTTCTTTGACATTGATGTCAAAGGGGGAGAAAAGGTGTGGATGCTATAGTTGGAGGTCTAAGATGAATAGTGTATCCATTCAGGTTTTCCATCAATGCCAAAGGGGGAGATTGTTGGAATGTTTATAGGCAGAGTGTGTTTGTCATTGATAGCAAGAAAAACAATGATGTTGGCAGGTTTATAGGCAAAGTGTGCATAGAAAGAACAACAAAAAATACACATAAGGTTTACAGGAAGAATGTGCCAGGTTGGCACCAGAAGTATTTTGGGAAGACTCAAATGAGCAAGCTTGAGAAGCTCAGAAGAGATCGATCAGAGTTGGATGCAGATAGTGCAGATTTGCACAAAGAGTGCAAGTGTGCGGTAGGGCCGAGGGAAAGTTTTGCCAAAGCTCAGGAGAGATAGCGTTTTGATATGCGTAGACGAGATCCCATACATCAAGGCTCACAGAAGGATCAAAGGTCGCAGAATCTTTGACACTTAGAAATTCTTCCAAGTTAGGAGGATGTGTAAGCTTAGGAGGAGGAGCGACAGTGGCCGTTGGATCACCAATCTCGAATACCCGATGCCCATCAGATAAGAGTCCAAACAAGAGGAGCACACAGAGGAGGATATTAGACCTCAACCATCGGATCGAAGCACGTAGGACTAGCAACTGTTGGATCCAGTATAACTGTGAAGAGGATAATGGCCAAGAGCCATCCTCAAACTCGCGATATGCGAAGTCGCGAAATGATTTGGGCCATCGGATCACCAAGAGATCTCGATCATTGATCTCATATGAAGCATTTCAGAGGTTTGTGAGTTGGGAGTTTTGAGACAACTCATAGCAAGAACTCGCGATATGCAAAGTCACGAAATGATCTGGGCCGTAGGATCACCAAGAGATCTCAACCGTTGATCTGATATGAAGCATTTCAGAGTTTTGTGAGTTGGGAGTTTCAAGGAAACTCATAATAGGAACTCGCGATATGCGAAGTCTCGAAATTATTTGGGCCATCGGATCAACGAGAGATCTCGACTGTTGATCTAATATGAAGCATTTTGGAGTTTTGCGAGTCGGGAGTTTCGATGCAACTCATAGTAGGAGTTCGCGATATGATAAATTGCGACACACCCATCTTGCTTGGCCCCTGGTCACAACTGGTGGTCACATTGATGAAGGTTAAGGGAGGAGCTAGCACATCACTAGGCTTTACAACAGAGATCATTGAAATCGTGAAATTCCTTTTTGAATAGGGTTGTGGTCACAGCTAGTGGTCACATCAACAGAAGAGAAGGGAAGGCGATAACGTTGCTAGGTTCCACCTTCGCAGACTTAAGAGGATAGATCTGAACCATCCGTTCAGGAGCACTGTCAAGATCATGAGATCGATAGTCATGCTCCATTGCAGGACCAGAACATGCTCGAGCCTTAATTTCTGATGAGAGGGCCGCAATTGAAACCACGGTTATGGAGAAAGGATGCATGGAGGCTCGTAGTGAATTGCGGGGTGAAAAGCGGGTTGCCCTCAAACCACCTATGGACATGCTTGCAATCATGTGGTCACGTGAAGTTCATACCCCAAGGTTATATCGTGAAAAAGGAGCTAGTGTTCACTAAACGGAGCTTGGGAAGCACCTTTTGAATAGGGGTTTGGTCATCACCAGAGGTCACGTGAAGGAAGGGGCTTAGAAGCCAAAGAAGCCATAATTGACTGGCTGTAACTGCCAGAACGAAGTGATTGCATTGGCTAGAGAACTCGAGGAGCTGGAGGGTGATCGCCAGAGAAGCTGAAGAGTCTTAAGGTAATTGCTAGTGGAATGAAGACTCATCATAAGAGACAATTGATAGATTGAAAAGTGTTAAAGTCTATTATTGCAACAGAGAGGATAAGCTCGACTGTGATAGAGTAGACGAAGAGTCGCACTGCTAGAGAAGGCATAGAATCTTAGCATATCTCCCAGTGATGATGAACACATGGAGCTAACCACCAGGGAAGATGAAGAGTTTCCATGATGATCAAGAGATGACTCGATGTGAGAAAAGTATGCAGAACAAAGAAGTGAAGGGATTTGACTGTCGAGCTATGTAGGAGCAAGGAAGAGCTATAGTGAACAACTTGTAGGGCAGAACCAATGATGTTGTAAAGAGCATGAAAAGGTATTGCGCATGAAGTATGGAGAAGGTGCACAGAGAGTATAAAAATGCAGAATAGAGAAGATATGGAAGCCATCGTTGAGAGTGTTACATGCGGGTAGAATCATACTATGTGCAGGAGCTGAAGCACACAGAAGAGGCATGGTGAATAGAATGTGTTATCACTCCAGGAAACTACTTAGGGTTGTAAACTAAGTATGCCTGGTAACTTAAGAATTGAATACTTTTCAGTAGGTGGATCAATGGGATACTAAGATAGCACAATGGAGAGATTACTTATCAAAATAGCTTAATGAACCAGTGCTTTTAGAAACTGTAAATCAGATGCCAGATAACAGGAAAGGTGTGAAGAATATAGCTTAGACAACCAAATACATTGGAATGCAGGGTTTAAATAACCAAATACATAAATAATGCAGGGTCACACTAAGAAAATGAGAAATTCCTCCATTCAAATCATGAGCATAAGCTGGACTAATTTAAACAGAGTACAGAATAAAGATGGATGAAAAATCTGATTACAGCAGCAAAAGAAAACTGTGATTTGTATTAAGATAAGCAATCAAAGCATAGACTGAAATTTTCTCC
>JZKD02S0698601.1:146087-156470 GCA_000966675.3 Picea glauca | reverse complement strand
AACTAACCTTTCTTTGTGTTTCTCAATCTCACCTTTTTCATTCAGTTTAGTTTTATAAACCCATTTGACACTTATGACATTTTTATCTGCAGGTAGATCAACTAAATCCCATGTAATGTTTCTTTCAATAGCCTCTATTTCATTATTCATTGCATCTACCCATTCTTTTTGCTTTGCAGCTTCATCAAAACAAGTAGGTTGAGATGAGAAAAATGTAAACTATACTACATTATCATCTTGGTCATATATATCACACAAACTTCTCATTCTTTGATGATTATGGTTAGAATCTGAATCACTATGAGATGAATAATCATTATGAGATGAAAAACTACTTCCATTTTGAATTTGCAATCTTCGAAGGCATGTTATCAATTTTTGATGTTCATATAAATTTGTAGGTGCTTGATGTTCATCTAACTCAAGAGAAGGATTGTGAGAAGTATTGTTTTCCATTTCATCCCATGCTTTATGTTCCATAAATTTAACATCTCTACTTACTAGAAATTTCTTAGTAATAGGATTGTATAATCTATATGCTTTCAACTGTTGACTATAGCTAATAAAAATTACTTCTCATTTCTATCATCAAGCTTCTTTCTTAGCTCTTCAGGAACATGAGCAAAAACAACACAACCAAAATTTTTGAAATGAGAAACATTTACCTTAGATCCACTCCATTTTTCTTCAGGTACTTTACCTTGAACACTAGAAGTTGGTGATCTGTTAAGTATGTAAATTGAACATGCAACTGCTTCATCCCAGTAATCTTTGGACATTTTTCTTGCTGTAAGTAAAATCTTGGCCATGTTCATGATGGTGCAATTCTTTCTTTCTGCCACTCCATTTTGTTGTGGAGTATATCTGGTAGTCGTTTGCTTTTTAATACCATGATATTTACAAAAATCAACATACTCTCTTGAGTCATATTCACCTCCTCCATAAGATCTCAAATATTTGACAAATATGCCACTTTGTTTCTTTGCTTCAGCGTTAAATTCTTTGAATTGAGTGAAAGTCCCGAATTTGTGTTTGAGAAAATAAAACCAAAATTTCCTGCTAAAATCATCAATAAATGTCAAAAAATAAAAAATTCCACCAATCGATTGATTTTGCATAGGTCCACATATGTTTGTGTGAATTAACTCTAAGCACTCTTTGGCTCTATAAGAGGATGATGGAAAACTATCTTGCTAGTGTTTTCCTACTATGCAACTTTCATAAGAATGAATCTGATTAATCAAAGGAGGCAATCATGTCACCATAGACTGTCTTTGTAACAAACTCATACTTTTGACTGGTAAATGACCATAACGATAATGCCATAACTCAGTTTAAGTCACATTATAAATATTACATGCATACATCTTCCCACTTCTCATTTCTAAGGGACATAATCTGTTCTTTGTCATAGGGACTTTTGCAACAAGTCTTTTAGTTGGATTAAGAATTGTGCAAGTGTTGTTGTGGAAAGTAATATCATAACCATGTGCCATTAATTTCCCTATACTTAACAAATTGTGTTTGATATTTGGTACATAGTAAACATCAGGAATATTTTTCACTTCACCCTGCTTTGTTAAAACTAGCACAACACCTTTTCCTGAATCTTTGATCGAATGATCATCACCCAAACTAATTGTAGTAATAAGAGATGTATCAAGATTAGAAAGTAAATCATTGTGACCAGTCATATGATTGCTACATCCACTATCTAGCAACCAATCATCTTTGTCAAGAATTTGCTGAGATACTTGACATGAAAGAAACAAAGTATCAAATGTTTCACTTTCTGTGACATTAGCTTTATTTTTATACTATAACTTATGACATTCAGATATATGGTGGCCCAACTTTTTGCAATAATGACATTGAATTTCTAATTTATTTGTCCATCTCTGACCATGATATTGTGAAGACGATCTTGACTGCTTTGACTTGTCTTTTTTTTTTCCAGGTTTATCTCTCATTTGAGAACGTCCTCTACCACGTCCATGAAAACCTTTGCCTCTGCCTCTGTCCATGGACACCTTAGTCTAGAATTCATGTTCTAAAGTACCAATATCCAAGGTCATGCTTGCTTCATGAGATAACAATGAACCAATCAATTCTTCTATAGAAAAATTAGTTAGATCTTTCGACTCAAGAAGAGCAGTAACTACCATTTCAAATTTCTTAGGTAAACTTCTAAGAACTTTTTCAACAACTCTGTGGTCTATGAGTTGTTTTTCGCCATTAATCCTAAGTCGATTCATAATACCCATAACTTTAGTCATAAACTGGTCAACACTTTCTGATTTACTCATTTTGAGGGTTTCAAATTGAGTTCTAAGGATTTGAAGTCTCACAGTTTTCACTTTATCATTACCCTTATAAGCTAACTTAAGAATATCCCATGCTTGTTTAGCAGTCTTGGCACCAATAATTTTAGGAAATATAGAATGATCTAAAGAAACTAAAATATATGATTTGGCTTTTCCTTCTTTTTGCTTAAGTTCTTCTAATGTTTTTCTTTGAACAACAGTCATAACTGCAATAACATTTGCATTAGGTTCTATGAACCCAGTTTCAACACAATCACAACATCCCTGACCTTGCAAAATGGCTTTCACCTTCTCACTCCAAAAATCATAATTGGAACCAACTAAAGTTGGTGCTTGAATGGACCAAGAACTAGACATTTTTATAATTCCAAAATATCAGCCACACATTTTTTTTAAAATAATTGATATGAAACTTTAAATAAACTCCAAATTTTATAAATACTCTTCGCAAAAATCGAGAGTAAGGGAATTCCAAGCCTGTAATTCTCAGCCAAATCCCTCTTCCAATTCGACAATGGCTCTTCTCCAAACCGACGATAGCTGTATGGCAATTCTTCAAACTAGCAGGCAACTCTTCTCCAAACCGGTGGCATCTCTGTGGCACTTCTTCAAACCGATAGGATGATTCTTCAAACTGGTCGGTGACACAGACATCAACTCAACGTTCAGATGGTATTCTTCACGATGGAAGAGAGACGCGGAAGCAAACAACAATAGGAATCAGAAGAGAGACGCAAACAACAATATGAATGGTATTCTTCATTGTGGAACAGAGACGCGGAAGCAGACATCAACAGGAATTGAAAGTCTCCTTCTCCCAACCTATCGCTTTGATACCATGTAAATAGAAATAAAGAAGAATACCATAAATAATGTTGGGAATGAATGCACTAGATCTATTTCAATTGAGTGTATAAATACCATACTGTTAACAATTTTATGGTTAAGAAATGGGAGTAACTGTAAATCGTTTCACTAACTAATTTCTTTAACAAGATTACAATTCCTAACACTAATCGATTCTATGGTCATTTCACACCTTAAGGGCGATCGAGATTTTATAAGAAGAAAGAGCAGATTCTTATACACAAAATTTGAAGCTCCCCAAATCATTCATTCATGTTAATGCCAAATCAATTATTTTCATTATCATTCAATTGATGTAGGTGGAAAGTGTCAACCTGTAAATATCAAACTTAGTACGTAGAGCCATAATTTTATATACTTCAATGTATCTTCCCATGTACAATGATATAAATGTTTTTTTTTAAGAAACTTTGTAAAACCATAATTGTCATTTTCTCTAAGATATACATGACAAAAGCTCCTCATACCCGCATCTTTTTTCCGCTAATTTCATGCATGTTATCTCTCTAACAAATCAAAGTCAAATAGTTTTCTGAAGGACAAATTTTACATTAATTAATTTTTAATTTTATCAATATCCGTGTGACAAAATTTCAAATAATTAATGTTATCAAACTCCGTGCGCCAACTTAGATGAAAGAAATAAGACTTGTGAAAACAGATAAAAATTAAATTCAATCCTGTTTACAAGGAATACTATAATATAATTTTTAAATTAGGGCCTCGATAGGATAATATTATTATTAACAAACCTTCACTATCATTAATGAGCCTTTGTGGACATAAATTTAGTTGAATGGAGATCTAATAATAGAGTTCTAGTAATTAGTTTTGTTTCTATTATAGTACTTTGAGTCTCTTGTATCAAACCGATGGTCGGTGAAGTTTCATATTGAGCATGTGCATGTGTTCTCATATGCACTTTGTTCATGACTCACTAATAATAATAATGGAGATTAGTTGCGGTGATTAGTTTTCAATCGTTTCAAACCATTTCTAAACCGCATATATGTTGTATTTAGCATTGTTTAATTTGAACGAAGCTTGGCTTTGCTTACGGATCTCAGGTGTTGCCTTGCTTGAGGAGTCGATTTCCATTCCCTTTGGTATCAGAGCTTGGAGAGGCATGACCGGCATGGAGAGGCGTGAAGCCCGCTTCTCCGCGAATTAGATCGCTGCTCTGACGATGTTGCTGTCAATTTGAGAGAGAGCCGTTGTGTCTAGTTCTCTGTTGTGGGACTCGACCGCCACACAGTCCAGAGCTTGTGATAAAGAACATGTATGGTGGAGAGGTTGATCGTTTTTGAGAGGCGGATTGCCAAAGAAGATTGGATCGCTGCTGAGACTGTAGCAAGGTGGGAGGCTGCAAAGTGAGAAGCACTGGTCAATAGTGAAATCTAAACGAGGAAAAATCTACAGGCGTGAAGGTTTTTCGTTGTGTACTCCATTGCAGTAGCAACATGTTCGTATGCAAGTGCCTAGAAAGCATTGGCATTGCGAACGAGATTTATTGAAAAGCGAACGAGACTTTAAATGAAACATGGCCCGTGTTTTTTATTTTTCTCTTTCTCTCTATATATATATATGAAGAATGTAGTGTTGGACCAGATCAATGAATACCATGAAGAAATCAATGAAGAATTTGATGAAGTATATAAAATATTGATGCCAAATTTGCCATTATTTTTAGGTATAAATTATGAACCTTGGGTAATTGAAATGAAAAAATTACTATGGTTAGTAGATTTATTGCATTAAGATCATGAAGGTTGTGTCAATTTCTATGATAAAAGAAGAGGTGCAATAACGTTACAACTTATTATATCAGTACTGGATGAAAACATTACATTTTGTCTAGTATTTTGCGTGAATTTGGTGAAATACCTAGTGCAAAAATATTTTGGGATATTCTTGAAATGAAGAAGTGGAGTAAGAATGTTGAAGTTCATGACAACTTTGTTGTTGAAAATGATGATAGTGTTGAAAGCTTTGTAACTGAAATAGCGACTGAAAATGGTAGCATTGAAATGACAATGATTAATGAAGAAAGTGTCTGACAGTAAAGTCACATGTCATAGTAAGGAAATTCCCTATGAAACAATATTTAGTGATTTGGTGAACTCAAATGAGATTGACGATGGAGATGAATGTGTAACTGTTGATGAACTCCTATGTGAATCTTTGGTAAACTTAGTCAAATTTGATGAAAACTATTCATCTCATGAAGAGTGGTCAATTATGATGCATGAGAAACATCTTGTTGATGAGCTACTATTTGGTGAGAAAAAAAACTCATTTGCATACACAAACCAAGTGAAAGACAATCTGATAGAGCTTGGTAAATAGGTTGAAGACATAAAACAACCATTTGTGATAGCACTTGAAGTTGAAAATGAAGATTATTATGTGACATCATAGGCAAGGAAGAAAGACGAAGAAAGGAAATCTCTCTTAGAAGAGCAAAATGAAAAGAACCAGTATGGTTCTTCCTATGATTTTTCATATGATTATAACAATGTTTTTGAGTGTGTAGGTTTACAACACAAAAGTTCATTTTCAATAGTGTAATGATTATGAAGAAAACATGGAAGAAAATGAAGATATTGATGAAGAAAATATTGAATCAATTTTTATGGTGTGGAGCCCAGAAGAAATCAAGTATTATTATGAATTGATGTTGCAATAGTCCATTGAGCAAGACATTGATGATTGTATCTAGAAAGGGAAGCAACCCACTTATGAGAAATTGGAAGAATTTTCAAGTATTGAAGACAAATGCTTCCAAGAATTTGTTGAAGTGTTGAGGACAAAGAACAATAGTCAGCCGCCAAGTTCCAAAATGAAGAAGAACAAAGCCAAGGGGACACTGAAGTATAATAGAGTCAAGATGAAAATATTTGGAGGATCAAGCCAAGGAAGAAGCTCCATCTCCATCACTATCTGACAACAAGAAAGGTCAAAATGAAATTGTTACAATCAAATTGTAAGCTTAGCTGAGACTCAAACCAGCAGGCATGTTACTTATGTTAGGCATTTGTATTGTAGACAATCCATTTCTCCATTAAAGGTGAGACTTAGGAACAATGGAGATTAGTTGCGGTGATTAGTTTTCAACCGTTTCAAATCGTTTATAAACCGTATGTCATCATATATATATGGTGTACTTATCATTGATTAATTTGAATGAAGCTTGGCTTTGCTTCCCCGACCTTAAGGTGCTATCTCACCTGAGGAGTCGGTTTCCATTCCCTATTTCTTAAGTCACTAATCATAGAAGAATTGTGTAAGGTTTAAGACTTTACTTTTTGGTATTACAAAGAAATAGTGTAGAATGTATAAGTGTTTGAGTTTTGGTTGTGAAGCATGTTTTGAAGAAGATGGTTTATCTAACGTGATTATATTCTTGAAGCATGGCATGTTGTATACCAGTTGTGGGCATCCAAACACACAATGAGCCTCACACTTCTGAGATTGGAGCAATAAGTAGCCATTCAACGACTCTTTGTTTGCCTCTTCAAAAAAATATGAGTGGTGGTTGCTTGCCTCTTCAAAAAGATATGAATGTCGGTCGCTTGGACTTATTTAAAGAATTGAAAGCAGAGAAATTAAGGCAACACGTTCTCTGCATCACTTACCTAATTTGTTCAACTACGCAGGATCTAGCTTCTTAGCAACTAATTCCATTGTTCAAATACATCAAATGAAATAATACATTAAATGGAATAGCTCCCTTGATGTTATTCCAAGTTACATAATTTAAAAAGTGCCACTTAGTATTTTCTCTCCACTTTGAAAATCTTCCACTAAAGGAAACGATAAAGTAGATACATCTCCAATTAACATTGAAGTTTGAATGAATTCAGATTTTCTTTGTTCGTTACAAAGTAGATATGCATGCATGAACAACTTCAACAAAAATGTATTTTCTCCAATATTCTGCAAAATTTTGAAGGGTCCATATTGTATGGACTTTAATTTTCTACCTTCTCCATTGAATCTCTTTTTGCATAACTATAGCCATACCAAATCTCCTCCAAAATGACAACTCTCGTTGTGCCTGCAATCTCTGCAATGTATGTCTTTATATCTTTGTTGGGTTTATTGAAATTGGTCATGTACTTCTTTACTCTTGCGCATCTATTGCAACAACAATGCACAAACCCACTCTAATAGTCGGATGTTTTGATCTCTTATAGCACCAATTGAGTGCATACTACGCAAAAAAACTCACTTGTAGAAGTATCACGATTACCATCATGTGTGTCCACTCATGAGATTTATACCCAAACACCATCCAAAATACCACGACGACAAAATAAAACCTTAAAGTGGCTGCAATCGAATTATTCTCATATATTTACTATTGCAAATCGTTTCAAAATCGCGGAACAACAAATTCAATGTTGTTAATATTTGAATACTTCCTTTGGTAGCCCTCTTCGATGAATCTATGGATCTTCCTCTTACTTGGTGTGTTTCTAGAAATCAAACTTTTATGGATATCCTTCTCTTCAACACACACCCAAAAAAATTTCTTCAAACAAACACTCCACTTTCACACCTACGCTAATCTACTCTCCTACAACAGATTACATATTTTCATATTCCCGAGCTCTCCCTTAAGGGAGTTAATCCCACAATTGCTCTGATACTAACTTAGAGAACAAGATTACACACATCAAATCTTTATATATTTTATTATTGTATCAATCACATATTTATACAAGATGTTTTCCTCAAGAGAATAACAAATTCATGAGGAAATCTCTCAACCACAAACACATAAATAGGATCTGATAGTTGGAGAAGATCTCTCACAACTAACTAGATCTAGAAAACCCAAACTAATCTCTAATAAGGTAAGCATTAACTATAACAATAGAGCTATGAATTGCTAGGTTATAAAAATGATTGGTATATGGGAGACTTTCATCCTACACCCTTTGATGCTTTTGACAATAGCCTCTCAATAGTTGATCCAATTTTCGATTTACAACTTTTGTTTTCCCATGTCCCATGGAGGAATGAAAGTAGTTTGTTTGACTTTGGTCTATATCATGCTCCACAATGTCATCCAAAAAACACCCAAAAATATGTGGTTTATGTCAAATATAATGGATTCTGGCAATCCAAAATGTATCGACATGTTGGTGAAAAATAGCCTCATTGCTTCAATTCCAATTATTGTTTTCTTGCATAGTGATGATGATGATAATGATTGTTATCATCCACTAAGACCAACTTTTGTCTATTATACATAAAGAAAAATAGTAAAGAATTACTTGGTTTGCTTTAGAATTTTATTTCTATGATTGAAAAGATTGGAGGGAAGCCTTCCCAAATCTCGATAATTTTGATGAGTTAACATGTTACGAAGGTCGGTATTGTTACAAATATTTTGAAATTGAGATCTAATGTGAGCATTCATAGGACATTCTAAGAGAGTTTTTTTTTTCATCCCTCCCCTTCTTAGTATCACAAAGAAGACAAATTATTTCATCCCACGATGTTTTGGGAATAGTCCAATGCCCTATTCCACTATGGAACTCGTGAGAGTTCATTCTTATTTTAGCAATGTTGGTTTTCTTCTTTAAGCTAGCTATAACATAGAGGTATAATCTTATGGATTGGGGTTAATGACCTCTTTAATTTTCTCTTATTCTCTATTTCTTTATTGCACCACTATTTCTCCTTAAATTTAGATGTAATAGTACTTTTAATGGTATCAATATTCTACAAAGTGACCTCCTCTATTCTCTAATTCTTTAACGAAAACTTAGAATCTTTATTCTAACCCCTCTTAAGTTGGAGGTGGCTTTGACTAGACTATTAAACAATCATAGGAAGCCTCTTGTCTTTCATGGTAGTTGTCTTGTACTTGTACATGAGGTACCTAGTCATAGCCATGCTTTCAGTGGGGGAAAGGCTATCCTCTATGAGGAGGATAGGGTATGGTGTATGACATTTAATTTTAAGATTATAAATTATAAAATGCTTATGGATTTTCTCAACATTCATCCATGATTCTCTAGATATGCTATAGCCCCAAACTTCACATCCATAGAAGGATAATGAGAGTGACAAGAATCTCAAAAAGGAGTTTATTTTTTTCCACACCAAGATATATGTTGATTTATAGCTATTTTCAAGACCAAAATATGATTTCCACCCTCCACTAATAATTTTTTCAATGCTATAGTTCTGGCTAAGCTTGTGATGAAGATTGACTTTGAGACAAGTTTTACCATTTTAGCAAATATATCCATTATGACATATAAATAATCATAGCCATGTTTGGTTTTGGGCAATCCTCTAAGGAAATCCATGGAGATGCTTTCCCATGGCCTATTTGGCATCAATAAAGGTGTGTATAGGCCTAACTTTTCATTTGTTGGCTTAGAAGTGCTAGGAAATGCAACCTTTAACAAACTTAGTAACATCATTTTGCAATTTAGGCCAAGATACATACCTTTGCAAATTCGAGATTGTTTTCTAGACTCCAAAGTATTGTGCTACTTTCGAAGTGTGAGATTATCTCAAAAGACGAAATCCATGGCTAGTTTTGTGATCTAGGTGGACATTGATGGCCACCCACCTATTACACTAGCTCAAATTACAATTTTCCAATTTGGCATTTTTTTTGTAGTTTTTCGGGTCCCAAACTTTTGGGGTTGTTTTGAGGCCCTAAACGACATTGTTTTTGGCCCAGAAGCACGTAGCATATACTTGGAGGTAGATGCTAGGATAAACATGATGTTTTTCCCTCGGATAGACCTTTCCGACTGTTAATTTTTAATTCAAAATCCCACCCAGTTTCAGTCTCGCTGATTTTTCAGTCAAATTTAAATGCCAAACTCAGTTTCAGCACCGTTTCAGCATATGCTACAGCTGTGTTTCAGCATCTGCTACAGCAGTGTTTCAGCATCTGTTACAGCAGTGTTTCAGCATCTACTACAGTAGTGTTTCAGCATCTGTTACAGCAGTGTTTCAGCATATACTCAGCACTGTGTTTCAGCTTATGCTACAGCCCGGTGTTTCAGCATAATCTACAGCGGTGTTTCAGCATCTAAAAAACTTAACAGAAAATAAATTTCAGAACTAAAACATGAGGATTATGAACATCGTTTTCAATGCAGAAATTAAATATCAGCAATATGCAAAACTCAGAAAATATTAGACACAAATATTTTCG
>JZKD02S0698601.1:118423-145427 GCA_000966675.3 Picea glauca | reverse complement strand
ACTCTTATACCATTGTTCATTTCTCATTGGATATAATTGAATGGTTTAATTATAAGTTGAAAAATGTTTTAAATTGTACTTGATACTAATTCACCCCCCTCTTAGTATCAACAAACTACCCCCATTGAGGCCCATAAACCTTTTGGCGTTTCATCTCTTGGGGTTAGGTTTTGGATGTTTAGGGTTTTCTCATTTCTTCTTTATATTAAAAAGTCATTTGGAGCCTCATTGTAATCAACTTCTTGCGAATGAGAGTAGCCAACACATCTCTCCTCAGAGACAAGCTACCACCATTCTAGTTAGCTTGTGTGTTTTTGCATTTTACAGTCTTTTGTATTTTAGACAGTCATTAATAGAATCTGAGATTTACTGTATTAGTGTGTTCCTTTCCATATCTCTGTGTATTTCCTTGCTATATCTATGTTATATTTCTTCCTTCATATCGTTCTCAAAATAATCCAGATCATTTTGGGTATGCATAGTTTCTTGTTCTTGTAACGTAATCCTTATTTAAGATTGTATCCATTCCTTCTTTAAGAGTATACTCAATGTAATTCCTCATGTGAGAGTGGTTATGATTGCTAAAAATATTACATTAGGTGACCTTGATAATAGGTCTACAATTTCCTCTACTACATTTTCTGTCAATTTTGGATGTGGAATAAACGTTAAAAATGTTGATTTAACATTGGAAGACGAGTTCATCAAAGGTTGGTGGAACATTGTTGCAATGACGTTAGTTCATAGACATTCCTGTCGTTGATATAATGTTAGTTAAGTGATGCTACTAATAATTTCAATTTTAAAGTTTGTGTGATGGAGACAACAAGTAGTCAATGCCTTGCTAACATTTGGGTGTCGATTAATCGATGTTATGCCCCACATGGCACATTCCTTTCTATATCATTTACCATCGATTAAACAATGTGTTATCAATGTTAAAGTTGCATGATCAACATCACATGCCAATGTTTATGTCACACGACTGACATTGCGGACATCGATAGGACATCGATTAGTCAACGACCACCGTTTTTGGGGGAAAAGAAAATCGAGAATGTTAGAGGTCTACCCATAAGTTTCTACAAGATGATTGTGTTTAATGCTTAAAATCCCCTTAATATGTAGGGAGCAATATATGTAAAGTTGTGCTCACACACAATTCCTTTGAAAAAAAATAAATTATTTCCATTAATGAAACTTGTTCTCAAAATGAATAATGAATTTATTAAAAAGTACAACCCTAAATAGGTGCTTACCAAATCATTATAAAAATAATTACAAATATAATTATGTAAATAACATTGTGATTAGCTAAGCATATATGTGAACTCATCCAACACAATTAGTCAAAGACTAAGTTTGGTTAAAAAATAAAAAAATGAAATTTCTTGATGAAATAATAAAAAACATTTCATTTGGATGAATACAATAAATAAAAAGAAAAGAAATCTTAAAAAATACCAATAATTAAAAATAAAAATAAAAAATCTTTAAAAATGTCAAGAATTAAAAATAAGAAAAAATCTTCAAAAATGCCAAAAATTAATAACTTCATAAAAAAATTAAAATTTATTAATCATGATCTTTTCTATTGAAAACATTCGATCTATAATTGATATTATAGACTACAGTAAATCACCCTTCATGAAGGAAATAGTTGATATCAAATTATACAAACAATGATATAAAGCAACAACATTATAAATTGAGGAATGTTAAATTAATAGAGGAAGTGCAAGAAGCCAAATTAATTCCATTTGCATATTCTTGATTGATGAATAAGTAGCTACATTTAAATGTTGATATATGTAGTAATTCAATAATTTATGACAATATTGAATGCTTCCAACGTGAACTTGTTTTTGCACGTTGTGATCATGCTATATAGGACTTAAAATCATAGAGGAAGTTAATATTCATTGTCCTTCTTTAACACTTTTAGAATGCGTTTATCATTTTATCAGTAATATGTGAAATCGCTATTATCTTTAGTTAAACGCTAGTATACTTTTGCCACTACAAAATATAACCCTAGTTAAACGCTAGTATACTTTTGCCACTACAAAATATAACCCTAGTTAAACGCTAATATATGTAATGGTGTCAATGATACATATAATATAACCCTCTAAACTGAGTCTCCTTTCGTTTATAATGGAAAAAATAATTAAATTTGATGTATTTGATTCATTATGGTTAGAGTGAACTTGTCAGGATGGGAAGGTGTCCATAAAATCTAAACCTCGATATCCTTATGGTAAGCACCATTTATTAGTATTAAACTACATGCTAATGGAAATGGTGACAAACTATATTTCAAAGTTATTATATTATTTATTAGTGCTCAAAAAGATGACTTTGGAGATGTGTATCAATTATGGCTTGAAGGATGATACCAAGACATAGTATTGTGACTGTTCATTAACTTAATAAGAGTAATGCCCAAGCTAAATAAAAAAATATATTCTACTACAAAATAGCATTGTGCTTCAAGATCAAAAGTGCACGGTTGGACCTAGAATTTTGGGATTCCTTCTGAGTTCAAAGTTCTTTGGCGGTGTCAAGAGAATAAGGAGAAGTTTAAATACATACAAATTAAAGAGAAGAAGGAACAACATTGTAATGAGCTTTTAAATATAGACCGGGGTGACCATAAGCTTGAAAGAGCCTCTTTGTAATATGTAGTATGAAAATTAGGTGGGGAAAACCCAAGGGAGAAGAAGCCAACTATAAAGACTGGTAGCAACATTAGTCAGTCCTTCTTGCAACAGGAGATACAACTCCAAATGGAGGACATCCAAATGGTTCAATTGAAGAAGGTAGTAGAGAACCTCTTCTTGAATCTTATGTAGATCCGAAGAAAGACAATGAAAGAGAGTAGTCAAAATCTCCAGTAGTTCAATCACTAAGAAGGCCAAGTAGAGGAGAACACAAGCATAAGCATATACAAAGGAGATATGAAAGTATCATTTTTGTGAATTCCTTTATTGTTTGTGATTGTTGCAATGAAAGAAGGAAAATGATTGTTGCAATGAAAGAAGGAAAATGTGTTATTTCCATTGGCATCCATATTGGATCTTTTTGAGAACCAGGGTCCATAGAGGATGTCCAACAAAGGTTTGGTCTAGTCTAGTATGATGGTATATTCAACCTTCCATAGAAAGGAAGTCTCACCTAAGGCATGTGTGATTATTGTCATTTAATTAATGTTATGAGTAGTGGGAAATAATGGAGGCATAGATTCTATAGTTAAGTTCTTTATCCTTACATATTTAAGCATAATGAAACCAATCATGTGTAAGAAATACAAGAATGAATACATAATCCATATAACAGACAACAACAAAGACATACCTAAACGATTCCTATAACTCCATTGTATTAGCAGAAAATGGGTTACATGCATGCCACAACTTCACAACATACCCTCAGAGCATAGAATTCTCACAACTAACCAAACAAACAGACAAAATACATCAAAACCTAACAAAAGACCTTTTATGATTTAAATCAAACCCATAAATATAGCTTAGGTGTGGCAAGTATAGAAAGATCTAGATGAATCTAGAATTGATAGTTAATATAATCCACCAGTACAGGGATTTGTGCCTTTAATCTTAATGCATGGATTGGGGACTATACAGGCGATCCAATGTCTTCTTATGTTGTCTACATACTCATGCTTTTTTGGATCATCTGTCTCTCTGGAACTAGTCTCTACGTTAAGTCTACTACTTGGTCAAAACTTGTCTAGAACAATTCTTCATCCACTCTATACAACTTGTCCCGAGTCTAATCTATTTTAATTCAAGTTAAAAGGACTTCACATAAGGAAAGAAGTATATATTTTTAAATCCCATGACTAGCAAAAAGTGAATGGAGTTTTAGAGGATTTGGAATTGGTGGGAATATGTAGATAAATTTTTTTTCTATTGAAATCATTAATTGAAACAATAGATTCACACCACATTTTGTTTTTTGCAATTTTGAAAATTTTCACCATAGTTCTTGTAATCCATATTTTGCAAACTTTGTAAAATGAAAATCAAGATATTTTTCTTAGCTTTTTTAGGTCTCTCAACTAGCGCAACTAGGGTTTATTCACTAGCTGCTATGTTTCCATCCGTATGGCCCTTATGCACTATCAACCAATATCTACCCATATAATCCTACCGAGATCATCACTTCCTACTATATCCACAAATTTAGATCACTTTATGCCTTGTCGCTTTAGTCCCCTGTAGGATCAATACAACTAAGATTTTCTCTTATGTCAATGAAGTCTTCCATGGTTATGTCCTCTTATTTAGTTCCATCCTAGGTCCCACCTCCCCTTGATTTTCCACAATGACAATCGAATCCAAGGTTTATCTTCAAAAATACCCTCATTTCTAGTAACTAAACAGAAGGGAACCCCTTAATGATTTACCAAGCCCCTATTGTTCCTATGGAATTAGAAGTATCTTCCCCCTTCATCCTGGTGATTTTATATACGACCAACCAGTCCATCTACCTCAAGCACAATGGCCTCATTTTTAAATTCAATGGCCTCTAGTCAAAAGTGTTGGATTACAAAGAGGGGGGGTGAATCAGTAATGAGAAATTTATACTTCTTTTAACCACAATTTATATTCCTTTAACGTTTTCAACAATATTCATCAGTTCATCATCAATATATTATTGCATCATAAAAATTAACATCCATTAGTGCATAATAAATAAGGATAAACACATCCACACAATACACAATACACAATACACAATACACAGATATTTACGTGGAAACCCAATGTGAGAGAAAACCAAGGAATGATTTTCTTATATGTCAAAGAATTACATTCAAGGAAGCACCAACTTCCAATTATGTAGCTCCAACCAGAAGAAGTCTCCAACCCCCTAGTTTCTCAGGCTCCAACCTGAAGGAAGCTCCAAGTCTCTAATTATCTGGCTCCAACTAGAAGGAGGCTCCAACCCCCTTAGTTCTCTGGATCCAACCAGAAGTGGCTACAACCACCTAATTCTCAGGCTCCAACCTCAAGGAGGCTCCAACTTCATGATTCTCCACCACCAACCGAAAGGAGGCTACAACCTCATTTCCTTGCACCATCCAACCTCCCTGAAATATAAATTCCAAATGTGAACAATTTGTTAGCGTTACTGAATCAAAGTCACTGTCACTGATAACCTATGTTACTTTCATTGCCAACCTCTGTCACTGTCACTGTCACTGATCCAATTATTCTTCAAAACTTTCCTTTAGATCCACGACCTATCTGTACTGGAACACGTGGGTATCCACACCCTTCTTAACTGCAACTCATAGATGTATGTATCTATCCTCATTGCAACTCGCGGACTACCACAAACTCATCCAGTTTCACTATCACTGTCTCGGCTTCTGTCAAATTGTTATTGTAAACCTGATACTCAAAACTTGTCACTATAATATCATCATATCTACTTACCATAACCACTCAACCATATGAACAATATCACCAAGATGTACATCAACCAAGACTACTCTCTATCAATACATCACACTGTCCATAACCAAATACCACAATCCCTCACTTTAGACCATGTGTCAAAACCTCACTATTATGTAGCATCAAGCATGTATCAACCATATACCAAGATCACTAACAAAGACCTATCACAATGTGCCACAAGATATACCAATAATACTTAGACATGTACCAACAATATTCTTCAATAGATCTTCCTCAAAACATTTACTACAACAGATACCATACCATCAAGAGGGGATATACCAAATCTCACCAAGTCATGCCTCAAGCATGCTCTGCAACACCACTAAGATACAATCTCAAAACATAATCATGAACATACCTTTATCTCTGTAGTATCCTTGTTGTATCTAATCTTTGAAAAACATACTTGTTGTCGCTCCTCATATCTTGAAACCTAGAGCAAGTATCTTCCTCCTTGCCCTTTCTATAGATCTGTTCTTTCCCTTTCTATAGCTCGTGGGTGTTCATGCTTTCCTCCACTATGGCCTGTGGATGTCTGCATTTTTCTGTGTCTGCAGTTCACGGATAACCTCTGAAACCATGCTTCATTCACTTCCTCTACAACTACAAAATTCTCGTTCCTTCAGACCTTCATTGCCTTAGACCTACACTTTCTCAAATTTGTCAATGTATACCTGCAAATAACATTTCACAAAATCGATATTCAATAATGATCAATAGGTAGGTAGGTGATAATAGGAGTTCCTTTGTTGGGTATGTGTTATATTCTTTGCACAACTAGCCCCCCTACGTTGGGGTTCAGGGGAAACGCCCTCGAGAAATATTTTTCCTCGGGAAATGTGTCACATTTTTGCTTCATTTTTTGTGTCGCCTCGATTTTTGTGTCCATTGTTGGGTTGTTTTTCGGCAAATGGTTTTTTCCGATGATTTTCTATTTCCGGTTAAGGAATTAGTGTTTTTGACTAATCCAGGTCATTGGGTTAGATTTTTGGATGCCATTGGCTCCTATATGTATATTGTATTGTAAACAATGTATCAATATGAATGAATATAGAATATGTTGGTTTTCTCGGTTTGGGTTTCTAGAGAAAAAATCTTCGTGTAATGTGTGTATTTTCCATTGTATCTTTTATTTTCTTTTATTGAAAATATGTTTGTAGTAAAATATTGTAAAAGGTTAAAATCTACATTTTGTATCAGAGCTTTGTTGGCTTCAGGGGGATGCCTTTCTGGTCAAGGGTTTGGCTCAGGATTGTGATAAGCCTTGTTACAGTGGGAGATATGTGGTATTGATTTTTCAGGTGAAAAGAAATGGTAAGCAGTTTGAAAATGGAGCTTGAGAAGTTTAATGGGCAAAGTTTTGAGTTGTGGAAGATCTGTTGGTGGAAAAAGATCAGTGGATCACAGTGAATCCATGTACTGCACCTACAAGAACTTCAACATATGACTGGAAAAATTTGGATCGGAAGGAGAAGAGAAAAACCCATTTGTCTCTCAGATTCAATATTACTGAATGTGTCAAAGAAAGCTACAACCAAAGATTTATGGGATAAGTTTGGGAGGTTCTATCACTGTAAGTCCCTAGTAAATAAACTTTTCATGAGAAATAAGTTGTATAACTTGAGGATGAGATATGGAGACTTGATGTAAGAGCATTTGAATGCCTTCAATACTATGGTAATTTAGTTAGTATCTGCTGAGATTAAAATTTTAGATGAAGATAAGTGTATCAGTTTACTATGCTCTTTACCAGACTCATGGGATAGTCTAGTTGTGTCCATAGGTAGTAATACAACTTCCTTGAAGTTTGATGAAGTGGTCTCATCCTTGTCGTCAAAGGAGATGCCACATAAGAACATGGAAGGACAAAGCACAGATGCATTATTTGCAAGAGGACGCTCCCAGAAAAGAAATAGATCTAAGTCCTCAAGTGGGAGATCTAAGTCTAAGAGTAGATATAAATCTCCTGGAAAGTTTATAAAGGCATATTGAAGATGTGGAAAAGAAGGGCACTACAAGAAGCAGTGTAGATCCAAAATTGAGAAAATTAAGGGATATGAAAAAGCTCCTTCTACAAAAGAAAAGATCTCCAAGAAAGAAGGAGGGGATGTGTACTTGGCTTCTTCAAGAACACATGTAGATCATGAGGCATGGTTGGTTGAGTCAAGTGCATCCTTTCATATGACTCTCCACAAGGAGTGGTTCTATGAATATGAAAGGTATGTTGGAGGTAATGTTTTACTAGGTGATGACTCAACAACTAGAATCATAGGATGAGGAAAAGTCAAGTTGAGGCTCATATGTGGAAGGATTAGAACACTACCTGGTGTTTTTCACATCCCAGGTTTGGACAAAAGTTCGATTTATGTAAGGAAAATGGACGATGCAGGGGTAAAAACAATATTTGAAAAGGAAACCTGCAGGATGGTTCGAGGAGCAATGGTTTTATTGAAGGGAGTTAGGTTTGGAACTATATATAAGTTGTGAGGAAGTACTATTAGTGATGGGTGTAATAGTTCCATTGTTCCTTCTATTGGATTTGAAGAAGAAAGAAATCCTACAGTCTATGGAGAAAAGGTTATGTTGTGGCATCAAACATTGGGGCATATCGGAGAGAAGGGTCTTTGACTACTACATGGTAAAGGTATGGTTGAAGATATGTCTAACTGCTCTTTGGATTTTGATTTCTATGAAAACTGTGTATATGGGAAGCAGAGTTGGGTAAGATTCTCCTTTGGTGCAACGAGGGAAGAAGGAATTTTACAACTAGTTCACAGTTATGTGTTTGGACCTGTGTTGGTTCCATCTTTTGGAAAATCTGTGTAATATGTCTCATTTATAGATTAATTCTCAAGGAATACTTGGATATATTTCCTTAGAAAGAAATGTGAAGTCTTTGACATGTTTAAAGAGTTTAAGGCTCTTGTTGAGAATCAAACAGAGAAAATAATTAAGGTGTTGAGGACAGATAATGGTGGAGAGTTCTATGGGAATGAATTTGAATAATTCTGTAAGTGTGGTATAGCAAGGTAGAAGAATACTCCATATACACCTCAGTAGAATGGAGTTGTAGAAAGGATGAACATGACGTTGATGGAAGAAACAAGGTGCATGCTTAGTGGTGTCGGGTTAGGGAAATAATTATAGGCTAAGGAAATGGGTATTTCATGTTACCTGGTCAACAAATCACCCTCATCAACGTTGGATGAAAAGACTCCATAAGAGGTATGGACTGGTAAGAAACCTTCTCTCACACATCTCAAGGTATTTGGCTGTGAGGCCTATGTTCATGTTCCAAAGGAAAACAAGAGTAAGCTATATAAGAAGGTTGAAAAGTGTATCTTTATTAGGTATAAAGATGGTCTCAAAGGTTATAAGCTTTGAAACCTAGAAACTAAGAATGTTGTGTATAGCTGAAATGTGGTATTTAGAGAAATGAAGGATGTTGTTAAACCTGAATTCCTACCAAGTAAGGAAGAACTAGGGAAAATAGAGTTTGATTTAAAGGATGATGAATTAGACTCTATGGAAGAATATGAATCAAAAGAAGAAGATCCTCATACTCCAGTATTGAGGAGATTGGTTCAAGAAAGAAGGCTACTGGAAAGGTAAACTCCATCTGATTTCCATTCAAATTTTGCTTTGTCTATTACTGATGATGATCCTAGAACTATCAGGTAGGCAGTGGATTCATAGGATGGAAAGCTCTAGAAAAAGGCCATGGATGAAGAAATGACAGCCTTTGATAAGAATGAGATTTGGGATCTAGTGGATTTTTCGACTAGAAGAAATTCCATTGGGAGAAAATGAGTATTTAAAAAGAAGATGAATGCAAAAGGAAAAGTGGAGAAATACAAAGCTCGGTTAGGAGCAAAGGGTTATTCCCGGGTTGAGGGAATTGATTTTCGTGAGATTTTTTCTCATGTTTCCAAGTTAACTTATATGCTATTTCTATTATGTGTTTCTACTACATTTGATTTTGAAGTAGAACAGATGGATGTGAAGGCAACATTCCTACATGGGGATCTGGAAGAAGAAATCTATATGAAGCAGCCATAAGGATTTGTTGTGAAGGGAAAGAAGGAGCTGATATGCAAGATGAAAAAGTCCCTATATGGTTTAAAACAATCACCAAGGTTGTGGTATCAAAAATTTGATACTTATATGTTGGGACTTTGCTTCACAAGAAGCAAAGAGGATCATTGTGTGTATTTTAAATTAATTGGTGATCATTTTATTTATTTGGTCTTGTATGTGGATGCCATGTTGATGATAGGAAACAACAAGGAGATTATCCAGGATGTGAAAACTCAGTTATCCTCTAAATTTGACATGAAGGATCTCGGTGCTTCAAATTTCATTTTGGGCATGGAAATGAAAAGAGATCAGAAAAAAGGAAACTATGGTTAAATTAGAGAAAATATGTCGAGACAATATTGCAGAGGTTTAATATGCAGGAATGTAAACCAGTCAAGGTCCCTATTCCTGTTGGTGTAAATTTATTTGCAGATCAATGTCCTAAGACACATGAAGAGGAGGAGGACATGTCTCACGTTCCTTATGCGAGTGCAGTTGGCAGTTTGATGTATGCAATGGTCTGTAGTAGACCAGACATTGCACACGCAGTGGGAGTTTTGAGTAGGTATATGTCAAAACTAGGGATGCAACATTGGACAACAATAAAAAGGGTTTTCAGGTATTTGCGTGGCAATACTAGCTACAGATTGTGCTACCAAGGAAGACCAGGATTGGACATAGTGTTGGACATACATGTCTTTGTGGATGCAGACTTGGTTGGAAATATATATTGTAGGAGATCTACAAGCAGGTATGTGTTTAACCTGTTTGGAGGAGAAATCAATTGGATGAGCAAAAGACAGGTTGTAGTGGCACTTTCAACTACATAATTTGGATACATGGCAGCCACTCATGCAAGTAAGGAAGCAGTATGGTTACAAAGATTTTGTTCAAGTATTGGGTTGGTACAACAAGTTTTAAGGATATATTGTGACAATCAGAGTGCAATTTTTGTGGTGACGAACCTGACTTACCATTCAAAGACAAAGCATATTGATATTCAATGTCACTTTGTGAGAGACAAGGTTGAAGAAAAGAAAGTGTTGTTGATGAAGGTGGACACTTTTAAGAATTTTGCAGATTCATTAAAAAAAATTGTGAGCACTAAGAAGTTCTGTTGGTGTAGAGGATCCATGGGCATTGTTTCCTTGGATTGTTGACTATGTAACCATGTAACCCCCTGTATACAAACAAAACAACAAGTGGGAGACTGTTGGGTATGTGTTATATTATTTGCATGACTAGCATTAGTTTTTTCTACGTTGTGCCAGGTGCGCAAGGGGGTTTGAGGGGGGTGACAACCCCCATGTGCAGGGGTTCGGGGGTAGCACCCTCAAGAAAAAAAATTTCCTCGGGAAACATGTCTCATTTTTTCCTTGTTTTTCGTGTCTCCTCAATTTTTATGTCCATTGTTGGGCAGTTTTTCAACACATGTTTTTTGCCGATGTTTTTCTATTTCTAGTTAAGGAATTAGGGTTGTTGACTAATATAGGTCATTGGGTTAGGGTTTTTGATGCTTCTGTATCCTATATGTATATTGTATTGTAAACAATGTATAACTATGAATGAATATAGAATATGTTGGTTTTCCCGGTTTGGGTTTTGAGGGGAAAAATATTTGTGTAATGTGTGTATTTTTCATTGTATATTTTTTGTTCTTTTATTGAAAATCTGTTTGCAGTAAAATATTGTACAAGGTTAAAATCTACACCCTTTCTCTCTTATTTATACTTTCCAAGTGCCTTCCTTTAGAAGTTTTCTTCTAGTTGTTTTACCCCTTTCTCCACCTTTTAGGGCTAACCACTTTCTTGTTGCAACTAAGAGTTCCTTAATTAGTCAAATCATAACTTCTTTACCCTTAACTACTTTCTTGTTGTAACCACTTTATTATTTAAATAATTTCTCTTTGCAACCACTTTGACCATTTTATTATTTAAATAATTTCTCTTTGCAACTGCTTTACCCATAATTAATTTATGTCCAAACCACTTTGACTATTCAACCTTTTTATTACAACTACTTTACCCATAATTAATAAACTCACCACTTCTTGTTGCAACTAATTTATTTTTAATTATTTTCTTATTGCAACAACGTTGCCCATTATTAAATCCCAGTTACGACCACTTTGACTAGTAAACTTCTTCTAGGACCTTCTAGAATAATTGACTTCTTTGACCTTCTAGGGGCTTCTAGATAACTTATGAGGGTTCTCCAACTTCACTAAGCCATATCTCCTCAACCGTGAGGAACTACGTGACGTACCACATATCATCGGAAATGGCACATGTATTATCCATATAGAATAGTCTTACCTACATATTCATTAATATTCATTCCTTTATACCTCAAACAAACTTGGGTCCCTTAACCATACCTTTGTGCTACCATAATTCACTATCGGACTTCTCAAAGGGTTGACATCAATCTACAATATCACTCTCCAAGGATTGAAATCAATGAAAACCAACTATCCAAACCAGTTGTCCATCAATATAAACCAAATGTCCGACAATCTCCCCCTTTGAAATTTATGGAAACACCAACACTGATGGAAACACTTAGTCATGACAATGCTCATGCTCATACTTCACACGTGATCATTTCTACTCATCAATGTTTCTATCTCTCCCCCTTTGACATCAATGGAAAAGGGTATCTCTCCTTGGGGATGCTCCCCCTGTCTCCATGCCTATGATTACTCTCTCTCTCCCTTTGAAAAAGGATTAACTCCCCTTGTCGATATGACATTATACATGCTCTAAAAAATCATGGTTAAAAGAATAAATCCCCTTGTGGGTGTGTCTCCCTGTCTTGTATGCTAATAATATTTCTTTTTGAATATCTCTCTCTGATGACTTCTCTGCACATTTCTATGTAGATCAATATAGGTCTTCCTGTACCTACTTCCTTTTGGATTTATTGTCCATTGGTGCTTTCTCATGTAATCATATGACATATTAAAAAACATTCAAGATTAATCATTCAAAATTTAAACATTCAAATAATCATCCAACATTCTCTGAACCACTCTATGAACCAATCTATGAATCCATCTCTGTCCATACTTTCCAAGACTCTGCTACTCGACTGTCCACATTTTTGTTGGATATGTCTCTATAATATCATGAAATATTCAGTATTGCAACTGATCATCAAATGCCAATTTTTTCCACGGGTCTTCTCTATATGCAGGACCAATCTAAAACACTTCATGCTACTCGAAGGATAAATGTATGATCTGTAGAGTTGTTGCCTAGACTCCCCCTATTTAATATTCATATTACCTAGGAGTCTCCAATTCGAATGGCTCAGAACAATACCTGATATGATTCAGTGTAATCTTCCTCTTCATTTGTGAATACATCTTCCTTTTCATCCTCTTCCTGAATTCTGTCATCATCTTGAGTTTTGACATATTCATCATCTTCTACTTGAATTCCAACACTTTCCTCTTTGTCTGTAAATTCATCATGATCTTGTGGTATTGTAAATCCTGAAAGTATGATTCCTTGGACTTGTTCTTTATTTAACTGCTCCTCTTATTTTTCACTTCTTCTCCAAACCTTCTTGTGTCTGTCATCAATATTTTATTTCATGGGAGGCTTTATCACGCTTCTACAATTTTGAGCTATGTGTCCATAGTTGTGGCATTTGTAGCATTTAATATTTTTTAGGGCCACATAAGTATTTTTTTCTTGATCATTTCTTTCATAAGCCCTGCAATCTGCAACCTTATGTCCAAATTTAGTACAATAAAAACAATGACCATAAATAAATTTACATAACTGGGAGTAAATGATCTTCTTTGTGGTGTAGTCCTTTTGGGTTCCTATCTTGGCTGATAATGATTGACATTTATTTGTTGCATGAATGTATAAGGTCTTTTTGATTTTTGTTGACCATGATTCCATCATTTAAGAACTTTTTCATAACTCTTGTGGTTTGTTTCTTTTTCCATGGAGTTTGAACCTTTTTCATTCTGCATATGGTTGTATCCTAGTCCGGACCTGTTATAGTATGGCCTTTGATTGTTGATGATCTTATCCAATGTATTGAGGATATATTGATGCATATCTGTCTTCTAAAGATATTTTCTTAGAGTGACTACTTCTGCTTCCAACCTTTCAATCATCTTTTCCTTCTCTGCTAGTTGATTTATGAGTATTTCTTCAATCCTTTTGTCCTCTTCTACTTGAGCTTTCAACTTCGTAATTATTTGCTTGACTTCCTTCGAGTTGTGATTCTGTGTTCCTTAATTTTACTTCTTCCTTGAGTGACTTGTTTTTATTTCTTTCTTTCCTTAGTTCTTCTAAGGCACTGACTATTTATTCTTTAAGATCGAATTCTCCTTCTTCTTAGGAACCATAGAAGTTTCTTGTTTGATTTTCCCTAGCCATAAATAATATATTTTCTGAATCATTGTCGGTTTCATCATCCTCATCAGATGAAGAGTTGTTTTCTCTTGAGTAGATATTTTTCTTGAAGAATTTCCTTTTGTCTTTCCTGTTTCCCTTTTGATATTTTTTTTCTTTCTTGGGATCTTCCTCTTCATCACTATCTGACTTCCTAGAATAAGGACACTTATTTCCAAAATGACCAACTTTACCACAATTAAACATTTCAAGGGAATCTTACCTTTGTATTTACCCATTCCTTTTTGCAACTTTCTTAAGAAGTTTTCCATTTCTTCATCTTCCTCTGAATCACCACTGCAGCTACATTCTGACTTTGGATTTTTATTTTTTTCTTTGTCTTCTTGAATTCTTTGAATATTGCTTCCCTGGTAACTGGGTTCTCTTGTTCTATTCTCATTTCATAAGCGATGAATATTCAATGTATCTCATTCATGCTTATCATACTCAGATCTTATCTTTATTCTAGCGCTGAAATATTAGGATCAAATCTCATTGGAAGAGATATCAATACTTTTTGAACAATTATAGATTCATCAACTTCTTCTCCCAACCCTTTAATTGTGTTCACAGTTTCATCAACTCATAAAAAGTAAGTTGCAATATTTTCATCTTCCTTCATTTGCAGCTATTCAAATTGACCTCTGTAAGTTTGAAGCTTTGTTTCCTTGACTTTGGCATCTCCTTCATAAACATTTTGAAGTTTGTCCCAAATTTCCTTTGTAGAATTGCAATGCATAAATTTGACATATACTGAATCAACCAGACCATTCAGGATAACATTTTTGGCTCTCGAATTGTTTTGACTAAGTTTATTTCCATCGTTATCTGTTGGAGGAGTGGCAGGCTCTTTATATTTGTCTACTACTGATTTCCAAACATCAAATCCATGTTCTTGTACATCTGTCTTCATCCTTATGCTCCATAATGCATAGTTTTTTCCATCAAACTGTGGTATTCCATTTTTATACATAGTGTTTCTCTCCATGATCTTCCTTCCAATGGTTGAATTGTTCCCTGAAGGAACCTTCTCTGATACCAATCTTTGGATTACTAAGAGGGGCAGGGGGGGGGGGTGAATCAGTAATGAGAAATTTATACTTCTTTTAACCACATTTTATATTCCTTTAACGTATTCAACAATGTTCATTAGTTCATCATCAATATATTATTTCATCATAAGCATTAACATCCAGCAGTGCATAATAAACAATGATAAACACGTCCACACAATACAGACTACACCAATATTTACATGGAAACCCATTGCAAGAGAAAACCATGGAATTATTTTCTTATATGTCAAACAATTACCTTCACGGAAGCACCAAATTCCAATTCTCTGGATCCAACTAGAAGGAGGCTCCAACCCCCTAGTTTCTCAAGCTCCAACCTGAAGGAAGATCCAAATCCCTAATGTTATCATTGAAATTTTGTCCGCAAATGGTTACAGGAATCCAACATCGTCAAACAGTTATGAGGTCACCCATGGACCAAAATTACCACAAAAGCATTTCCAAAAAGTCCAAAACTATACAAACAGTGATAAAATTAAAGTGCATTATGACTACACAGGGCGCGCGCACACATGCGCGATCCAGAAATGCACGAAAAGTGCACATGAACATGATGCATGACTGTGGTCACTAAAAGCCGCGTACATCTGAGAACGACGCATTTATGAGATTGGTCGGCCTCCCACCCACTTCTGGTTCATCTTCCAAGTTGTTTTGACACCCAAATCTCGACTAAATCTGACTGGGTGGCTAGTCAAAGACCTAAAAATGCCCTAAATAGCCTCTTTTCACAATATAAATTGGTTGCACAATACCTCAAAGTGGTGCTATAAAACAAATCCATGGGTGCACTTCATTTATAAGGAATTCATTTGCAAGGTTATGTTGCTGCTATTCTCTTGGGGAATCCTCTTTTCTCATCAAGAGTATACTAACATCATTACATTGGGCAATCCATCTCACCTCTTGAGTGGGTTAGCTTGGGATTCTTTCACCATTTCTTTCAAAGTTGTAAGAAGAGCTTAGTTGTGGGGGTCCAAGAGCCCTCCCTTGGAGGAAGAATGGACCCAAATTCCTCTTTCTTCTTGGTGTTTTCTTTCACTAATATAATCCTTGCCATTGGTGACATGAGTCTTATTGGTTTTTTGCTCTTATGTCCTTATGCTCAATAGTTTAGTTCTTTTGTTTCTTAGTTTAATTCTTAGTTCTTTTGTTTTATGTATCTTTCTCTAACCCTTTCCTTTACTGTTGTCTTGCTTAGTTAACCCAAATAAGCTTGTAAGCACCTATGTTTTTCTCATTTAGGTGGCAAAGGAGGCGCAACAGATAGGCGACTCTGCTGGGGAAAGGTATCAATTTCCTACCCCATTTGGGTTTTTCTAGCTCTTCTTTTGGTTTATTTAACCTGCAGGTACCTTAAACGGCCCAAGCCGACCTGCAAAACATCCAATTCAAAGTTGAATTAGGAGAATTCCATCCAGAATTTTCTTCACGACTGTGTGTCAGTTATGCGCGGGTTTATTGGCCCACAATTGTGCATCATGCACACGTGCGCCAAAATCATAGTGTTGTTCTGTGCACCTGCATCCAAAAGACTATTTCAGGTTGTGCACAAGCGCTCAGTGCGCCTCTGTCTACTTTGAGACCTATGCACTTGTGTAGAAAAATACACATTGTAAGCTTTTTTGTGATTTGGGGAAGGCCCCTAGCCTTCTTAAAAGTGATTTCATGCATATTGTAATCTACACCACACTTAGTTCCCTCTCCATATAAAGGGATTAGTCAAAACACATAGGCACTTAGGGGGTTTAAAATCATTATTTCCTCTTTTGCTTTCATTTTCCCACATGGATGGCTTGCTTTGACTAAAAGTATAAGTTGGAAACATTTGTAATCACATAAAACTTGCATTGCGACTAGAAGTTGGATAACAATCATTTAGTATTCTCTTCTCTCACACTTTAAAGCGACCTTGAGAATCAGAAAGAAGATTGTAGGACAATTTCATCTCCCTTAAAAAACACTAAAGCCTTTAGGAGAGGAAAACAACCCCCTTGGGACTCCTCTTAGTTTATTTTTCACACACATCTCAAGATTGTAATGGGCCCATACATGCCCACATGCTACAAAGATAGGATAGTGTTGAAATTTACTTTCTTATATTAAATCACTATGGAAGCTTAAAGGTTTTGTAACGGGCCCATACATGCCTACATGATCACAATCTAGGATAGTTTCAAAGCTTTCTTAGAGTAAATCACAATAGGAAGTTAAAGGAATAGTAAAGGACACACATGTCCACATGCTCTCTTCCTAGGGACTTTTGAATTACGCAAGGTTGTACCAAAGGAATTTAGTTAATTAGGTAATCAACACTTGTAAGGACCAAGCGAAGTCCACATGCAACAAGGTGACACCTAATTCATTAAAACATTGGCACACTTTCACTCATTCACATACAAAAGTCACTTATCACTCACATAGTTTTCCTCTCGAAATGTGGAGTTCAAAGTAAGTTTCCTCCAAAGGGATTCTGAAACACCCCACCCTTTTCTTGACGAAACTATCCAATCCCATTTAATTTCAATGAGGTTGTCTCACACCCCCATTCTCTCAAACAACCACATCTAAATTTTTTATAAAAAATCACTAAGTTTTCCTCCACAGGAGGTGCCAAAAGAAATTTTTTAGTCTAGGTAGGATTTCGGGGATAAGCATCGAAATAACTCCCCGTTATCTGGTTCTCACATTGTCAAAACAATAGAAGTTGTCAAATAGGGAACTGAAAATCCTTCAAGTCAAGTGTTCCTAACACCATAAGGTAGGGATATACCCATGAAGGGTTGAAGGCCGAGGTCTAGTTGTTCTGTGCATCTCCCCTTGAGGCACCCACCTCTTGGACGGGATCCAGCCCGTGACCCATTTCTTAGGCCAAAAATCTAAATGCCGCACTTTGACCGAGGTACCTAGTGACCAAATTTTAGGACATCTACCCAGGTGGAAATTGTGGGTTGCAATTGCACCTTGATTGGATTTTGTGTGGCTATTGGGAAATATCGTCAGCTCTTTTGGGATATGCCCCCTTTACCCCTCATTATAACTGATTAATTCATCCTTCACTAGTTTCTCTTCTGGTGACTTCAGACCCCACTGTTGAGTACTATTGGAAGGTCTAGTGCTATTTGAGAGGAAGGATGTTATGTCTTTTAGGACATGAGCATTTGTTTTCTTTGATCCCCCACGTGGAAAAAACCCACTTATCCACATATATGCTTCTTTTTCAAAATATTCTATGTATGATGCACTTCTGATTACATTTGATTTAGATATATATATAGTGTAAAGTTAAAAAAATTGCAACAAAGACTCTTGTTTATTTTTCCTCACCACAATTCACACACATCTACTCAGCTAGTCGGACATCATAGGGGACCCAAAGAACCCCCGTCATTCCAGAAGTTTGCTAAACCTCCCTCCTATTCTAGGGGGAGTTACTAATCTTGGCAACTCATCGACACCACCTTCACACACTCCAGTGAGTGCCACTATTGTAGGATCAACTTTGCTTGGTTCCACCTTACTTGGGTCTAATTCCCAAGGTCCACAATCCACTCTCTCTCTTTTACACAGAAGTGGGGGGCCAACTTCCTCTCAAGGGGGAAGAACCAACCCACCTAGCCCCCCTCAAGGGTCAGGTTCATAGAACACTCACACCATGGCTGGAACTAATCCTCCACCACCACTCCAGATGCCATATTTGGCTTCTCTTAACATAACAGATCTAAGCAAGCTCACAAATGATCCTATATTGCATGACCCCACATGGGCTGCAATGCCTACCAAACTACCTTCAGACATCCCCAAGTTTGAAGGAAAGGCAGGGGATGACCCTGCCAACCATGTCATGACTTTCCACTTATGGTGCTCTTCCAACAACATTATGGATGATTCCATCCGACTACGATTATTTCAACACACACTCACTGGCCCATCAACCAAATGGTATGTAGACAAAAAATCAGGGTCCCATATGACTTTCGAGCCCTTGGCCAAAGCATTTTTGACCTTCTTCCAATTACCAATCCGCCATGAAAATGGTCTTGAACTACTCTCTAATTTTAAACAAACCTCAGCCACACATATCGCTGATCACATTCACGAGTGGCGTCGATGACATAGTTTGTGAAAAGAAAAAACCACCAAACAATAGTGTCTTGACTGGTTTCTCAGATCACTTGTCTCTCTCCTCGGTAAAGATGTGGCTTCCACCTTCCCCCAATTGTAAGAAGAAGCCATTAGTAAGGCTCAACAATATGACCTCATCTATTCACAATCAGGGTACTTATACACAGTACTTCCTAACCTCCCAAACCCCATGCCATTCGGCCAAGACAAACTTGGGATGTCTCACTGAACAAATGGATTGATTGGTAATACCACACACCACAGTCCACAACCCCAACAACAACTGATGTATGGTACACCTCAATATCCGTCGGCATATGGGGGAACCTCTTATTACCCTCCACCCCCTTATCAACAACCATACCCTGTTGTTATTCCTCCACCCATCAGTGGGCCACCGCCGACACCCATAATACACCCACCTATACAAACAAGTTCTGGTACTCCCTCTACCTCAGCTTATACTCTAAGTACTAGAGAAAGCGCCATGCCTTCCTATGTACCTTACAGATCAAAACTCCCACAGAATCTGTACTTTCCATTTCCTAGTCCTCCACTGCCCATGGCCCCACCACAAGGACACCCTCATGTTGGGTTGAATTTTTTTCAACCCTCTCCCATTCAAGAATATCAAAATTTCGAACGACTGAATATGAAAAATCCGACCCATCCGTCGAATAATGACAAAAAGAAAGGAAAAGATAGGAACAATAGCAACCTAGGTCAAGGTGGGAATCACCCCCAACATAACCAACCTACTGGGGGCAACCAAAATCAAGGGAATCAGAACCCCCAGGGGGGAAATAACAACAGGCGTCAAGGGAGAAAAAACAATAATATTAGAACCACCTTCCCTTGTGCCCTTTGCGGTGAGTTCGGTCATTATACTCATCATTGCCCCCAAATCGCTGATTTTAAATGGATGAAAGACCTAGGAAGTGTACCACCTCCTCCAACACCACCTGCCCCTCAACAGGCCCCACAATAATACGTGCAACAACCACCCCCAACTGTGCTACAAAACCCCATTCCACACTAGGGTGTGATAAACACCCAACAGGATATGCAACCTACCCCACCATAGTTGGGATAGTATCCCAATCCAAACAATCTCGTAGATCATACTATCCTCCTCACCAGTGAGGAAGAAATCCTTCTACAAACACGTAGTCATCAATACTGTGCACCCGCTGAGTCTCCTCCCATTCCCCCAAAAACAATCCTAGCACCAACGGGACCCCCATTGGTGATTCCTTGCCCTAACTAAGAAACACCTCTTCACATCCCTCGCATCCCATTGTGCAGGAATGTCCACAATCCACAGGTTAGGGCGACTCATAATTATAGTTTGGTCGATGACTTAACACAATTTCTGGCCGCCATGTCAGTCTTAGAAGTCCTTCAAACTTGTCCCACTCAGTGGAAATCATTACTTTCCGCCTTGGGGCCAGTCAACCCCGTGGATACTCAACTTATCACATTTGATCTCGATAGCGGAGAACCTTGCCTTCCCACTCTAATTACTTTTCAAATCCCAGTGAAAATTCAGAACATTATAGTTCATCGGTGCATCATCGATGAAGGTGCATCTACATGCATTATGTCCAAGTCTGTATGGCAGAAACTTGGTTCCCTTGAACTCATACCATCTTCCATTACCTTACGAGCTTATGACAAATGACCATCTTCTCCTGAAGGGCTCTTCCAAAATGTACCTGTAGAACTCAAGGGCAAGACCATTCTCATCGACATTGAAGTTATCGATGCCCCACTTGATTATAATATCTTGTTCGGTCGTAGCTACATGTATGCTATGAAGGTAGTTGCCTCTTCTGTCTTTCAAACCATGATGTTCTCCCATAACGAGAAGATCATTACCATTGACCAAATTTCACATTATGAGCTCAACCCTTCAGCCAACATCAATAACATTCTCCCTCTCATCCACACTAGTTATGAATCATACCCACTCATCGAAATGGGCCTTGGGATTTTCAAAGACCCATCATTGTTAGGAACTTACCATGGTGCACCATCGCTCCTTCGTCCTTCCAATCAGGTATGCATCATATCATCCAAAGGAACTGACATGGAGGATACCCTTCCTCCCAGGGAGGCTTCTATCATATCTGATGTCCCACTAGTTGCAGAGATCCTCCCTCACGAGCCTCCTGCGAACTCATCAACTCCACAAGTTCATGATTTCACCTCTCCCCAAGGCCATATTCTAGTTTGGGAGACAGTTCCCCAAGCCATTACTCAAATCCCCTTCCTTTACCCTCCACCAGGCGTACAATCTTTCCAAGTAGCTGCAACGCTTACTCTCCCTAATATGGTGTTGGCAATTCTAGTTTGGTATTTACATCCACCAGAGATGGTTCCTCAACCATCCCTTCACCCCCAAACGGAAGGAATACCAATGATGATTCCCATACTCACTCCCACCATACCCTCTACACCCCCACTCACTAACCTCCCTGCCATAGCTGGGGGCATGCGAAAGAAGAAGGAGCCCACAACTCCACTCCCCCCTGCGTCGAACCTCCTTGCGCACTATGTGAGAAAGATGGACACCCAACCAACAAATGCCCATCTCTACCCGAGTTACGTAACCTAATTCCACTCAATCAAACACCATCTCCGCTTGCCATTGTAGCAAGTATTGTTGTTACCTCCCCTAACTCAAGTAGAAAAGGGCTGCAAACCAAATTTGCTTGTGCTATATGTTCAAAATATGGCCATTATACACACCATTGCCTAGCACTACCTCACTTTCAACAGACATTAGTCGCAGTATGCCAAAGCTTCCAGAATGAACCCAATCCAACTACATCATCCCTACCAAACATTACTGACATCCATTATGTCACGACTTCAGTCAATGAACGTATGAGATGCCCTTGCTCTCTATGCGAATCCTTAGATCATTTTACATACCAATGTCCTATGATCATTGAATACAGGAAATACCAATTGACCCTGATTCAAACCCCTGCGCCCCCTATAAAATTGATGGTTGACCTTACCTCATCACTAGAGATTCTTCATATCATTTCTTCTGAACCAGAGGCACTCCCTATTCCTCCATGGTTCTTGGATGACATATCCGAGGATTTACCCCCAAATCCCCCCAATTCTCCTGCTCATTTCCCTATGGAAATATTACATCCAACTACCACTGGTACTCCTCAGTACCTCGATATTTGGTTTATGACAAGCGAACCATCGCAATCTGATTGCGTCATTCCCCCTGCTTCTTCATCACTAGAGGATAACCACACAACAACAGCCACCAATATCACTCTTTATGATCCCTTGTATTCCCGACAATTCTACTATGACGAGGACATACTTGAGGAATTAAACACCCCCGACTACCAATGGGATGCACTACACCACACAGCGCTCTTCTTTCCACATGAAGCCTTCACACCTCCTAACCAACACCCCATATACGTAGTCGAAACTAAGGATTTTATCCCATCAGGGCATATCGACTGGTTCAACAACCCCATCCCTGCCCCTGATGCTTTTGAAGAAGGCAACATGGCCAACATTTCCTCGACCATCAAAATCGATTTTTCCATCAAAAATGGAGTCGTCGAGGAAATCACCATTGGTGCCGCATGCACTCCTCAAGAAATCACCGCCTATAAAGCCCTCTTCCAAGAATATCGGGATATTTTTTCCTGGTCATACACATAAATTCCTGGCCTTGATCCCTCTATTGTCGAACATCGCATAGACTACTAACCTGAAGCTCGTTGGTCCTGAATTGGCTACCTCGTTCTCCCAAAATATCCAAATATCCTCTGAATATCTCTCATCCAATCACTCTGACAGCAGGTACAAATGAGGTGGCAATGTGGGCCCTACAGTTATATATAACCCTTTCTACCGAACTTCCAAACCCCATTCCGGGAGCTCCGGGTGTCTGTTTTTCAATCCGTCTTCAGCCACGAGATCAACATCTCATCATCTACATCAAGACAGTCCTCAGGCCATTTTTTATCCTTAGCCCCCAGGGCGCCATTTTTTCATACCCGGTCCAGGTATGCATTCTCATGTTCAAAATTATCAAACACATGTTTGTATGTTCGATTCTCTTCAGATATTTTTCACGTCGGGTATTTGGTTTTCATGTGTGAAGGTACTTGGTCATCATACATCAGCACAACCCCTTCAAGTATATAATCAACATTGGCATGTAATCATTCCCTCTGAATCTCAATTGCATCTCCAGTCACACCCTCTGAAATTTGCCTTTAGGATCCCCATCTTTGGCTCCGTAGTATCGACACCTCCATTTGCATTTTGGGTACTGTCACTCGGTAGCACTCTCCCCCACATGAGTTGTCCCATTCATTGCACCCTTGTGCACTTTGACACTCATGCTATTTTTTAACCATTTAGGGATGGGAGTCTCGATAGTCTTACATCATGTTGTGAATCAGCCACATACTCCTTCTCCTCATTTTTCTATTTAACCCAATGGACTCCCAGGTTATCTCTTCAAGTTTCTATTTTGACTGCGCCTTCGCAGTATCATTAAACCTCCATTTCATCCACAATCAGTTTGCCCCTCCACGAATTTCCCTCCATACCATCTACCTCCTACAGAAACCCACCCATGGGGCTCCCAACCTCCACCAGTTCTCCAAGCACATTGCGCCCTGACCAACTTAACCATATTACATTGGGGCACCCATTTCTGTATTTGTACACTCATCCCAAATTATTCTTTATAAATTGTAAAAAGCCTTTGTTTCCAGCATTTACATATCTTTTTGTTGTCACCTTTGGCGACCTTCTTACCTTTTTTTGGCAAACCCAACCCATGTCACCCTTCATTGGGGCCCTCCTTATCATCTTCTCCTATTGACATCATCCATATACTCTGAGTATCCCACAAGCCACTTACCTCTACTCTCTAAGTTTGTCCACTTTGTCCCGCCTCTGGCACAACTTATCCCATGTCATGGTGTCCCCCTGACACTCGAACTAGTTGAACCATTGCGACCACTTATACTTCGCATATACCCCCAACCAAGGGAAGTCTTGAGTCTTCATACATCTTGATTTTGTCCATGTACCTCCTCAGTTCCTAACCTCACCTAGTAGATTTCACGAAGCCCTTTTCTTCTTGGAGTCGCGTCCCCCTTTTTGTTGACATCAACACAGTTTCCAGAAGGGCGACAGTATCTTGACTCTCATTACCTTTCCAATGAGAGGTCTCATATGACACAGGGAGAACCACAATTTCTCCCTACTGTCGTTGACCCCCGTAACATTCACCTTCAACACTTTCTCATGTTACAGTGGGTCTTACCTTGTGACTATTGCAGTTATTTATTATATTTTCCGAAGACCTCTGAACTTGGCTGGGCTATCAATGCCTACAAAATCCGTGATACTTCTTATAGGTGTCATTGCCTACTATTCAGAGTATGTTCCTCCTCAGAATTGTCTTCTGCCTTTATCACGATCGCCCCCGAGGGCGCTGTGGTTGTCTACATCAACACACCATTTAAGTTACTATACAACACCATTCTTTTTTGAGTTACATGACACGAGCATGGGGCATGCCCGCCTCATTTGTACACAATTTATTTTTACACACCTTATGGAAGGTTGGGTCCTACATGTTCCCTTCTCCCTCCAATGGGTCACTCTTGATACTCTCACTATCGCTCTCTCTTACAATGACATTTTGAGTAGAAGAAACATTGATGAATTTCAACTATACGTATGCTCCTAATCTCATCCATCAGGGGGAATCTATTATCACTGAAATTTCATCTACAAATGGTTACAGGAATCCAACATCGTCAAACAATTATGAGGTCACGCATGGACCAAAATAACCACAAAAGCATTTCCAAAAGGTCCAAAACTATACAACTAGTGATAAAATTAAAGTGCGCTATGACTACACAGGGAACACACGCACATGCGCGATCCAGAAACACACGAAAAGTGCACATGTGCATGATGCACGACTGTGGTCGCTAAAAGCCACACACATCTGAGAACGACACATTTATGAGATTGGTCGGCCTCCCACCCACTTCTGGTTTAGCTTCCAAGTTGATTTGACACCTAAATCTCGATTGAATCTGATTGGGTGGCTGGTCAAAGACCTAAAAATGCCCTAAATAACCTCTTTTCACACTATAAGTTGGTTTCACAATACCTCAAAGTGGTGCTATAAAACAAAGCCATGGGTGCACTTCATTTTTAAGGAATTTATTTGCAAGGTTATGTTGTTGCTATTCTCTTGGAGAATCCTCTTTTCTCATCAAGAGTATACTAGCATCATTACATTGGGCAATCCATCTCACCTCTTGAGTGGATTAGCTCGGGATTCTTTCACCATTTCTTTCAAAGTTGTAAGAAGAGCTTAGTTGTGGGGGTCCAAGAGCCCTCCCTTGGAGGAAGAAGGGACCCAAAGTCCTCTTTCTTCTTCGTGTTTTCTTTCACTAATATAATCCTTGCCATTGGTGACATGAGTCGTATTGGTTTTTTGTTCTTATGTCCTTATGCTCAATAGTTTAGTTGTTCTTTTATTTCTTAGTTTAATTCTTAGTTTGTTGTTTTATGTTTCTTTCTCTAACCCTTTCCTTTACTGCTGTCTTGCTTAGCTAACCCAACTAAGCTTGTAAGCACCTTTGTTTTGCTCATTGAGGTGTCAAAATAGGCACAACACCTAATTCTCTTTCTCCAACCAGAAGGAGGCTCCAACCCCCTTAGTTCATCGGCTCCAACCAGAATGGCTACAACCACCTAGTTTTCAGGGTCCAACCTGAAGGAAGCTCCAACTCCCTGATTCTATGGAACCGACCCCCTTTCATTTCCCCATCCAACCGCCTTGAAATATAAATGCCAAATGTGAATGTCATCGTTACTGAATCAAGGTCACTATCATTGGTAACCTATGTTACTATCACTGCCAACCTCTGTCACTATCACTGATCCAATTCTTCTTCAAAACTTTCCTTTAGATCTAAGACATGTCTGTACTACAACATCTGGGTATCCACACCCTTCTTAATTGAAACTCACGGATGTCTGTGTCTATCCTCACATCAACTCATAGACTACAAAAAACTCATCTAGTTTTACTATCATTGTCTCTGCTTTTGTCAAACTATCATTGTAAATGTGATACTAAAAAATTGTCACTGTAATATCATCATATCTACTTATCAAAACCACTCAACCATATGCATAATATAACTAATATGTGTATCAACCAAGACTACTCACACATCAACTAGATGTATTATGCCATATCATCCATAAAACAAGTGCCAACAATACTACCAACAAGTTCCTCCAACAATGTACCAAGCATGTACCAGTCATGTGTCAACTACAAATCAACTATGACTCACCAATATATACATACATCATCAACTATATGTCCCACCATGTACCCATCATGTACCTCAACCATATACCAATATAACCATCAAAAGTTTTCTAGCAATACATCACAATGTCCATAACCAAATACCATAGTCCCTCACCTTAAATCATGTGCAAAAAATTCACTGTTATGTAGCATCAAGCATGTATCAACCATATACCAAGATCCCTAACAAACACCTCTCACAATGTGCCACAAGATATACCAAAAACACTCAGACATGAACCAACAATATTCTTCAATAGATCTTCCTCAAAACATTTACTA
The DNA here is from genome assembly GCA_000966675.3 of Picea glauca. Taxonomy (NCBI): domain Eukaryota; kingdom Viridiplantae; phylum Streptophyta; class Pinopsida; order Pinales; family Pinaceae; genus Picea; species Picea glauca. Next base: position 118,543 of record JZKD02S0698601.1, on the reverse strand, counting down.
CAACATATACCATGTTGGATCATGTTGTCATTGATGCCAATGGTTTGTCATTGATGCCAATGGTTTGATTACTTGGGAGATTGTTGGATCATATGTCATTGATGTAAATGGTTTGGTTTG